>CM061921.1:187577682-187907573 GCA_031002005.1 Vandiemenella viatica | reverse complement strand
GTTGACCAGTATGGTAGATAACCTTTCTCAAACTTTCCTTTAAACCTACTGATCCTGACATGGCCACCTACTTTGAATTTAGCTGGTGTGGTAGTCTTAACACGGAAGTACACTGTTGAAAGTTGAGAGTTGTTCTTTACATCACAGGGTTTCATTTTCATGGTGCTGTGCCACGTGTTGTTATAATTTGACATTAACTGAGGAAGAAGTTCAATCCACCGATGTGAACCACGTCTGCTGAATTCTTGACACATTGCATTCTTAATAGTTCTGTTTAGCCGTTCAACAATTGATGCTTTAAGATGTGTGTATGTTGAGTAGTGATTAATACCATATCTAGTCACGAGTTTCTTGAACTTTGAATTGTAAAACTCTTTTCCGTTGTCAGTCTGTAAGTTTTTAGGAACACGACCTCCACCTAGGATTCTCTTCATACTTCAGCAGCCACACTAGCTGTCTTGTTCTTGAGAGGTATAGCCCATGCAAACTTTGAATAAGTACAATCACCATCAGTATATATACTTGTAGCCACTGTTTTTACGAGAGTATGGTATCATTTCGACTATATCAGCTTGCCACAGATTATCGAGTCCTTTGATGACTACGTGATGTCTTGGGAAATTTCTTCTTGCTGGTCTATGGAGTTCTGCCATAACTTGATCCATGTTACAATATGATGTCTCTTTCACGAAGTTCTTCAATTACTGATAAAATTTCGTTGGAGTGTGCTCTATCTCCTGCAGATATCGATGAGGTAAGTAACTTCAATCTTTCAACGAGTTCATTGGGATCGTCCCAGTACACATATTCCTTCATAGGAAAAAGTCCAGAACCAGACTGGTTTACAAGTTTAGAGATTATGATTTTATACTTAATATTCCCAGGTGACTTCAAAACTTTGCCTGATGGACTAAAATTTACTCTGTTAGCGCTCGTGTTGTTTAATATTTCAGAATACCTTTTCAAGTACTTGGCAGTATACTGTTTTGGGTTTTTCAAAAACAGCAATTCCATTAGCCCTCTTGTTCTTTCATATTCACTACCATCGATTAAAATAACATTTTCATCAATAGTAACAGGTGAGTTCCCAATCATTAGTGAAGCATTTTTCTTTTGGGTACCATTCACTGAATCATAATCTCGCTCACTTCGACTTAGTAACTTCAAGAAATCATTGATCAAGAGAGGAGACTGCTGCTGTATATGTCGCTGAGGTAATAAAACTCTTTCCATAGTATCTATCACAGGTCTTAATGAATCCTTGGAAAAATTCTTTTAGTCAATCTGTCCTGTCTTCAGTTCGAGTAACTTTCGTCGAATTGCATTGTGGGCCTTTATGATACCACGTTTGGTTCTTGTTGTTGCATCCATGTTTACGCACCGAATGAAGCTTGTGTGTGTTTACTGTACTATTTTATATTTGAAAAATACATTCACATTGAGATTGAAAGGGTGTGGCTTTCTGAGTTCGGCTAGTATATGGGAGTCGGACGTCGGCTAGTATATGGGAGTCGGACGTTTTAACATGGACACTAAGTTTATCGTGTTGTTTTACATTGAGTGGTATATCTTTATTATATTCACGTGAGTTGTTTTTAGCGAGAATGCCTTTTGGTACAGTCATGGAAACGATTGTTCCATCAGTTGGAATTTCATAATAATTGTACCCTCCTTCTAATACATACGCCTCATCGATAACTTCACCTGTGGGGTTAATGGGTACCACGATGGTTGCACTTGCTGATTTTAATTCCTTCAGTAAGAAAAAAAAATCCTGGTTTAAGCGAAATTTTTCATCTGAGTATGAAAGTTTCTTCTCCATTTCGACAACCATACGCAAGGATTTATCAATGGCATCCCGGTGCATGGTTTGAACGTATCCTTTATTTGCAACATCATCGTCTCTGACGGGCTTGGCTACACGTTTGAGAACTTTACCCTGGCAATCCAAGATACCATCATTCGTAAGAAGTATGTTCTGTGGTGGGTACACAAACACTCTCTTATTCTGTGTCATTGAAGTTCTCCCAAACTTGTCCATGGTTGTAATGATGTCAGAAGACAGTGTGCGCAGCTATTTATTCAAAAATGAATCAAATCAGTTGCGATATCTTCCATGGTACATGTCGCAGTCTTTGTCAATAACCAAAAATCCATCTTTACAATCATTCCAGCAGTACCCACATAGGTTCTTAAACTCCTTGAACGTCATGTCGGTGTTGACGTGGTCAAATTAAATGTGTTTGAGATTCATATCGTCCTGTTTAAAGATTACGATCAAGTTAGCATTGTCTCTAACCAACTGTTTCGGTATATGGCTATATGTCTGACACAAGTAAAAAGAATCGACTGATCTGTGCCTTCCCATACAAAAGTAATCTCGTATATTATTCTGCTTCTCACATGAAACATCATCAAACACAAACATACAATTAGGTAGAGCTTCACTTGGAGGAGGTACACTTTGATTATCACCAAAAGTCAAATACTGAATTTCTTTAATGGGTTCTAATATTTTCCATAGTAACTGATACTTTGGTTGGTACAACGACTTGTAAAACATGTATACATTTTCAAATCTAAGACCATTGGGGTGTTCCAGCAGCGAGAGCACAAGATTGGTTTTCCCACAATTTGATGGGCCACACACTATTGCCCTCACTGTCTCAGGGAACAGAGGTCCGTTCTTCCGCCTAGTATTAGTGCCGACAGTGTCGACAATACTCACGGGCAATGTGTCTCTCTGTTTGACGAACTCCATATTGACAAGGATTGGTGGTTGCTGTGGCTATATGTAGCCGCGCGAACGTGTAAAGTAAGTCAGTCGGTAACAATGCCTCCTACGAGGAAGAAGAAGAAAGGTCGTGGCTTTTTAAACAAGCTCATCGACAAGATGCCCTTTGAGGCGCATATACCAACATACCAGTTTTGTGGTCCCGGTACTAAACTGGAAAAAGAGATGACTCTTGGGCAGAAGGGTATCAACCCACTAGATGCAACCTGCAGGGACCACTACATTGCTTATGCACAGGGGTCAGATCGTACACTTGCAGATCGTACACTCGCAGAGAAGGCAGCAGTAAGAATTAAGGCTAAGGATGCAAAGTTTGGTGAACGTGCAGCTACATTTGTGGTTAACAGAGCCATGCGTGCCAAAATAAAGTTTGGTGGGGATGTTAAGAAAAAGAAGAAAAAGGGTGGATTTCTTCCATTAATACCATTATCTGCAGGCTTGTCAGCAGCTGGTGCTTTGGCAGGTTAGGCTGGAAATGTCGTGAAGGCTGTCAAAGTAGCAAAAGAGGCGAATAAGCAGTTGGCTGAGGAGTAACGACACAACGAAACGATGGAGGCAGTTGAAATGAGGGGTATAGGTTTATATTTGAAACCATACAGGAAAGAAGGGTCTGGATTAAAAAAAAAAAAGTCGGTTAAACCGCTGACAGACGATGACATACGTAAGCATGTAAAGCGTTCGGGCATACCATATTTTCGAGGTGTTTTCATGCGTGATACACTACTTCACAAAATTCGTGAACGTGTATGTGGTGTCGTGAACTTGGACAATGCTGATAATGCTGGAACACATTGGGTTGCTTACATCAAGTACAAAGACGGTATAGTTAAGTATTTCGACAGTTTCGGTGACTTGCCTCCTCCATTGGAGTTGTAGCGGTACTTTGCAGGGAACTGAATACTTTACAATCTGCAACGGCACCAGAAATTTGGCACACCTCTATGTGATCATTTGTGTTTAAAATTCCTGTATGAAAATGTATTACGTCAGTCTTGAACGAACGTTGGTCAGAGAAACACATGTCTGTGACACTCTGCTTGTCGGGCAACAGTTCAGTCTTGGGCTGTGATTACTTTCCACCTATAGATTTGAGCCAAGGCGAATACATAGTTGACAAGGTTGATTTTCAGACTTACAATTCGATTCCGAATATAGACAAAACAAATTGTCAATTTCATTACTCGAAGAATAAAGTGATAGACATACCAACAGGATCTTACGATATTGACGATTTGTCAAATTATTTGATTCGGCGTACTAAAAACGAAAAGCTAGTAATTCGAGCAAACAACAATTCACTCAAGTGTGATATTGAAACACCTGTGGAAATTGACTTCGCTAAACCAAACTGGGATTACAAACAGGAAATGGAATGCGGAATTAAGTGCATCCATCATTGTCGACTGCAATCTCACCAATATCAAAGTGTTCCTAAATGATGTGACGTATCCATATGAGAATATGAATCTATACTTTACATGTATGCAAGATTCCAACAGTCTTACTGCGAGCGAGACCTTCCTTCGCCGTTACTAAAACGTGAAGGCTTTATAGAAACTGCCCCTATCGCCGTAATAGACTGTTCACATCAAAATGAGTCTGTTAAAACAGGACCTGTAGACATTCGTATGGAGTTCGATAGCAGTGAGAATTTTCCTACCTACACCACTGCATACTGGCTGATCTTGCATGATCGTGTAGTAGAATATATACCTCTAACCGGTGTTTTGCGTAAGGTGACATAAAAGCAAGTAGCACCCAGTCCTACCAACCATTACCATGCCGACCATCTTCCTGGAAACACAGTGCTTCACGAAGAAAGATGGTGGGTTTGTTTTCAAAGAAGTTGCTTTATACATAGTGCGTCCAGACAAAATTATCGCTACACACTGTATTTCTATATCGTCGCCATCGTGTGGAGGTAATGAGCCCGAAGTTAGATGGCTTACACATAATTACCATGGAATACCTTGGAATTCTGATGGTGTTTCCTTCAGCAGGATGTGCTCTATACTACATGCAATAACCAATGATGATGATTCAATCATTTACGTTAAAGGACGGGAGAAGGCAAAATGGCTGCAGAAAGTTATCAGGAAGAAAGTATGCTACAACACTGAAGATTTAGGATTTCCACCACTGCATGAAATCAAGAAAAATAATTTGAGAAAACTTTGTAACTTACATATATTTTGTAATAATATGTGTGCAATTGAAAATGTATTTTTAATCGCCAATTGGTGGGCGATATAAAAGATTTAAAAAAATATATTCTATCTTATTATTCAATTATGATAGGTGAAATGACAAAAGAAAAATCTGGTTAAATGATTTTATTCTTCACTGTTTACAATGCTGCATACATCATTAAGTACAATCAAATTTTTGTGTGCAACTATTTCATTCCTTAATTGCACAAAGTCAATTGTAGAACTGTAAGACACATGAATAGGATGAACGTTGTTGATGTGCATATCCATTAACTTCGACACTGAAACAGTACATGTGTAGTAGTCACTCAACACTTTGTCAGCCAACTCACTCACAAACACCTTGTAGTATGCTGATGCGTTGAAGCTCCACTTTTTCCTGTTTGACAAGGATGTGGTCACTGCTGGCTGCACATCGACGAGGTTCCACCATGTAGACTCGGCAAAGAAAATGCCACTGTTGGGATCAGCAATATGATGAAATAATAACACTTTCGCCCCAGTAACTGTCCTGTATGAAACAGTATGCTGCCCTACTTGGATACTGCTCTGGTCGCTGTCGGTGAACATATTGGATACTGTGTCCGACCCCCTGGTGAGTACTTCCCATTCTTCGAATGATCTTGTTGTAACCCACCCTCTCAAGTACCACAACAGGATCGAAATCATGCTGTGGTGACAACCCGAAAGTCAGTCTTTTGGAATCTCCACCGTTGAGCTGGTACACTGACGCGAAGAACATTACTTGGCTGCGCATCGTAGCAGACTGAGGGATGTAGGGATGGTGTCACTAATTATGACCACACAATTTATCATTTTGCTCAACTTTGCATTTTACGTCATCAAACACTAATAGTTTTTTTATTTGCCTTTATTTCCAGCTTTAAACATTCATAGTCTAGTGTTTAACAAGGATTGTATGACACCTCATTGACATATACATTATCAATATTCATATCTACCAGATCCTGCACAAAACAACGGGGATATTCACTATTCACTTTCACTGATAATGTGTTCACAAACTCGTTGTAGTACTTACTAGCTTGATAACTCCTGGACTTCATAGTGTTGATGGTTCTGCACACTGTGGGGATGGTGTCGACCTAGATGCTTATGTTGATTCACCGAGAAACACACCGTAGGTAGGAATAGAATTGTTGAAAAACCATATAGTTTTCGCTACAGACACTGTTCGGGATGAGATGGTGTGGTCACCAAGTAATACACTTGTTTGCAGATGTTCACTGTTGTTGAAGAAGCTACCAATTGTATGGATCTGTGTTCTCAGCACATCCCACTCTTCATTTGTGAGAGTGACTTTATTGTACCCAAATTTTTTCGGGTACTACTTCTGGTTTAAATCCCAGTTTAGGTGACAAACCAACAGTGAGCCGCTTGGTGTCACTGTTGTTTTACTTGTAGCTAGCAGAAAACAGGAGCACCATACTAGCCATAGTGAACTACACTTGATGACTGAGCTGGCTGGCGTGATGGTATTTATACCTCTTCTTTTAGCTATGACTCATATTAAACACGTATACACCTAATAGGAATTGGGTCCAATACATAATGGTAGCCATCATCGTCGATTTCACGATTAATAGATGGTTTTATCTTCTACTGTCTACCCACGCTAATGGGTCTGTTCAAACTGCTTGCAGATAAAACATTAACGATATTTACGTTGCTTGGTAATGGCGCATATGGTACACGAATTAAATGTCTTCTCGTGGTGGTAATTAAATACGAATCCATAGTGATGCGTGAACTGGCAGCGTTCGGTAAATTGTCTTGTGGAAAGTAGTCAAGTCCGCTCACACCAGGAATAGTGCCTAACGGAAACCGTTGATCGCCCGAGGGGATGCTGCTTTTACCACCGCCTCAGCCACGCCTAGTTGAGTGCGTGCTGCTCACCACTGCGTCACCCGAGTAACGGTACACTCAGAAATAGCCGTGTACATTGAGATTAGTGGTGTAGGCCGCGTGGTGACAAGCAGTGCGGTTGACAGGTGGCGCCCTCTGGTGGCCGCCAAGTGAACTAGTGACGCCACACGGGCGACACTAGCGCCATCAGTTGGTACTGCCATCTGGTGGCGGAAAGTGAACTATGGGCCAGGAACCTTATTAGAACACTACTCTTCTCTTTTCAAAATTAAAAAAATATTAGCTTCCTGAAGCATTAAACTTCGAGAATGGCTACTATTTATAATATTTTTTTCAATAATGTCAAATAGTCTATTCTACCTATAGAGATAAAGTATTCAGAGCCTAAAAGCGAGTAATAAGAATTATGTGTGGAGTTAGCAATAGGACTTCATGCAGAGAGCTGTTCAAGAAGTTAGGGATTTTAACATTGGTGGCTGAGTATATTTACAGATTTGTAGTCATAAATTATACTTTGTTTGTAACAAATAGTAAAATACACAATTATGGCACTGGAAGTAAAAATGATCTTTACAATGATTACAAGTCGTTATCATTTGTTCAAAAAGGGTCTGATATTCAGGAATACATATCTCCAATAAGCTTCCAACACATGTTAAATGTCTAGCAGATTATAAGAATAAATTCTGGAAAAAATTTAAAGGATTTTTAATGACAACTCCTTCTACTCTGTCGAAGAATTTATTTCTAATGTATCTACAAAGGAAAAGTGCCAGTAGTTTGTGTAAATGTAGTTGTCATAATTAATGGACCATGTATGCTATGATTGTACATCATCTGGTATCTGCATTATTTTGTTATGCAATGTATGCTATGACAGTACATCATCTGGTGTATGTATTATTTTGTTATGCAATTGTTTAATGTACCATGTATGCTACGACTGTACATCTTCTGGTGTATGTATTACTTTGTTATACAATAGTTTATCTGTAAATTGACAACTTTCCATATCCCACAGAGCCAGTCTCTTATATTGGGATCAATGGAAAACGAATGTATTGTATTAAATACACAGGTAGTAATAAAAAGCAATTCATCCTTCTAATTAGAAAAGGCATACACTGGAAATCAAAGGCACGCCCCAAAAACAGAGGATAGAAGGTGCTAGAAAAGGTGACGAAATCATATTAATAGAGGAAACCCAAACCCAAAAAAAGAACAAATTTATAAAATAAACAAAATGTTCTGTGACCATTTCGAAGGACATGCCAGACGAAAAAGAATGAGAAGAACAAAAATTCTGTTGGGCAGACGACATGACACAATGTTAGACGCAGAATTACGTGAGAAGAAGATTAAAAGAAATGAAGAAGAATAAGCTTCATAAAAAGTACAGCAAATCTTCCATCAAAATGCAAATCTAAGAAAACATGGAGTATAAAAACAAACTAAGGCGGGTATAGCTCTTCAGGATGAAGAAAGGCAAGCGCTTCGTGAAGTCCAGAACCTCCACTGTGGTCTAAAAACGAGTTTTTTTCATTTCGTATACTGTTTGCATTATTTAAATTAATATTATAAAAGCAGTATTAAAAAAAAGGAAATGGAAAACCCAAACGTAAGAAGAAAAAATGATGGGATATTTGTTTTACCTCTGTCAGAGGTAGCTTCATAAATGTGAAGCACACCAGAATGCTCTCTTGGATCGGATTCCGTGGAGAACTATAGGTCCCCATTGCGCATCAGATTTTGTAAGGAATTAATACCCAAATTTATCTCATTGTTGAAGTGGTAGTAGTAGTAACTCGTCGTTATTCTCTTCATGTCCGGAATTCCCAATATTGTGTTATAATCACTGTTTGATCCTAATAAACCCGACACAGAAGTCGACAAATAGGCATTAACCGATTAAATAGGTTTTGTTATGGTGTACTGTTGTAATAAAATAGATTGCGGTCTATCAATGTCTCCCTGTTGCACAATCTCAGGAGTCTACTATTAAAATCCTAAAGAAGCTTGTGTTGTTATTAGGTCTCTTAGTTCAGCTAGAATTATAGACCAGTTGCCTACAATTCTAGAAATTTGTTTTAATGCTACTCACTAAACAGTCACCGACCTTATTTCCATAAGCTTCGAAGATCGGAGACAAACTCAGCAATAAGACAGTAAATAGTCTTCGCCACATCTTTGTCACCACTATAACTTATTATTAGTCCAGTCAAATAAGGATTAAAGGCCCGGGCACACAGAACACGACAAGCGACAGCAGCAAGTGGTCGTTCTGTCGTCGCGGCGACACGTCACACAGGACGCGACAACTCCATAGCGACAAATGCCAGTATAGTGAGACCCTGTCTCGCGAAGAGATCTGTACTTCTCTATTTCTATCTTAATAAGTTTTCTTGGGTTAGTAAATTATTATAAAACATGTCAAGTGATGAGGAGACTCTACTTTTGTTTGCACTAAGCAGAGAAAAAGGCGGTTCTGGGTTCATGACATCAATAATATGAGAGAATGCCTTGGTGAATACCACCGCCTTTGCCGGGAACTGGTATCACATGAAGATACATTTTATACATATTTTCGTATGTCTCGAGAATCCTTCGAGAAATTACACACCGGGCATGTTGGGTGAGCTATTAACTTTCTGGCCTCGCATTCGGGAGGACGCCGGTTCGAATTCCCGTCCGGCCATCCAGATTTGGGTTTTCCATGGTTTCCCTAAAATCACTCCACGCGAATGCCGGGATGATTCCTTCAGATGGGCCATGGCCGAATTCCTTCCCTTTCCTTGCCCAAGTCCCTTCCCGCCTATAATGACCTCGCTGTCGACGAGGTGTAAAGCCCAGGCAAAAAAAAAGAAAAAAAAAAAAAAGAGAAATTACACAATCTGTTAAAATCAACTATATCGAAGTACACCACGAACTGGAGAAAAGCAATTGGTATAAGAGAAAGATTAGCCATTTTTATGAGTTCTGTTCATTTAATATATATTCTTAAAAACAAAACAGAAACAATGATGCTGCCCAAACCCCTGACCTCTAAGCGATTTATAATGTTATCACTTCCCCCTTGGAGGAGCTGTGTCATTTGCGTGGCGGTCAATATTAAGAAATACCCCTGAAATCAGGCTTATCATCACAAAGTGAAATATTCACAATAAAAAATAAATTTCACAATCAAAAGAAATAAAGATGGCTCAAATACAAGCATTAACGATTTTAAATAATTACAGTGTAAACAACCAAACAGGAAGTGAGAAATTCACATGAAAAAATACAATTCTGAAAGCGATAAAAAAAATTTCATGAGCTTGAAAATTTTTCTTCATCGGCCACGTCACTATGTCACGCGACAATTCTGTAATTTTGTACAACTGTGTCGCTCGTCGCGGCGACAAAGACTGCGGCCCGGCGACGGATCGCTTTGTTTGTGACCTTCCTAATTCAAAACTGTGAATTACAACAATAGCGACGTCGCGCCGCGACACAATATCGCGTGTCGCTGTCGCTTGTCGCGTTCTGTGTGCCCAGGCCTTTAACGTCGGAATGAAAGATAACGAGCCGAAAATTTGCATAAACTTTTGTTTTGATATTTTATAAGTTCGCTCAAAAGTTTTATAGAATCTCGTGTACGCTAGTCAAGATATTCAAGGTCAAAGGTCACAAAAATCGGGTTTTTTACAAATATCTCGCTTCCATTAATCTAAATGTTATTTTGAGTTATTAGAAAAGTTGTAGAGCATAAAATTCTCTACAAATTTCATCATCGATTTAACCATATTTGAGATAGAACGGGATGTAAGGGTTTGGGAGAGACTACACTAGTCTGTTCCAACCAAAGTTCAACCTCTCCTTCACGTGGTGCACCCTGTTTGCACGGACGAGGCTCTGGCGACTGAATGATTCCCGGTATAAGGAGTCACCCACTGCTTGCCAATGGCCTCCGAAAGGAGGGCGGAAAAGCGGGGAGCAGTTCAGGGCACCCTCTTGCCCTTGGGGTTGGAAACGGCCCCTAAAGGCGGATGAATCAGAAATGAACAACAGCATGGGGATGCAGAAGGCAACGGGAAACCACTGCATTAAAGACCCAAAGGGTATCCCGAGGACATGTAATACTCTCAAATTACATATATCATGATGGCTTCTTCATGGGTAATAATACTCCGGAGGTAAAATAGTCCCCAAATCGGATCTCCGGGTGGGTACTGCTCAGGGAGGAGTCATCAGAATAGATAGAAACATTCTACGAGTCGGAACGTGGAATGTTAGAAGTCTGAATAGGGCAGGTAGGTTAGAAAACTGAAAAAGGGAGATGGAACAACTTAAGTTAGATGTTGTTGGGATTGGTGAGATCAAATGGAAGGAAACACAGGATTTATGGTCTGGGGAACACAGGATAATTAGCACACATGCTGTCAATGGAATCACTGGTGTAGGATTTGTAATGAACAAGAAACTAGGAAAACGGGTTAGTTATTATGAACAGTTTAGTGACAGGATTATTTTGATGAGGTTAGAAACTAAGCCCGTCCGAACCACATTAGTACAAGTATATATGCCAACGTCACAGGAAGATGACGAAGAAATAGAAAAAATATACGCTGAAATCGAAGAATTAATCCAATATGTGAAAAGGGAGGAAAATCTAATAATCATGGTGTGGTATGACAGAGTCACACACAACGAATATTATTAAATAATTAATTAATATTCAGATTTTCTTTGCAATATTCAGTTACTTAAATTGTAAATATTGTAAATAATAGGAATAATTGATAGGTAAATAATTGTGTATTAAACCCGGGCAGCCAGAGTCATTATTATTATGTACTTCAATTTCTGCAAAACTTGCTATTCAGTAATGTATTGAATATGGGAAGTTGGAACTGCCATTTTAAACGCTCAGAGACCGGGAAAGTGGCAAGTTTCGCCGGCAGACAGGCGCCTTAACTCACAAAGCAGAGGACGCGCGCGGACCGTTAGTTGGAGGGTCCACCGACCTCGCACCCCCGCCCTGGTGTCTTGAAGGTCGACCAGAATAGGCGCGAGCGGATAGCAAATACCAGCTACGATATGAAACACGTGATGATGGGCATATATCAATGCACCAATCGTGAAAGTTTATAGGGGTTCACAGATGTTAATTCAAGGGTTTTGTTACATGTGCTGAGATGGGACTCTACTTTTTCCGACGAGAAGAGAAGACGCCATATTCTACTTCACTTGCTGCCGAGACGAGCTACAGTGTAGACGTGTCAGCCGACACGCTCTTAGCCGTCTGGCTCTGGAGGGCTGGAAGCTGAGCGATACATCTGCCATAGACTGGGAGATGTTATGCTAATGTGGACGTTTCAACAAACCCGGCATTCGTTGCTGCAGTGGCACTGAGCTTGTCAAACTACACCAAGAAGATGCGATTATGGTAATGTACCGACGCATAGGGTCACAGTTCATTGGGTTTTAACGGGCTTGCGAACCCTTAAGCGCTCCTGAGATAAGACTCTGCTCTCATCCTAAATTCACTGAGCTAACTAATTTTCATGTTAACTTCAAATTCCAAGCATCTTGCTGATTTTGTGTAAAATTCAAGACGATGCTTTTAACATTAAATGGCGCCCCTGGGATACTCTTTTTGTGGTAAATGTTAACTTAAATTTGATGGCCTGTGTTTCCACGTTGATAATATGTTGACTTTGCTAATTATTGAAATATTTAATTCAGTTGTATATTTGCTTTTCATCGGCGGATTGTAAAAGTCGGGTACTGCTTGTTTTTGTTGTCTTTGGAATATGTTTAACGTAACGTTAACTATTACCCGGCCTTGTATAAGCCAGAAGACTAAATAAATTGAGTGTAATTTCTTGTGTAAAATATTCATGGTTCTAGTTCACCTTTTTAGCAACCATTTAATTAAAATCATATTCATAATAATTAAAGAATAAAGGAAGGAATGGTAGGTGTTGGAGATAATCACCCCCCCCCCCCTTTTATACAATTTGGCGCACCAACGATTTGGGGTTTATACAATTTAACGCTCCAATGCTTGGGCTTTAACACGTTATGAGATGCTATAATTTGGCACATGACGTGTGACATTAGCATATGTTGTTTAATTAGTCCCCAAGTCGAAATTAATTTTCGGGAAAAATTTTGCAAGTCTTAAAATCCATGGATGTGACCTATGTAGAATTATTGTATTATTTTATAATATAAATTGTGTTTTGGAAATTTGCTTTTTTGACATGCTTGAATTAAATTTATGGTTGAAATGATTGATTTTTTTTATATCAATCATTTGATGCTTTTATGCTAAATTTCAATCAATTGTTCAAATAAATGTTTTGCTCACTTGCAACAAGCATGATTAATTTAAAATTAAATTTCGATTCAGTGCTTTTGAAGTTTTAATGCATAATAAGAATTAAAAATTTTCTTCATGCTAATTTCGCTCATGTGTTGAGGTTTTTGTGTCGCATGCAACATCGTTGTTTTTCTTTGTTGTCTTTTGGATGGGTTTATTGATTTTGATGGGATGTGTGCGCGGAAATTTATTTAATGCTGAGTCCAGTCAATATTAAATCGTGCCGGTTTTATATTGTTTTTGATATCACTTGTTGGAATTATTGTTCGGGGCTGGAGTTTTGTGTCATACGGTCGACTTATGAAATTAAGATCACGTACCATTAATATGGCATACCAGTCACTTGTCCCTGAAATTCCCGAGGAAACACCGGAAGAACGCGAAATACCGTTGACTGACGAAGGTTGCATAGCAGGCGTTAATACCTCACGTACGCGAAGCACCCATTCCAATATGTCACTAGATGGGGAACAGTTGGAAAATTTTCCAACCCCAGACAATGGAAATACTCAAATTCCACACCCATGCAGCCAGATTTTGAAACGCGTTGTGCATCTCAAAACATGGTAGAATCGCCACATCAGTCTTTGGAAATGCAAAATCCGCTGCTTGTCGCGATAAGTAAGCTGTTTGAGTCACATAAGGAAGAGATAAATAAACGTTATGATTCTCAAAAGGAAGAATTAAAAATATTGAGTCAATGTTCCGAATCACAAAATGCTTTATTAAAAGGCATGGACGAAAATTTGTCCGTCTTCCGTGGCGAAATGTCCCGGGAGATGAACGAATTTAAGTCCGAGATGCGAGCAAATGTTTCGGTTTTGGAAAAAACGCGCCAACGAAGTTCAAGCAACGTGCAATTCGTTGCAAGAAACTAGCGCGGAAATTTCAAAGCGCCTGGACGCTACCGAACGATCTGTAGCACAGGTACGACAAGAAAGCCACCAGAATCTCGGGCAGATTTCGGAATTTGTTCATGAAATAAAAGATAAGACAGAGAAAAGCTTGCAGGAAGTGAATTCGGAAGTGTCGAAAATCACAAGTTCAATCGAACAGGTGAAAACGACACAGCAAAATTTGCAGGCGTCGCAGCAAACACATGTCCACAATACCAACTCGAATCTTGCACAGTTAGAGTCAAAAGTGAAAGAAGTAAGCAACTCTAACGCCAGCGGAAGTTCAGTGCATGTTAATTGCGGGCAGTATGCAGCAGCAAATATTGAACTAAAATTGCCGCTTTTCGGATCTCGGAAGGATACAAATCCTAAGATCTATCTTGCCGAAATGGAAAGATATTTCGAAATAAAGGGAGTACCCGATTCTATGAAGCTGGTGTTAATCGAAGAATCGCTTTCAGAAACAGATAGGCTCTGGCTGAAAATTGCTTCCGAAACAAACCTGTCTTACGCCGGATTCAAGGAACTGTTTCTTGAGACCTTCTGGTCGGAAAAGATTCAGAACCAGGCAAGGATAAAGCTATATCAGGGGAAATACGTGCCGAAATATCATCACTCCATGGAGAACAACATAAAGAAACTGCTGGTTCAATGTAGGCAGTTTGATAATAAGATGACGGACGGGGAGTTTATAAAAATGGCGATCGCGCATTTTGGCACACAGGTGCAGGCGCTAATTAACCCCGTGCTCATTCGAACGGTACCAGAATTACTTGATACGCTCCAAAATCTGGATCGGATCGAACAAATGGCCGATCGTCTTGCAAGACAAGATGCAGATCGGAGCCGAGACGAGCAACAGTTCGAGGCTAAGCGACCTCATGGCGGAAATAAGGGCCTCCCTGATAATGATCAGAACGGGAAGGCTGCAAATAAGAATTTTGGCAACCACAACGGAGGTAGAAATTGGATGAACGGCGATGCGCAATGGAAAGATGAGAAAAATCATCAGCGATTTGGAAATAACCGATCCGCATATTCAGAGCAGTCCCCGATAAATGCAATTTCAGTTATAAACGCGGATCCTGAGGCGCGCAATGATGACAGAAGATGTGTTGGGCGGCGGACTTGACACAACGAATACTCCTCCAGCACAATAAGATTTTCTGGAACTTTCGCAACCGCCTACAATTTACGGCAGCGACTGATAGTCCTGTAAATATAGTATAAATATTCTAAGAACATATGGAAAATTTTATAGCATAAGATATGTGTGTTTTGAAGTTCAAGTGTACCCGTCACGAGACGAGTGCTAATTGCGTAAAGGATTAGCGGTGACATAGCGACGCAGGTAGGGAAACGCCCGGTTGTTTACAACAGCTGCGAGCTGATTGCCAGTTCCCGGAAGATCGTTATCTCCACGGTCGAAGACCAGGTACCTAACGCCGAAAACTTTGAGGAACGGTACCAGCTGATGACAATAGACTAGACCGCGTAACACTAAAAATAAACATTTAAAGCCCATTCAACTTCGCGAGCTGGAAATTCACTGTGCGGAGTGTGCAATATTTAAGATGGCAAAATATAATATAAAATCTAAGCAATCGAGCGTCGTTCAACAAGTTATGCGGGAAGGAATAAAAGAGTATGATCTGGTGAACGAGAGGGCGATGTTGATTAGTTTGGCAATGTAAGTCACATAAGTTCGCAACGCCTACTATCAATTGTGGTATAACGGCATCAGTCGGGGATGGGTAAGTCCTATATAAAGTGATACCATCATCAATACCCGTGATTGTCCATACTTTTCGTTTCATCATACGTCACAGAAAGCTTAATAACTGTCCTTAACCGATAGCTGATTAATTATGATGTAACGACACATGAAAATTCACTCGAACGCCTTCAAATTGTTCGCCATTTATAGAAATGCTCCTATTTCGTTGTATTGAGTGCACAGCATTGTTTCCTCCAGAATGATCGTGGAATATACGGCATGTAACAAACTTTAATTGGGTTGCGGTTTCCTTGGCTATTAACATCACTTTGATGACGATGCATACCTGGAACAGCTAATTGCTTAACCGGATCATTATGTCGTAATTTTGCCGCTTTGATGTCATCGTTATGCTTGTCAAAAAAATATGATGACGCAACGTTATTTTCTGTGAGGACTATCCTTTGAATTCATACGGGGAAGCCATATAAAACTCGTTGATGGATGTATTCTTTGATTTTTATGCATTTTATGTGGTTTGGGCATGCTTGTGTCGACTGCAATGCATTAACGTTCGGTGCGATTTTATTTGTTATTGCTAAAGTCAATTGACCACCTGTCATTTAAATCTGACTTCAACAAATGTGCCGAATTTGCATAATCCATTGTAAATAATCGATTGATTTATGTGATTTTAATATTGAGATGTTGTATGAACAATCTGTTTTCATTGTGTTTTCATTTGAATGAACAGGAATAATTTGTTACTTTTATCTCATGTACTTTGTTAATATTTTGTTGTGTTTTCACATGTATTAGTGTAAGGCATTTCATTGTGAATTGAGTAAAAAGGTAACCAGAGTCACGTGTCGTGTTTACATAGTTTAAAGGTCACATGTGTGGGATAAAATTTTGAGTGAACTGGAACCGCAATGCTATAGGAATAGGCAGTACTTTATTGCAACTATAGGGAATTATAGTTCAAATAAAATTATTTTCAATAATTTTATTTTGATTTGGTAGGAGGTATATTGTAGTATGACAGAGTCACCCACAATGAATATTATTACATAATTAATTAATATTCAGATTTTCTTTGCAATATTCAGTTACTTAAATTGTAAATAATAGGAATAATTGATAGGTAAATAATTGTGTATTAAACCCGGGCAGCCAGAGTCATTATTATTATGTGCTTCAATTTCTGCAAAACTTGCTATTCAGTAATGTATTGAATATGGGAAGTTGGAACTGCCATTTTAAACGCTCAGAGACCGGGACAGTGGCAAGTTTCGCTGGCAGACAGGCGCCTTGACTCACAAAGCAGAGGACGCGCGCGGACCGTTAGTTGGAGGGTCCACCGACCTCGCACCCCCGCCCTGGTGTCTTGAAGGTCGACCAGAATAGGCGCGAGCGGATAGCAAATACTAGCTACGATATGAAACACGTGATGATGGGCATATATCAATGCACCAATCGTGAACGTTTATAGGGGTTCACAGATGTTAATTCAAGGGTTTTGTTACATGTGCTGAGATGGGACGCTACTTTTTCCGACGAGAAGAGAAGACGCCATATTCTACTTCACTTGCTGCGAAACGAGCTACAGTGTAGACGTGTCAGCCGACACGCTCTTAGCCGTCGATCAGTGACTGTGTCTGATCACATTTTCTGGCTCTGGAGGGCTGGAAGCTGAGCGATACATCTGCCATAGACTGGGAGATGTTATGCTAATGTGGACGTTTCATCAAACCCGGGATTCGTTGCTGCAGTGGCACTGAGCTTGTCACACTACACCAAGAAGATGCGATTATGGTAATGTACCGACGCATAGGGTCACAGTTCATTGGGTTTTAACGAGGCTTGCGAACCCTTAAGCGTTCCTGAGATAAGTCTCCGCTCTCATCCTAAATTCACTTAGCTAACTAATTTTCATGTTAACTTCAAATTCCAAGCATCTTGCTGATTTTGTGAAATTCAAGACGATGCTTTTAACATTAAATGGCGCCACTGGGATACTCTTTTTGTGGTAAATGTTAACTTAAATTTGATGGCCTGCGTTGCCACGTTGATAATATTTTGACTTTGCTAAGTATTGAAATATTTAATTCAGTTTTATTTTTGCTTTTCATCGGCGGATTGTAATCGTCGGGTATTGCTTGTTTTTGTTGTCTTTGGAATATGTTTAACGTAACTTTAACTATTACCCAGCCTTGTATAAGCCAGAAGACTAAATAAATTGAGTATAATTTCTTGTGTAAAATATTCATGGTTCTAGTACACCTTTTTAGCAACCATTTAATTAAAATCATATTCATAATAATTAAAGTATAAACGAAGGAATGGTAGGTGTTGGAGATAATCACCACGTCTCCCCCCCCCTTTTATACAATGGGTAATTGGGATGCAATAGTGGGAGAAGGGAAAGAGGGGAATACTGTAAGAAGTTTTGGTCTAGGAGAAAGAAATGAGCGAGGAAGCAGGTTGCTAGAATTTTGTGAAAGATATAAGCTAGTAGTGGCAAACACACTGTTTAAGAACCATGAAAGAAGAATATACACCTGGAAACGTCCTGGGGATACAGGCAGATATCAGCTAGATTATATCATGGTCAAACAGAGATTTAGGAATCAAGTTCTAGACTGTAAAGCGTACCCAGGAGCAGACATAGACTCTGACCATAATTTGCCAGTAATGAAGTGCAGGCTGAAATTCAAGCGAATAAAGAAGCAGCATAAGGAGAACAGGATGGAAGTGAATAAACTGAAACAATCTAGCACAAGAGAAAAATTTGCAGAAATGCTAGACTTAGGTCTAAGAAGTAACTGTGAAAGGAGCTCAACCGAGGACGAATGGCATGCATTAAAGGCCGAAATAATGAAAGCTGCCGAAGAAACATTAGGCTTTAGGGAACAAGCTGCCCGAAAACCTTGGATCACAGAATAAATTTTGCAGCTGATGGATCAGAGGAGAAGGTACAAAAATGCTCAGCATGAAGCAGGAAGAGAGCAGTACAGGCAATTTAGAAATAAAATAAATAAGAAATGCAAAATAGCAAAAGAAAACAGGCTACAAGAAAATTATGAAGAAGTACAGGGCGTTCGCCGGGAAACGCTACCCACTGTTAGCGCTACAAGGAAGAAACTGCTCCCGGCGAGCGAGCAGTCAGCATCCGGCATTGTTCGACCGTCGGTCGCGGACTATTTCATACTAATTACGCATCATAAACTTGTATGTGCTAAGCATTTAAATGTGACGTCAGTTGCGGATCAACAGTGCCATCGTGGACACCCTGCAGGTACCATTTGCAAAATCTAATCCTATGCCCCTGGTCTAATTTTATGCACCACAATTGTTTTGTACGGCTTTAAGTGAACTAGCTTTTGTTACTTTCCAAGCTGACGTCTCAGATAAGCCTGCCTGCTGCCCTAACTGACTTAATGATTTTTTGGGTGACTGTTCTAGTCGAAAAGCGATATCGTCAATTTTCTCCTCTGTGAGAATACGGTTGACCAACAGTCTCTTTTTGTTAAAAAATGAACCCGTTTCTCTTACTTTTTTAACCAGACGCAGAATTGTTGATTTAGCTGGCAGTAAAGCGCCAGGATAGTCGCGACGAAATTTACTGCGACACTTTTTAAACGACTTCTTCTTCACATATGTATCGTAGAGAAATATTCTTTGTTGCAAACTGTAACGTACCATGATTTTACTCACACTCAAACACGGTACAGATTAGTAAGAGTATGAAGCCCCAAACCAGCCAAACCGCAGAGAAACGTTTATTCACAACACTGTTGGGGCAGCGGAGGTGTTAAACAGTGTGGTGATTCACGGAGCCGTGTGGCGGGAGTTACAGGATCCACTGTCCCAGCAAGTTGCCGACGGCAACAGACTGGTAGGGTAGCGTTTCCCGGCGAACGCTCTGTAGAAAAGGAAATGGTCGTAGGAAAAGTAGATGTTGCATATAGAAAGATCAAACAGAATTTTGGAGAAATGAAGAAAAGTGTTATGAACATTAAAGCTGCCGATGGGAAACCTCTTTTAAGGTTAGAAGATAGAGCTAACAGATGGAAAGAATACATTGAGAAACTGTATGTTGGGGATGACTTGAACAATAGTGTATTGGAAAAGGAAGGCGATGTCGACATTGATGAGTTAGGAGATCCTGTTTTGAGAACAGAATTTAATAAAGCTCTGAATGACTTGAAAGCAAATAAGGCAGTTTGAATTGATGAGATCCCTGCAAAATTCTTAAATCTCTAGGAGAGGAAGGAATCGAAAGATTATTCAAACTGATATCAAAAAGTTATGAAACAGGAGAAATTCCAACTGATTTTAATAAAAATATTATCTTCACACTTCCAAAGAAAGCACAAGCCGACAAGTGTGAGAATTATCGCACCATTAGTCTGACATCACATGCTTCAAAATTACTGATCAGAATAATATACAGAAGGATGGAAAGGGTAGTAGAAGAGATAGTAGGTTAAGATCAGTTTGGGTTTAGGAAAAATCGTGGTACAAGGGAAGCAATTCTGTCTTTAAGATTAATACTTGAAGGGCGGATCAAGAAAAACAATGATACTTTTATGGCATTTGTTGATTTAGAAAAAGCATTTGATAATGTTAGGTGGGACAAGATGTTCAAAATTTTAAAGAAGTCAGGTCTGAAGTATCGAGATAGAAGAATACTCTATAAACTACACACCTGGAAATTGAAATAAGAACACCGTGAATTCATTTTCCCAGGAATGGGAAACTTTATATACACATTCCTGGGGTCAGATACAACACATGATCACACAGACAGAACAATAGGCACATAGACACAGGCAACAGAGCATGCACAATGTCGGCACTAGTACCGTGTATATCCTCCTTTCGCAGCAATGCAGGCTGCAATTCTCTCATGGAGACAATCGTAGAGGTGCTGGATGTAGTCCTGTGGAACGGCATGCCAAGCCATTTCCACCTTGCGCCTCAGCTGGACCAGCGTTCGTGCTGGACGTGCAGCCCGCGTGAGACGACGTTTCATCCAGTCCCAAACATGCTCAATGGGGGACAGATCCGGAGATCTCGCTGGCCAGGGTAGTTGACTTACACCTTCTAGAGCACGTTGAGTGGCACGGGATACATGTGGACGTGCATTGTCCTGTTGCAACAACATGTTCCCTTGCCGGTCTAGGAATGGTAGAACGATGGGTTCGATGACGGTTTGAATGTACCTTGCACTGTTCAGTGTCCCCTCGACGATCACCAGAGGTGTACGGCCAGTGTAGAAGATCGCTCCCCACACCATGATGCCGGGTGTTGGCCCTGTGTGCCTCGGTCGTATGCAGTCCTGATTGTGGCGCTCACCTGCACAGCGCCAAACACGCATACAACCATCATTGGCACCAAGGCAGAAGCGACTCTCATCACTGAAGACGACACGTCTCCATTCGTCCCTCCATACACGCCTGTCGTGACCCCACTGGAGGCGGGCTGCACGATGATGGGGCGTGAGCGGAAGACGACCTAACGGTGCGCGGGACCGTAGCCCAGCTTCATGGAGACGGTTGCGAATGGTCCTCTCTGATACCCCAGGAGCAACAGTGTCCCTTATTTGCCGGGAAGTGGCGGTGCGGTCCCCTACGGCACTGCGTAGGATGCGACGGTCTTGGCGTGCGTCCGTGCGTCGCTGCTGTCCGGACCCAGGTCGACGGGCACGTGCACCTTCCGCCGACCACTGGCGACAACATCGATGTACTGTGGAGACCTCGCGCCCCACATGTTGAGCAATTCGGCGGTATGTCCACCCGGCCTCCCGCATGCCCACTATACGCCCTCGCTCAAAGTCCGTCAACTACACATACGGTTCACGTACACGCTGTCGCGGCATGCTACCAGTGTTAAAGACTGAGATGGAGCTCCGTATGCCACGGCAATCTGGCTGACACTGACTGCGACGGTGCCCAACCGCTGCGCAGCTAGCGCCCTTCGACGGCCAACACTGCTGTTCCTGGTGTGTCCGCTGTGCCGTGCGTTTGATCATTGCTTGTACAGCCCTCTCGTAGTGTCCGGAGCAAGTGTTCTTATTTCAATTTCCAGGAGTGTACATAAGAATCAAGTGGCTGTAATACAAGTAGAGAATCACGAGAGACATGCATCAGTTAAGAAGGGTGTGAGACAAGTTTGTTGTCTATCCCCGTTGATATTCAACTTGTATGTAGAAGAAGCAATAAAGAAAGTCAAAGAAAAATTTCCATGTGGCATAAGTTTTCAGGGAGAAAAAAATCAGTATGCTACGATTTGCTCATGACATTGTCTTGTTAGCAGAGAGGGCTGAGGATATTGAGAAATTTTTTGAATGGCATGAATAAAATACTGAAGGAAGATTTTGGACTGAATATAAATCAAAGTAAGGCAAAAGTGATGAAATGTAGCAGAAATGATACGAATACTAGCAGATTAAATATAAAAATAGGATCAGATGCAATAGGAGAAGTGAGTGAGTTCTGTTACTTGGGAAGCAAAATTACAACCGATGGCCGAAGCAGGAATGATGTTAAAAGCAGAATAGCACTAGCACTAGCAAAAAGAGCGAACATGGACTTTACCGGAAAGAAGAAAATTGAAGCATTTGAAATGTGGTGCTACAAAAGAATGCTGAAAATTAAGTGGACAGACAAAGTAAGAAATGAACGAGTTTTGGAAATGATGGGTGATGGGTGAGAAAAGAAGTTTGTTGAAGAAGCTTACGGAAAGAAGAGACAGGCTGGTAGGTCATATTTTGAGACATGCTGGATTGGTTAATTTGTTAGTGGAGGTAACAGTCGAAGGTAAGAACTGTAGAGGAAGACAGAGATTAGAATATATGAAGCAGATAATTGAGGACGTGGGTTGGAAGGGGTATGTAGAAATGAAGAGGTTAGCACAGGATAGGAAGGGATGCATCAAACCAGTCTGAAGACTGACGACAGCCTAAAAAAAAAAAAAAAGAAAGAGAGAGAGAGATAGAGCGTGGAGAGTGGGTAGCCCTTAGCTGTATGAACGATATCGCTACTGTACGATACGTTAACTGTAAAATCCAATAGACAGTACGATTTATAATGGTAATTATTTATTAATAATGTTGTAATAATGAATAAACTAATTATTTACTAATTAATAAATTGTATTTATTGATATTATATATTAGTTTAATATTATCTTAATTAATATTAATAATTGGATATTCAAATTCCCTTTAATTATTTTTTTATTTCCCGACAGTTTATCATAAATCTGTTGCAATTAAATTTAATATATAGAGAATTTTGCTGTTGTTAATGCTTATGTCATGTATGCAGCTCAATATACTTCATGTCCGTCGTTGTATTCCTCTTCTTATTGTTCAACTTGAATTTCTTTTTTATTATCATCATCGTCGTCATCCATTAAATTTGGTTCTAAAACTTCGAAGAATTTAGGTTCATACATATTTACTTTCTCCATCCAGATCATCTGGTTATAATGCAGCGTTTAGGCATGCTTGTCCATTACACTGACCACAAACCGAGGATCATTGCAACTCTACTTTTCTGCATTCGCAATCAGAACCACAGCCTTCACTGCAATTACAACTTCATTTTCCAACATCCACCCCCATTTCGTTGGTTCTATACCATTCCCTAACCAAGTTTGGATCTGATAGTAGACACGATTGATGTGTTGTCGAGTTGCTGCACTTGTAGGTGGAAGAGTGGATAACTGGTCTTTTTTATTGAATCTTGCTGATTTGATAAATTGTATAGATCGAAAATCATCGTATTCTGATTTTGGAGCATTATACATTGCTAAAAAGACAAGTCCTCCATTTTCAAACAATGTTCCTAGAGGACTGTTCTCTTGCTGAAAAACATGAGCTGATTGATCCTTATCGGAATGTTTCTCGAATATTTTAATAATTGATAGTTTTCCTTTTTTAAAAAGAGCATATGTTGTATCACATCCACTAAGGGCGTGCAAAAATAATTTGTTTCTTAGAACGAGGATATTTGTCAAAGCTTTTAGTCCAATATATTTGTCTTTCCACATTACCCTTACCGATTTAAAAAAAAAAAAAAAGTTTTGCTGATGTGATTCAGTACGTCCCATTAAAAGAACTAGTATACCGATATCTTCTCCTATGATGTAGACAGACCTTTTTGTGTAGATTCTTCAATGGCCGTTTCGAACATCAGCATCATCCCTGGCTTCTTTTGTAGCGATGTTAACAGTTTTTAATTTCTTAATAACCATTTCAATAAAGTTATTTATTACATCGGTTCAATAAAAAATTTTCTTGGTTGGTTGGCACAATCATTGTTTCATCCAAAAACACTTCGTAAGACCTTGGAAGGCCTACAGTTCTTTTTATTTTAAAACTTAAGTCGTAATAGATTTACGGTAAACTGTTGGGGGATAAAAATATAATCAAAATGCATTTAAACTATTTCTTTGAAATATCTTATTAATATTAAATGAATGTATGATGTTCATAAATAATATAATATTTATAAATTCA
Source organism: Vandiemenella viatica (assembly GCA_031002005.1). Taxonomy (NCBI): domain Eukaryota; kingdom Metazoa; phylum Arthropoda; class Insecta; order Orthoptera; family Morabidae; genus Vandiemenella; species Vandiemenella viatica. The sequence goes on along the minus strand of CM061921.1, from coordinate 187,883,175 downwards.
ATTTATTAATTAGTAAATAATTACAGTTTTATAATTACAACATTATTAATAAATAATTAACATTATAAATCATACAGTCGATTTGGATTCTACAGTTAACGTACCGTAAGTAGTGCTATCGCCCATGCGGCTAAGCGCTCCCCACTCTCCACGCTATGTCTCAAGAAAGGTTAAATCTATGAAATATTGTCTATGACGAAGTTTGAAGAGAATTTTATGCTCTAAAACTTTTATAATAACTCAAAATAACATTTATTGTAAAGGAAGCGAGATATTTGTAACCAAAAAAAAAAAACAGCATTTTGTGACTTTTGACCTTGAATATCATTACTACTAGCGTACACGAGATTTTATGAGACTTTTGAGCCTACTTGTAAAATGTCAATACAAAGGTTTGAGCAAATTTTCAGCTTGTTAATTTACATTTCGAGGTTTGTGCCCTTTTTTCACCTTATTTGACTGGATTATTCTCTCAAATAACTTTGATCCCATTGTCTACAATATCTTCGTCGTTCAGTCCTAATCAATCATTTTAGTTCCATACATGAATTCTTCTTATTCTTGATACCCGTCTCCTTTAAGTTCCATAAATCATCTTCTCTTTATTTCGTAAGCTGATGTTTTAATATCTACATCTACATCTACATATATACTCTGCAAATCACAAAACTTTGGGTGGCAGAGGGTGCTCAGCACCAAACCTAATCTCTTTGTTGTGCATTCCAATCCCTAATGGTACGAGGAAAAAAGGAATTCATATAAGAATCAGTGCGGCACCTTATTTCTCTAATTTTATCTTTCCTGTCATGCCGACCCAAATAGGTTAGTGGACTTCGTTTTCTTGAAATTACTGGCTGTTGCGAACATAACAGCGACACTCCCTCATTATAACTGTTACGTGTGCTGTCTGTCGCACAACTCGTGCGCAAGCTACCTGGAACTATTGCTCTACTGTTCAATAACTGTTTCAAGACTGTCAGCTACTTCAACGTGCTACGATTCCCTCAAAACCGTTGCCCCTCTATTATATGCGGGCCTATACATAACTCCTGATCATACTCTTACCACCTATTGCTAACGTGATGTAATTATTTCCGAACAGATGGTACTATCAACCCCTATGAACGATGAGATGATGATATATTTCGTCACAATTGTGCCTTTGTTGTCCAATATCCAAAAAAATTTCAGAAAATTACACAATATTCGAATCTTTAACAGCTGAAATTTATTAAACCCTTGTGGCGTTACAATTTTCCGTATTGCGCGGTCCGTTAAAACAACAGTGACGGCGCTGCAGTGTAAAGGTCCGTTCCAAAGACGTCTTGTAATATAGGCCGCCCCAGACGGATACCCCACAACACGCCGTGGGAACGGGGCCGCCTCTGCTGGCGGAAATGGCACGCAGCTACCCACTCTCTGTCGGTAAACATCACAGGCGTGTGTAGTGGTGCGCTGTTGCCATCGGTTTGCAGCAGAGGTGCACACCCTTTCTGTTGCTGTAAAGTGCTCTGTGCCAAACGACACTAGGCAACGTGGTGGGCAGTTGGAGACGAGGTAGCGAGGGCTAACCTGTGGCGCGTGCTGAACTCTACACTTCGTCTGGCCTCTGTTACAGGACGTCGTGGGAACGCACCTTAAGAGCTACCACGCTCGCCTCGCGTTGCAGGGATCGTCGGTTTCAGGCAAACCTCGGGCGTGGGTGGTTTCAATGAAGCGTTGTGTCCGTTCTGTGTTGTTTTAGTTAGATGAAACAAAATAGTATAGACAGTGAAATAAATTACGTTGAGGTAATTTAAATACTCTAGTAGGCTGTATGTCCTAGTAGGCAAATGTCGATTAAGGAAAAAAATAGTAATGGACCCTATTTTTTGCGGCAGATACAAACATAACACGGAAAGCGTATTACAGCATGATGTTGTACGGATCATTCGTGCTGCTGCACATTAGGCTGTGAGTGTATGCGTGTAGTCACCACTCACTAGACTTTGGACTACCGTGGAGTGTCGGAACCAGCCAGCTCTTCAAATCTGATTCTGGCATTTCTGACTAAGAATGTTTCTGTGGTTCGTCATGTCGCATTCCTTGCGGTATTTGGCTGTTCACTAGTACGAAATTCTACCTATAAGGAAACGATTTCGTTCGGGGTGGAACTCCAAGCAACAACCGCAGTACCGTTTAAAACGAGCCTTCCTGGAATGTTATCAGCAATAGATGGTAGACGGGCGACTAGCACTTCCTTTAAAAAGATAAAGGTGTCAGAACTAAAAAACAGTAACTGCCTTTTCTTCGATCCAAGACCAAGTCAAGTTTTTAAGACAACATAAAAATATACAGTTTTCATGATTCTGTTTCAGTAATTAGTCTCTCTACTAGTTTGATTCAATCCACCGTCTCTTCCTGTAATAAGCTAACTGCATCATAACATACCCATTACAACATATACCCTCAATTATCTGCTACTTATATTCTAATCTTTCTGGCAATCTTAGCCACAATTTCTAAATCCCTGCTTACTACGAAAAATAAGTTTTAATACTTAAACTAACACTAACATTTGCATTTCAGTTGCTTTTACTCTTAACCATCTTTTATACAATTTGTGTTCAAAGCTATTCTCAAAAGGTTCAGTGTATGTCTGATAGTGGTATCATATACAAAAGTTATCTGATACCAACAGGCCCTGCGGATGGAATGCCAAGGTTCGTGTTTAGCACTGAACAGAATGTAAGTACCATGACTGCTCTGGCCATCCATATTTTGGTTTTCTGTGGTTACAAGAAATCGCTCAAGGTATATGTTTCAATAGTCCCTTCAAAAGGCTATGACAGAATTCTTCGCCGTTCCTTGCTTCACATTCCTGCCCGGCTTTAATTATTTCTATCGTATACAAAATATACAATAAATATATGACATAAAACAAACAAAAAATGTAACAATACTAATTGACTGACAGTGTCGATATATCTTATGGCTGGCGGTCCAGCTTAATGCAGGGTGATCAAGACAACGGGAAGCTCCATTTCAATTTCTTTTTTTCTTCGGTCTTTACGCCTCGTTGACTTCGAGGTCATTACAGACGAGAGAAGATAGAGCACAGGGAACGGCAAGGAATTTGGCCATCGCGTTTTGAAGAAAAAATCCTAGCATTTACATGAAGAGATTTCGGGAAAACAAGGAAAACCGTAATCTGGATGGCCGGATGGGGATTTCAACCGGCGTCCTACCGAATGCTTTACCGCTAACCCCCCCACGGTCGATAACGCCATTGTGATCCATCTACCGACGAATTCATACATAAATATAAGCGATATAACATGCAAAAAGGACGACCTGGTAGCTCAGTGGTTAAGGCACTATCATTTATTATTAATATTTAAAAAAAGCTTAGTGGTCTAGTCCTGGGTTCAAATACCAGCGGGGCCAGGAATTTTAAGAGCTGTTTTTGCTCTTATGATCTACGTCATGACGTTCCGTGGTTCGGATTCCATATTAAACTGTAGGTCCGAGAGGAAAAAAACTGTCCGTCCTACCTCTGATACAATGGCTTAATATGCCTCCTTCTGGTTGTGTACTAAATTAGTTTTAAAATTTAAATTGCGTTTTGGTAAATGATTTTTTAAAATCGATATAAAGTTTTTCAGCTTTAACTCTCGTTCGTATCCAATCCATTGTGTATTTATGATGGAATAATGTTGACATTGCATCTGACTTACATTAGGTACCAATCCATAACTTGTTTTGAGGCTTAAAAAATTGAAAATTGTACTAAAAAATTTTAAATACAGATAGTTCACGCATCGCACTTTAAACTCACCGTCTAAATTTATTTAAGATGTAAAAGATTATCTTTCCGAATGTGATTCATTCACTTTCGTGTATAGTTATTAATACCTTGATGACGATCTCCATAAACGATGACCCTCTCTGACAAATTTCTCTGGAATTTTTAATTGAAGTGATTTCCCCTCGCTCTCCATACTGATGGAAATCAACGTATGTGTAACAGTTTTCTGTAGCTCACTGTGATGTGTGGACGAGTTCACTGTAGTGTTTGTGTTGTAAATGAATTACAGAGCGTGGTGGTGTAACGGTTAACGTTCTCGACTCGCATTCTGGAGGACGCCGGTTCGAATCCCCGTCCGGACATACAGATTTGGGTTTCCCAAATCATACCAGGCTAATGCCGGGATGCTTCCTTCAAAAGACCATGGCAGAATTCCTTCCAATTCCTTGCCCACATCCTCCTCGTCCTCCCGTCCTCCCGAATGCGGGGTCAGAACGCTAACCGTTACACCATCACGCTCGGTCTGGTACACAGCAAGCTGTGCCAGAGGTGAAGTATTTATGAAAATCTTCACGGGGACAGGGGTTCTAACCGGAGACCTTTCGATCTTCAGTCAGAAGCCTTAACCACTTAGTCACCAGGCCGCTTGCCATATAGAATTTTTATGTAAGTATGCATATTTGTTTGGGCCAGCTAGGACCACGTTAACACGTTCAATGCTGAGGACGTCTTCGGCCGTCCACTAGGGAGCATCCCAGTGACGTCCTTTCCCTATTCGATTGTACAGAAGGTTGGTGATTCCAGTACCTGGCCTACGAGCTCGCCCTTTCTCTCAGCAATTCATTAAAGTCTTACCTTTCACCGAGTGAAGACCGTTTTCAAATCGGACAACTAATGTTTTTTTTTAATAATTTTTCAAACTTGGTGTTCTTCCTTCCAATAAGCCGCCTGTCCCAAGTCCCTCTTCTTCCTCTCAAGCATGTTTCCCACGTCCTATTCCTTCCTCTCAATCGTCTTCTCCACAATCACCACGTGAGCCAATACATTTCCCAAAACGATACGATATACCTGACGGAAAGACGAGAGGCCCGCAAAAGAAATGTCGACAATGTTCGAAAAATAAACTGAGGAAAGATACCGCCTATTATTGTACTGTCTGCCCGGAAAATCCTCCTTTGTGTCGGGAGCAATGCTTTAAAATTTTTCATCGAGGAAATTAAAATTAGTTTTGTATTTTTTCATTTTATTTACGTCCTATTTTATCAATTTATATTTTCCAAGACTCAATAATTAAATATTTTTTTTTTTGACGAAACTAAATTTAGATAATTAGCATTTATGTGATTCTATATGATTCACACGTTTTTTACTTAATAAACTTAATTTATATGACAATTACAGATTTATTTTTTCCCTAAACTCTTATTTATTATATTTAATTAGTCTAATTGTATTTTTTTCAATTAGAAGTAAAATAAACAGAATAAAAGGGCAGAAAATCAAAATCATCTGCCATCTCATGTAAGATGCCCGCGTTATGCGGGTTTGCATTCAGAGTTAGTCACTGACAGGACTCTTCATATTGCCGGTAGCGTTCAATGTATTAAGCCTTCATTTTAGCTTAAATTTGCTGTGGTTGTGTGCACATCCGTTTTACAACATGGGTTGTTATCTCTAGAGTGGATCTAAAGTATTACGTGTAACCCGAACCGCGGAAGCGTTCTGGCATACTTCACATTACATAGCAAGCTGCGGTAGACTTGAAGGTCGGGTCCAAAGGCTTCTGAAAATCCCCACCGATACAGGGATTAGAAAATTCTAAATAAACGCGATGAATATATTACATTAACCAATTATATTTAGAAAGATTCATTGCTCACAAGTTAGAGCAGACGTCTTCATCTGTTAGTTCCTTGAATTCCAGCACCATTAAAAATAATATGTCATTCCAGCACTCATGCTTTTTTATTTTGTAAGAGTACTCCACTACTTGAACATCCTATAGAGCCAGTATTTCTTGAATCAGCTCTATGAACTGTTCCGTATTAAATCATTTCATTGCTCCAATACTGATTGTTAGGTAGTGCTCGAGTGGCTATAGGGAAGAGCAACCGGCCTGACACATGCTCTCTCATTCTGGAGCTCCAGTGGTCGGACACCAAATCTCTCGCGAAAAACGGGCACGACGGCGGCCCAGGGAATACTGCTTATTGACAGCCGACCGGCCGATATTGTTGACGGGCCACGAAGCCGCAATCCAATGCAACACAGTAGACTTAAACACTTCTACGTTATTTAAAAAGTTTAAAAAAAAAAAAAAAAAATTGAAAACTTCTATAGGCGCGTTACGCAACGATTGGACGGAGGTAAATCTGTTTGCTCACGACTTCCCGTCACAAAAATGTTATGGCATGCTGCACGTATGAAATGCGCGTTGGACGCTTTTTCGATGGGTGAAATCTAATAAGTTCGCGTCACCAACATGCTAACCAGTATATCTGTAGCTATAATTATAACGTGATGCGCTTCGATAGCAGTGGAAGTATAGAAAATACCTGTAGCTAATATATGAAAATGAAAGTCTTTTTTCATTTATTTATTTTTCCCAATGTTCTTCATACAAACACACATTTTTATCCGATTTTGCTGGAACTTTGCATAAGTATATTTTAAAACAAATAGAAAAAACATTCTTTACGTTTGATTTACAAAAACCTAAACCCTCTCCTCCTTTCCCTTCTCACCTTAATTTCTATAAACGTTGTTCATACAAACCCACATTGTTTATCAGATTTTCATAGTAATTAGCACACGAATACTTCAAACCAACGCGGTCTGGTAGTTCCAGCGATTAAGGTTCTTTCTTCAGAAAGTTTCTCTGTCCGGTCGCGATTTCAAATCTCGTGGTGAGCAGGAATTTTTAGGAGTTACATTTGATTATGTGAGCTACGTCGGGACGTTACGTGGTTCTGATTCCACGCTAAAATGTACGCCCCTGTGGAAAGGAATTTGTCTTCCTGCCTCTGACACATCTCCATCGCGAAGATTCGACCAACCTTCGAGTTGTGGACTAAGTTAGATATTTTAAGTGGAAATTCTTTAGGCACGTTGGATGATTTTTGTATGGGTAAACTCTTGTGAGTTCGCGTCACCGACATGCTAAGATTAAAAGTATATCTGCAGTAGTCTGGTGGCTCAGTGGTTAAGGTGTCTTACTGGGAAACGAAAGGTCCCCGGTTCAAATCCCCGTTTCGTCGGAGATTTTCATAGACACTTAATACGATCCTTATTCCTTCGGATCGTGGCTGGTGGTAACTGAGGGAACTTTGACCGCACAACGGTAGGTAACGGACATGCTGAATTCCCATATGTTGCCTCTATTGCAACAGTATCGTGTTTTCAACAGGACAATATTCGTCCACACATGAACTGTGCCTATGTTGTTGAGGTCGTTCTATGGTCAGCAAATTCCGTACATCTGTCCCCTAGAATTTGTGTGGGACCAGCTCGGACGTCAACTCCATGCCATTATCAGTACCCAGGATATCAAGGAGCAGTTACACCAGCTGTGGGCCTGCTAGACTCAGGATAGGATACAATGGCTTTATGACACTCTACCTAACCGAATTAGTGCATGTATCCAGAACAGATGGGGTGTAACGTCATACTAATAAGTGGGTTTATACTGCCAAGTTCTTCGTAAATTTGACTCGACTTTGTAATCAGTAATCACTGAATTCCCCTACCTTCTCAACACGTGAAGATTCATTTACTTTCTTCCTCAACTTCTGGGTGCTTCACTTTTATTATCAGAAAATGCATTTCAAAAGTATCCTGAAACTCACTTCAACAATATTTTTCATATCTCCAATTTTGACCCAAATATCTTGATAAGCTATGGTAGAACCCAAAAATTTCTTGAAACTGTCACACTTAAATTCTGAACGAGAAGATTTTTTTTAAATATTTATTTATTTTGTTCAAAGCTCTAACTATTTTTGGTTCACAGTATTTAATTTAATTACTGATTAATTACAACGAGCTGTAAAAATGTTCTCGGGCCTCCGTCAATTTGATGCGACGTTTTGAAATCGCATGGCGCTCATAATAATGACGTCACAGCTAAATGTTGTGCGGCACGGGCTATATAAGGGTGGCCACTGCTGGAGCAGCACACTTTTCCGGAAAATGAAGTCGGAGAACAAATTAGAAACATCACATTAAATTGTCGCCCCCAGGTAGGAGGCACGAAAACATTTTACGCAATTATTTCAGTGTTTGAGATACATTGCTAACTTATTCCAGTCTCTGATTCCCTAATCTACAGAAAAGAAATTTCCCACCCTCGTATGCCTAAATCAAGTGTTAGTTTACGCTTATGGTCATCCCTTCCATGTATTTACCAATATCCATCAAGTCGTCACCACCACTAGGTCCATATATCTTATGCACTCTTATCACACTTTACCCATTTTCCCAACATCTCTTCCAATGACACCAAACCCAACTCGCTCCTTTATTATAGCTGTGTTCTGCGGCAGTTTCCACAAACAAACCTAGTTACTCTTATTTGCACTCCTACAAGTTATACCCATGTTGCTGGTCCCACACAAATCCACTATTTTCAAGCAAGGTAATTATAAAGGTTTTGTACCTAAACTTCCTCACATCTGAGGTACGTAAATAAAATTATAAGCGAAAAAATTAATAATAACTTATCATTAAATTTAGTTGCAATTTTAAGAAGTGGTATCATAATTGCCTAAATGTTCATAACATCTATAAAGACATTTCTTATTCCCAGCTGTCTTAATGTATTTTCTAAATCAAATGACAAAACTATAAGAAACTCTGATATTAAAACATAATAAATTATATGTATGTGTGATAGCGAGTTATTTTAGTCTCTTTAACTATATAACATCAAATGTTTCACGACAGAAACCACTCTCTGAAAATAGTATTCCTAGTGTTTGTTTGTATTTTGTTTAAAACAAACGCAGGATCTTGTATAAAATTGAGGAAAGAGTGTTATTTTAACCATTTAGATAATTCAAAGGTGATATATTGATAAATCTTCTACGTTGATCTATTATTTAATATCCTGTGTTTTATTAATACGGTAGGACCTATAGACGCCTGTTGATTTACCTGATTATCTCCACGAATTCTTTCATCTCTCTTGCAGTAAATCGTCGCCTCTCATTTGTTCACTCATATAGGGTACTTTTTCTTACACTCTAAGGTTAATTTTATTGGGGAAATTACATAATGTATATCTGAAGCCAAACACAAATGAGTGTCGATCGTTCGACTTTAACACACATAAAATTTTTCTACTGTGCTCTCCGTGCGCTTCACAATCTTCTTGTTGTTTGGAAATAAAGTACTTCGACTAAATACATCTTCGCAACTGCCTTTCTACGAATATCAAATTTATAGGTTGACCATAAAAACATTTTTCATGAAAAATTTATAACACAGCTACCGTTCCAGGAGACCGAAATATAGCTTATATAAAAGTTGGCGTAACCCAAGTTACGTGGTATACGCAGACTGCAACGCCGTTCCTTCTTCTGTTCCAGAACAACACAGAATTGTTACAGCTTGAGATCAACGTGTCATTTCTTGACCAATATTTGCTTAACCGTATATATCTAATGATAAGCGATGAATATAAATTTCGGACAGCTCTTATGCGCTGTTTTGTAAGGATCTCTTAACCACTGAGTGGAATTTATGGCTGTCGGAGAAGCTGTAGCATAATTATTAACATAAAATGTGTAATAATTTCACACTAAAACTGACCTAGTTAATTATTCTTTCTATAAGGATTTACAAAAAGAATGTGTAAATAAATGCATAAAACTTTATTGGTGGTGCTTAGTTTATCTCAGCAATTGTTACCTGCTTGTTTATTAAATAAAATATTCTCAAAATACTAATTTCCGTTTCGTCTATATGAACCACGACATACTTTTTAATTATAAGATTAGATACATTTTATTTAAGTCAGAGCTCTAGATTTTTTAGATCTTTATTTGTAATGAGCACTATGGCTGTATCCTTTGATGTTGAAGGTTAGGTGTCTGAATCCGGGTATACTCTTAAATGTTTACCGGTATTATTATTGATGTTATTTACTCACAAATAGCCTCTGGCTAATACATTTAACAAAATTGTATGTACACTATGTAATAAGAAAACAAAACAAAAAACTACTACAATATAATAATTTTTACAAAACCACACAGCTTTCAAGCGATGCACCCACATTTTCTCTAATTCTTCCAGCAGATACACCTTCACTTTCAACTTCATCTACGAAAGCTTTCTTTGTATATGTGAGGTATGCTATGTATGTTCCATGGTTTGAATTCCTGTTAAACCTGTTAAGCTGTAGGTCCAACCAAGAATCGGAATATACAGAAAACTGAGATCTAGTTACCCGGTCGTTAAGTTCACTTGAATTTGGTTTAAGTCATGCGGATTGCAGCTTTATTAGGGATTTAGGGATTTAGTAATGGAACTATGGTTTTTAAGTGCTACTCTAATTTTTTTTCGTGTCACGGTTAATATATACTAAAGCATGTACTGAAACAGGAAAACATAAGCAGCTTTCTCACTCGACCATTTTGGACTACGATATTTTACCGTAGCAGTCCTGTCTTCACACACAACAAGTATTTGACATAGATTGAACTCGTTATATCTCTTGACATGTTTAAGATCACAGTTTGTAGCAACTGATAAGGCGAAAATTATTGCATTATGGTTAATTCATCGTCGCAGAACAAGATGGAAACGCAATTGCCTCCTTTCGTTGCATCCTATCTCAAAGCAGAGAGGAAGCAAGTTTATTTTACACTCATTTTGAAGAGTTAAGGAATGATAAACTTTTAAAAAAGTTGCTTTCGCATTCCAATTGTTTCCTGTCAAAAACTACATAACAGGCTGGTTTTAATACCAGGAAAACTTCATTTCTTGTAGCAGTCCTGTCCGTGAAATTATCCAGAATTTTATCCCACAACACAGGACTGGCTCACTGTTTTCAGCCATACTTGTACGTCAGCTGTTGCATGACGTACGGCAAAAAATCGTTTTGTGTGGAAGCCTACATCTATTCACGTAAATCACTATTCTATTTGACCTACTAACATTTGATGACCATGGCAGATTACTATCATAGCGGTTCTATAATATTTTCATTAATAATAAACATTCTTGTCATCAGTCTTTCGATTGGTTTGATAGAGTACTCCACCCCTCTTTAATCTCAGGTAATCTTTACTTCTCATTCAACTCACTGCAACCAACATCCTCAGTTAACTGCTTCACTAATTCTAATCTTTGTCTACAGTTCTTCCCTCCGAAACAGGGGGACATACTTTGAATGTTGAATACGGAACTGGAAGTTACGAGCTGAAAAATGGAGGAAACCAAGAAGAAGAAACTACCCAAGAAAAAATTTTTTTACAGGAAATAAGTACAGAAGAAACCGAAATATTAACGGAAGAAAAAATATTGGAAATAACAGGAGACGTAGACACGATTGGAGACAGTAAAGTAAAATGTGAAGGATGTAAAGGAACAAGAAGAACAAGAAAGAAACAAATGCAGTTCCGAGCTTAACGATCGTAAGAAGGTGTTAATGAGTGGTGCAATTGAAGTCAGTGTACTCGGCGACCAGAATAATAAAAAATTACCTAAACCGAAACCAACATTATGCGTGTACGGAAAAGTGGACAGGATTTCTGTACTAACAATTTGAATGTCTTGTCAGAACACCATCAGATTGTAAGCAAAGAAAATGAATGAATCATTAATTTTCATGAAGGTAAAGAAAGGTGTATTCAAGAAAAAAAATGATTTTAAAAATTACAGGGGCAGATAAACGATTGATATGAGATGTTGTGTGAGGAGAAGAAGAAAGAAAGATGAGGAAGGCAATAGAAAGACGAAGCATAAGAAGAGGAGAAGAGAATATTGATTATGAATGTAAGGAGGAAGATGGAACATTACTGAAAATAAAGTACAATCGGAAGAAACAAAAAGGGAACAAAAACTGACTCTTTTCAATGAAAGAAGGAATGTAGTAAAAGTTAAATGCAAATATGACCTCTCAGCGGAATAACAAAGAGTTTTAACAAGAGTTACCCGATTTCGACGGAAAGCTGAGGCCGACAATAAAAGCGTCCATACAATCGATAAATCATGTTAACACTTGAACAAGAAGATTATTGAACATAAGGACGGTATTTTTAACTTTGCAACTACAAAATGGAATGAAAGAGAAATGGAACATCAAGAAGAAGAGTTATTCGAATACCCGTCCGGGCATCCAGATTTGGGTTTTCCATGGTTTCCCAAATCACTCCACCAGGCAAATGCCGCGATGCTTCCTTCAAAAGGCCATGGCAGAATTCCTTCCCATTCCTTTCCCCCCATCCTTTCCCGTCTCTAAAGACCTCGCTGTTAGAGAGACGTTAAGCAGATAAAAAAAAGAGTTTTTCGCAAAGTAAGGAGGAAATTTTACTCTCAGAAGGCAGTGTTTCAAAAAAAATTAGGGAAAATGATGAATAGATCGACGTAAGACATGGTGAATAAATGGAAGTGATACAGAAGGGGATTGGTGATGAATAATTAATGAGGAGCAGCGTATATGGAAAAGAAGAGAATGTTAATCGATAGCAGCGACAAAGACGACGAAAAAAATTAAGATAAAAGAAGCAGAGAAAATGAAGCGACGAGAAGATACAAGCAATAAAGCATAAAAGTAAATATGCTGAAAGGGAAATAACGGAATCAGAGATAGTAGAAGGCTGATCGAAGCCATGGGAGTAACGAAAATGAACCACACTCAGCTGCAATCTGGAACTTATTCCTATGAATTTGGAAATAGAAAACAATGAGTGATGAAAGGTAAAAATATGAAGATGGTTTCTGTTTATGTCAAGAACAGATGGATTTTTATTTATTTATTTATTATCAATCTTGTTCCATGGATCCCTGCTGAGGAAGTTCCTCTGGGATGTGAAAACATGTCATTGTTGATACATATACACATAATATGAGTCATATCATAGTAAATATATATATATATATATACATATTTTACAAATACAAGAAATAATAATAAACATACATTTTTGCAACTGAGTTTTGCAAACGTCATAATGAGTACAATTAATTATTTTCTTCAAATTCTTGAATGGAGTAGAAGGAGTTGCCAATAAGATAATCTCTAAGTTTTTGTTTAAATACATCTTTATTATCAGAAAGCTGTTTTATACGATTAGGTAGCTTATTAAACAGATGTATCCCAGAATAATTAACTCCTCTTTGTACTAATGACAGAGATGTTTGTGTTTTATGCAAGTTATTTCTGTTTCTTGTATTGAAACTGTGTACCTGTGAATTAGGTGTAAACAGGTTAAAATTTTCTATGACAAAGCTCATGAGAGAATATATATACTGAGAATACATTGTAAGAATATTGAGTTTCTTAAAGAGTTGTCTGCAAGAAGTTCTTGGTTTTACCCTACATAGAAACCTAATAGCTCTTTTCTGTGCTATGAAAACATTTTTACTTTGTGAAGAGTTTCCCCAAAATATTATGCCATATAACATTACTGAATGAAAATATGAGGATTACACCTGTTTCATTAATTGTAGATCTGCTGTAGAGAAAGTGTTCGTATTGCGAAGGTGGCACTACTTAACTTTGTCAGTAGTGTAGTGATATGATCATGCCAACAGAGTTTCTGATCTATTTTAATACCAAGAAATTTTATACTCTCTGTTTCTAAGATTGTGTTGTTTTTATAGTTTATACATATATCTGGCTGTGCATAGTTTTTTGTTTTAAACCTAACATAATGTGTTTTTTTCAAAATTTAATTTTAATGAATTTGCCTTAAACCAATTTGCTACTACTCTAAGTACTTCATTTACATTAAATTCTTAGTACTGTTTGGTGTTTTACGCACAGTCAGGTTAGTGTCATCTGCAAATAAAACACTCTTAACTTTGTCGGATAAATTTCCAGGAAGGTCATTGATGTATAACAGAAAGAGGAGGGGACCTAAGACAGAGCCTTGTGGAATTCCATGTTTTATTTTCTCCCAGTCTGATGAAGCATCTTTACTTATTTTAGAATCAAAAATTGAAACTTTTTGCATTCGGCTTTCAATGTATGATTTAAACCATTTACCTGCAGTCCCAAAAATACCATAGTATTCCATTTCTTTCAAAAGTAATTCATGATTTACACAGTCAAATGCTTTTGCAAGATCACAAAATATTCCTACAGGATTCATTTTATTATTCAGTTCCTCAAATGTGTTATTTAAAAATAAATATATAGCCATTTCTATGGATGATCCTTTTTTGAACCCAAATTGTGAATTAGTGAGGATATTATAGTGTGTAACATGTTTTATTACTCTACTATACATTACTTTTTCACTTTGAGAATGTTGAAAGTAATGAAATGGGACGATAGTTGTCTACACATGTTACTTCTCCTTTTTTAAATAATGGTTTTACAACAGCATATTTTAGTCTATCGGGAAAAACACCTTGTATTAAGGATTCATTACAAATGTGAGTAAGTACATGACTGATACAAACTGAACATCTTTTCAGTAATTTACTTGAAATATTGTCATAGCTGGAAGAATTTTTAGGTTTTAATTGTTTAATGAGTTTATTTATTTCTGAGACTGTTACTGGTAGCAATTTCATCTCCACAAAGCTATTTGGGAAAGCAGTCTCAAGAAGCCTTAGAGCACTATGTGGGGATTGCTTTTCTATGCCTAATTTATCTACTACTGACGTAAAATGTTTGTTAAATATTTCACAAACTTCCCCTACTTCGCTATACACATATCCATTTTGTTCTATTTTTATGTCTTTAGAGTGATTTACAGTTTTTCCTGTTTCAGTCTTTATTATATTCCATATTGTTCTCATTTTATTGTCTGAATTTTCCATTTTAGCCGATATGTACCTGTTCTTGGCCTTCCTTATTACATTTCTTAGTATTTTAGAATATAGTTTATAGTGAACTTTCAGCGCATAGTTATCTGATTCTCTCATTTTTAAATGAAGGTCCCTCTTTGTTTTACTAGAGATTCTAATACCCTTTGTTATCCATCCCATGCCCAGTTCATTGTTTGGAGTGTTGAGAATTTTCCTTTTTTTAAAACTACCTTCAAAAAGTGTTAGAAATATATTCAGAAAGGAATCAAATTTCGCATTAACACCCTAAGCATTATATACTTCTAACCAGTTTTCATTGTTTAAGGTATTTATGAAGTGTTTTATATTATTTTCACTAATATTTCTTCTATAAACCCAGCTTTTCTTTATCTGTTTAACAGTGTTCCTGGACTCGATACATAATAGCTGGGCATCATGATCTGAGATACCATTTATTACTGGAAGTATGCTGTAATTACTGCACTGAGAAATATCCATAAAAAAAAATATCAATTGCAGTCCTGCTATTATTTTGTATTCTTGTAGGAAAATTTACAAGTGCAGAAAGTTAAAAGACAACATCAAGGCTTCCATATCTAATCTATCATTGCTGTGATTCAGAAAGTCAACATTGAAATCTCCACATAATACTATTTGTTTGCTATTTGTAAAACTTAGTAGCAAAGACTCTAAATAAGATAAAAAGTCTGAAATTACCTGAGGGGGCCCTGTAAATTGCTATCACTATCAGCTCTTCCTTATCATATTCTAGTTTAGTAACACAACATTCAAAGTGTTGTTCTATACAATACTTACTTACAACTACACTACTGCATTCAATATTATTTTTAACAAAAATGGCAACTCCCCCTTTCTCCATTTTACATCTGCAGAAATGAGAGCTTAATTTATAATTTGGGATGGACAGCTGAAATATTCCTGGATCAGACAATTGATGCTCAGATATACACAAAACGTCTACATTAAAATTTCTGGACTTTTGAATCTATTCTAGGCTTAAGGTAATGTTATTAGTTTTACTAAATATTCCTCTTATATTTTGGTGGAAAATACTGGTCTGAACACTTTGACGCAATGACTTTGAATTGTTTATTTTATTATTACATACTGATATATCAGTTGGAATTTTTAATTTCAACAAATTGTGATCATCAGAGACATTAATTTCCTTTAGACATCTTAATAACTCTATTTTATTTACCCTAAAAAAGGCCGCGACTTAACACCATTTATCACAGGAATACCTCTTTCACTCACCTGGCATCCTCCGACCTCATCAGCAATAAGAAGCGAAAGCTTCCTCTTACCTCTGAAAAATAATTTATTGAAAATGGGACACTGTAGTGAGTAGCCCTCAGAGACATGTGTATGGGTCACGGATAGGGACGCCATTATTGTTGCATGCTTAAGAGATGCGACAGCAAGGAAGATCTCGTGCGTAAGCGGACTTCCGCCTGCAACATACCCTCTCGCATATTAGGAGCGCCGAAGTTTTTGCGAGTTTCTCTGTTTGAATGTGCGGCCAATGGGTGATAGTCTCACGACCCACTGTACTTATGCATGTGTCTCGGATGTTCCTTGCTGGCGTCCACATGCGCGACGACGAGGAACTTTCGCCTTCGCCGGAACCCCATGGCGAGGACCACGAGACAGGGCCTAGAGGCCAACCATCGTTGGGTGACGTTGCCAGCCCGCCAGCAGCTGACAACACCAGGTGCTTCGCAACTAGCACTACAGGCAATCTCGCCAAGAACGGGACGACCCCGCCTACAGTGTGCATGTTCGTGTTCGTGCAGTGATAGTTTTTATACCACCTATCCGGCCCGTTGTGTTGAAGTGCTGGGAAACTTAGTATTTCACGTGCCTGCCGCGCTTTCCTATCACCCGGTCGATCCAGGAAGCCGGACTCCGCAGCCGTCCACTCTGATAACGTACACTTAGTGATATCGCGACTACTGTGATTCGTGTGCGCAGCCCAGTAAGAGCCATATGCCTCTTAACATAGGCAAATTGCAGACGGCCGCAGCAATATTCTGTTCCTTGCGGAGCCGTGTTGCGAGAGTATTCACGCTCTCGCCTACAGTTCGTGTTAGCTAGTTGTGGCATATATTTTACTGAGAAGAATAACGTTACTGCAATTACTGTCCGCCACATCTTGACCTTGCACCAGTTACATTCATGTATTTCTTTGTTTGTTTGTATCAGAACGTACTAGTTATGGCACCCATGATGTTCTTGTAATTACCAGAATACTCTGTAGAATTAAAAGATACAAAGTATAGTTTTTTTCTGTAATTATTGGACTAAGGATAAGAACGCCTCTATCCCCAACATAAATGTTAACTTTGTATATTTTTGGTACATTCTTATCGGTATTAGCGGAGAAAATAGTGATTGTTGCATTAAAATGTCTATTTCATGGGTTGAAACATTACAACACATAAAGTAAATTGAAAGGGCGGTGAAACAAGCACCTCAAAGCTAAAATAGAAAGGAACAATTTCCAGCTAAATTTGAGGAAAGGGGACTTAGATAAACTTGGGGAAATGAGCTACGCTTTAAATAATCTTTAGCAGATTAAGGTTGTTTTATGCAACATATTGAGTAGTAATGTAATTTTATCAGAAACTGTAACAAATAAAAACTTAATATATAATACTAAACATAACTCTACTGTATAAAAAATAATAGGTAACAGATATTGTATTTTCCTTAAATAAACAATTGATCACCAAATAGATTCATTTCTACCCCAATTTTTTCCACAGCTTCATTTTTACGATGCTCTGGTGGTATTGGATTAATTTTTTCTCCCAAAAGGGGCTCTTTCTTCTATAAGAACAATCAATTTCTCAATATCCACAGCGCGAACAAATTCAATCAATCTGGGATCTCATCACCCTCGCGTTAGATCGAGCGACTCAAGCACTCGCAGTGGACGTAGTTACATTACATTCCCCATGTTTTGATTGGAGCGATCTGTTCGCGCGTATTCATGCGTATTCGCACGATCATTTTTCACGCGAATACGCGTCCACTGGACGGCCAGCCCAATTAGTGTTGAGATAGAGTTGAGATCTTTGGTGGTAGCGACTGTTAACAGCTGTGAGCACTGTGTGTGTTGAGCGTCAATCGTCGTCTGAGGCTCCGTAGTACGTAGACATTCAATGTTTATCGTTAATTCAAGAAGTACTCTAACAAATATTGAATAACTGATTTTTGTTATAATTGTGGTGCAAAATAAAACGAATGTTTTTGGAACAGTGATGATCATTTCTTCATAACAATAGTTCCCATTTTAGTAAATTCACAGTGCTCGAACTTCAAAATTAAATGTTTAGAGATGAGATGGACCTACTCGTTCATAACACCTTGTAATTTCTGTAGAATGGAAATATTTATTATCACATCAAATTCCTCGTGAGTTGATCTGGTTATATAATTCTGCTACTTAACTATTCTAATTGAGGAAAGATCTTAGAATATGCAGGGTAGGATCAGAAAGTAGTACGACTGAATTTCTGTAGCGCGAACGGAGCGCTGGAGGTGGTCCGACCACCTGGTCGTGGTGGTGGGGAGCCTTCCCAACACACCGATATTTATTCCAGTCGCGTACAGTAAGCACGTCGATTTCCGTGAACCTCTGTTAAGAAGTGTCGTCGCGATCCAAGATGGAGAAAAATCGAGCAGCGCTACGCCATAACAAACTCAGGAACCTCGCCTACAGAGATGCTGCCATGAGCCGCTCAGCAGTGTTCGGGTGGCATAAGCTGTTCCAGGAGGGATCAGAACGCTCCAGGGTTCAGGTTCCTCGCATTCGGGGCATGTTTTTCCCGAAATCACTCCAGGAAAATGCCTGGATGGTTCCTTCAAAAGGCCATGGCTAATTTCCTTCCAGTTCCTTACCTACAGTCATTCCCCACATCTAATGACTTCGACGTCGACAAGGCGTAAAGCCGTAAAAATAAAAAATAAAAATTGTGTTGCAGCTTGATACTCTTCCCACCAGGAAGTAAGGCCACACGAAAGTAGCTCCATTAGATTTTGAAAAATTGATTCAATGTTTTTACCTCCTAAGTTTAAATGTAGGATAGGTTCCAGAAAAATATTTATCTTAGAATTTTAAAATGGTTGGGCGATGAGTTGTACTGACACTTCAATACAAGCAGACTGCATAGAATGCTTCATAATCAAATCAGTTTGGGACGGATTTTGTACGAGGATGGCCCAGGAACTAATGCACCATATTTTTTTCTTCAACAATTATTTATTGAACACAATGAAACATATATACCAGAAAAAATGATGTTTCTTCTATACTCCCTATTTTTTCACGTAATCTCCTTCCCGTTCTATGGCCGTCCTCCAACGAGACAAAAGAGCGTGTATGCCCTGGTGGTACCACTTCTTGCTCTGTTTACGAAGCCATTTATTCACTGTTCGAATCACCTCTTCGTCATCCTCAAACTGTCTCCCACGAATGGTATTCTTCAACGGCCCAAACAAGTGAAAGTCTGAGGCAGCTAAGTCAGGGCTATAGGGTGATGGGGTAACACTGTCCACCCCTGCTTGGTGATGTGTTCCATCGTCCTCAAGCTTGTGTGATGGCGCACGTTATCATATTGAAGCAAACAATCACCTGGGTTGTTATAGCGTCCAAGTCGCTGGAAGCGCTTCTTGAGTTTGGTTAATGTGTTCACATATGCCTCAGAATTAATTGTGGTGCCTCTCGGCATCACATCAATGAGTATGACACCATCACAGTCCCAAAACACAGTGATCATGACCTTACCATCGGAACACGTTGCTTTGAATTTTTTCTTCTGTGGAAAGCCAGGATGACGTCATTCCATCGATTGCCGTTTTGCTTCTGGCTCAAAACGGTGAATCCAGGTTTCATCACCTGTCACAATCCTCTCAGCTTCAATACGTTGCAGCAACTCTGAAGAAATGTTTTTTTTTCTGAGAGTTTTGTGTTCCTAGTTAAGACGGTGCGGAATTCATAGTGAAAACTTTTTTGCGTAAACAAGAGCACTGACGATTACACCCACACTTCCTTTGCTGATTGACAGCTCCCACGGCAACTGCCGAGTCGTTATGCGTTGGTCCTCGCGAATGAGCACATCAGCACGCTGCATCTTGTCAGGGGTTACAGCCGTGGGTGGCCTTCCCGACCAATGCAAATCTTGCGGCTCTGCAGAACTGCTTTCAGAGGGTCTCACCCTCTGTGCCCAGCGACTAACCGTACTTCTGTCGACTGCTGATGCTCCATAAACTGCACATAAACATTTGTGAATGTTTCCAACCGTTTCTTGCTCCGCAGTGAGAAATTCAATGACGACACGCTGCTTATAACGTACATCACTCACAGGCGCCATGTTGAACCATTGCTGCAAGTACGCTATTTGTCGGAAGAAACGGAAACGTTGCACGTGAATTCTGAAAACTTCAAAGAATTCATATCTAAAGTTTAGCATACATGCCATTGTTGAGGACTGAGAAAAAAAATGTATTGCATTAGTTTCTGGGCCATCCTCGTAATATTATTAGTATCATAATTCGTTATATCTTCAACAATATCCTATCACCTTACAAAGCAACAGTACACAGAGAGTTTTTACTGTAGTAAGGAATAAGTGTGATGATAGTATGTACTAAATTACATGTTCTGTACTTCTACTGTTCATTTCATGTGCAAATGGTAGTTTCACATGGAATCGGTTACACTGGCGAAGATAGCAGAAGCACTACAAGTGGGCACAAAAACATCCACAGCACGACTACTAACAGCACGAGTCTCACAGGGGTCTGTCTACATGTACACTCTACCAATGCAATGCACTTCACAAAACCACATCCGTGCGACACGAAACAACCTTCAGGAAACAATAACGCAATTAACCGAATGGCTAAGTCACTGGCGAATACCTATAAACTCCAAAAACTATCTAACAAAAATATTTACACTAAGACGACTAGAAAACCCGCCTGTGATAAACATCATAGAAATAAACCTTCCATGGAAACTACGTGATCAATCCGTTAAATGCATCAGCATTGACCTTGACGGGCGATTAAAGTGGAATATAGATATCAATAATAAACAAAACCAATCCCATTGTATACCCAGTGTTAAATAAACTATCATCATTAGAAGCAGAGTGCTGTCTATTAATTTATATAATTATTCCATGACTATTTAATAACATACCCGTGTGCAATATAGGGATGTGCTAGTCGCACCAAGTTACACACCGTACAATTATTTCCAAACAAACGCATAAGGTGTATATCCAATAGTCAGCTAAACATGGAATTAAATGTCGCTTACTGGAATGAATTCATAAAACAACAAACTAAAATTTTTATCAAGCGCATCAATGCAATACCTGGTGCATAGATTTATGAACTAGGAAAAAGAATTGTTCGAACTTGGTTAATGAAAAGTCTTTCTCAAGACATTTATCCAACGAACAGTGGCTCTGAAGAAGTAGTGAACCAGTAAATAAATAAAACATACAGTGTGTCACAAGTAGTGTGGATTTGGGGGAGCGAGCCCACACAAAAGAATTCTAATTGGATACATTGTATCATTCTATTGTTCTCCCCCTCCCACCTGTCAATCATTTGCACACCTATTGTTCTCTCCCCCCTCCCATTTGACTAACCACTTGACTTGAGGGTCACTTAACTAACCTCAGTTACACCCCAATTGTCCTTGGCCACGCCCCCTTGTCCTCCCCTCCCCCTCCCTCCCCCCTCTCCTACACTAACCCCAGCTTCACCACCCTAGTACCAGCTATCGATTCTATTGCTCTTTTGCCAGGCCATATTCGCCTGGAGTGATTTGAGGAATAACCAGAATATGGATGCTCAGACGGGGATTCGAACCAGAGCCCTCCTAGATGCATGGTCATAGCGTGCCAGTATGGCGTTACACATCGTTGTCATTAGAGGCGGGGAAACGGCGACCTGGAGTGTACCAGAATATGGATGCTCAGACGAGGATTCGAACCAGAGCCCTCCTAAATGCGTGGTCATAGCGTGCCAGTATGGCGTTACACCTCGTTGTCATTAGAGGCGGGGAAAGGAAACGGCGACCTGGAGTGAACCAGAATATGGATGCTCAGACGGGGATTCGAACCAGAGCCCTCCTAAATGCGTAGTCATAGCGTGCCAGTATGGCGTTACACCTCGTTGTCATTAGAGGCGGGGGAAAGGAAACGGCGACCTGGAGTGAACCAGAATATGGATGTTCAGACGGGGATTCGACCCAGAGTCCTCCTAAATGCGTGGTCAAAGCGTTCAAACCATCGTTACATTCGCCTGGAGTTATTTGGGGAAACCAGAATATGGATGCACGGACGGGGGATTCGAACCAGCGATCGTTGTTTGACGGCATTCAACTCTATATATGGACGGGAATAAACAATATACTCTATATTGATAGCTTAATAAAATGCGATTTAAACCAATGATGTTTCTTTCTTAAGTTAAGAATTAATGCCTTTAAACATACCACGAAACACATTTCTGAAAGCTCATTTAACGTAATATTAAGCACGTCATTTCTACCCCAATCACACTAGGTACGATAGTAAAATTTATATAGCGTTGATTGTAAAAAACCGAGCTTTCTAATTACCTAAAAATACTTTTTAAAAAACTGCTACTTCTGATAGCTGATCACAAATTTCGTTCGCTGAGCCAGAGGTTGCGCCCCTATCAAAATTCACGGAGGGTCCATTCTCACACAATGCCCCCTTTTGTCATCACCACTCGAGCCCAAGGCGGAAACAAGTTCATTGAATGCAACGTTACCACTCACCCTTGTACAGAATGGTATTTCTCGTCATACAATATAATAACGCTACGTTCGTATCTCCTAAACGGGATTGACATATTTATCTCGGATAAAATTGCATTCTACTTATCGTGAAAATTACCAATTTTTAGAGGTATCACACATAGCAATGTACAGATGAAATAAAAATTCGCTAAGATTTCTAGGCAAGAACTGTGGGGGAAAAAAATACGGTCGCCAGTATATCTAACTGAATACAAAAACTTTTCATGATTGTATTTCGGGCGGCTATATGTTATTCACTTGAATCTAAGCTTATTTTTTTTTGTACTTGATCTGTAGTGGTGTGGAGACTTAGCAGGCGTACAGGCAGTTCCCATCAAAGCTGCATGAAAATCACCGTAACATTAATGCCTGGCACCTATTTGAAGTAAAATGGTGTCGTCGTACGTGCGGTCACCTTAATTTATTAAACACATGAGAAATCCATTTAAGCAGATGGCATAACAGCACTGAGATACATGAAGTCTGTCGAACACAGAGGAGACTATGTTGAATCTCACGTGTATCAGTGTCAGGCTACGAACCTAAGAGATCGCCATCGCAAGTAGATATATTATTATTATTATTATTATTAGCGTGCCAGTATGGCTTTACACCTCATCCTCATTAGGGGTGACGAAAGGATTGGTGCAGGGGGACAGCCACCTGGAGTGTTTTGGGGAAACCATGGAAAACCAGAATATGGTTACTAAGACGGGGATTCGAACCAGCGCCCTCCTGAATGCGTGGTCAGAGCGTTACCACTCACCCACCACGCTCGGAAATTTTCGCGGACAAAACTGAAAAATATCTATTCTGAGAAGTAATTTTTTATTTGCATGGCGCTTCGATAATTACGACATTTCCAACATCCGAAATGACTGGTTACGCAGATATTGCTGCTACCAGAGACCCAGGGAAATAGTGTGAACTTTGACAGAACATCTTTAGCTGGGACGCTACATGTTGCGTGAAAGAAACGGGATAAGTAGCAAGATTGATATGATAGAAAGTTACTGTACAGCGATGTAATGGAAGCTCAATTTTAGACACGTAACTACATGTTTTGTACTGCCTTTATTATATCAGAAATAGAACAACTGTAAAGCAACAAACAAAAAAATTCGCAATAGCAAGCATGTAGAGTTTCCGCACACATATCACAGACAATGCACACTAAATATGTAGGACAGTAATTAACAGGTACTACTTTTACCAGCAACGTCTGGAAAATAAGATTCTACGTTAAACTGCAGGCCCCAGAGGAAAGGAGGCGACCGTCCTACCACCGATGCAATGGCTTAGTATGCCTCCTTCGGGGGAATACAACCAGCGATCTGTTGTGGTTGTCTCCACCCTTCGCCCAACCTCACTCTGTCTTTCGGCGCTGTAGAACTGAATGCACCAACAACAGCATTCATCCTCAACACACTACTTTGAACGTATCAGGATGAGTTCTTAACTCCTATGGCATTTACTTTCTGTTACTATAAAAGCGTCTCACGTACTTACAGATCTTTTAGCGCCAGAGCGACTTAGTGGTTAAAGCGTCTGACTGGAGACTGAAAGGTTCCTGGTTCGAAATTCCGTATCGGTGGTGGATACTCATAGGCATGTAACCAGACATAGCGTTCTGTGAAGTATTCATGGTTGATTTTTCTACGTCAAACTGCAGGTGCCCTTAAGTAAGATAAGGAAGGAAGGAACTAGCCACCCTATCTCCAATATATCTCCTTCGGTAAGGTTTCAACCAGAAACTTAAAGTACTTCACTTTTAATTGTGCGCTCTAAGAGTGAGTGGCTGTTTAGAAAATTAAACTCCGCAAACAACGCAGTAGCGTTCACGCAGCGTCGTTGATGGCTGTACGTCGAGCTTGAATCGAAAATTTACTGCCGCTGCTGCGTTGTAATAAATTATTTAGGTGGAATATACCGATTCCACTAGGATCATCCTGTACTAAGAAATGTTCCCCAGAACGGTGTTTCCTAGTGACCAAGACCTACTAACTGCGATAAGTTCGGCGAAAGACGTTTGTGACGGCGTGTGTTTTGTGCATAGTCTTACGGCTCAGACTGAGCGTGGTGGGTGAGCGGTTAACTCTCCGGCCTCACATTCGGGTGGACGCGGGTTCGAATCCCCGTCCAGGCATCCATCGCGCGGTAGTGAGAATAAACAAGTATCTGCGCATGCGAAGTAAATAAATATGGAGTCACGTTTATAGTGCGATACACTGAATGTCAATTGTGGATAGGAACTGATCTCAGTTTCCTTATTTCACCTGTCTAATGTTGTGGAAAAACCTTGTAAAATCGAAAGGTGTTATGCCTCTTAAGTCGTCTCTCATCGTGAACTTTACAAGCGACAGAGGATTGAACGAAGGAACGGGAGAGAATTCGACTGTGGTCCTTTGTGGGAACCATCCCGGCATTCACCTCAAGCGATTGCGGAAAAAAACCTTGTAAAATTGAAACTTGGTTGGCCGGACAAACCGCGTCGCGTCGTCCTAAGTTCCAGGCCATTACAAGTTGTATCAACCCAATTGTGGATAGGAACGGAGCTCAGTTACCTTATTTCACATGTCTAATGTTGCTGGTTGCAACGTTGTATGACAGATCAATTTTGATACGGAGGTGGGTAAAGAATGTGCTTGAAGTGTGTAACGTATATGTAAGCAATCAGGTTAGTATGGATATCACCCGAAAAATTAATTCTATGGAAAAAGCCTTTTTTTCTGGCTTCGCCTCGTTGACGTCAAAATCGTTGCTTCCTTCAAAAAGTCGATGGCCGAATACCTTCCCGTTCCTTGTTTCCAGTCACATCCCACCTCTAATGACCTCGATTTCGACGAGGCGTAAAACCATAAGTAAAAAGAAAAAAAGATCTTAAGCCCAGTATGTTTTCATTTACTTTAGAATTACCGTTAATATTTTCTATTGCAGAGACTAAATGCTGATCAGTGCAGAAATGATTACATTCGTCCACGTTTCAGACGATGCAGGTTTAATTTTTGAGACTGGTTGGTGAATTTTTAATGTTCTGCAGTGTCATACAGGTGATTTCATGTTCTTTCTTCAATGCATTCCAATCATCTTCTTTTCAGAGTTATTGCTTGTATGCAGGTCTGAATATCTACCCTGATGTGTGAGTTTTTAAAACAAAAGTAATGAATCAGCAGTTGTTGGAGATGTAGGTTATATTGAATGCGTAGAGACGACTGGCTTATCACAACATCAGCAAAGTCAGTTCTGAACTAGGGAAGTTAGAGTAATATCTCCTCCACAAACCAGTCTAAATGAGCTTTCAGAAATGTGTTTCGTGGTATGTTTAAAGGCATTAAATCTTAACTTAAGAAAGAAACATCATTGGTTTAAATCGCATTTTATTAAGCGCTCAATATAGAGTATATTGTTTATTCCCGTCCATATATAGAGCTGAATGCCGTCAAACAACGATTGCTGGTTCGAATCCCCCGTCCGTGCATCCATATTCTGGTTTCCCCAAATAACTCCAGGCGAATATAACGATGGTTTGAACGCTTTGACCACGCATTTAGGAGGACTCTGGTTCGAATCCCCGTCTAAGCATCCATATTCTGGTTCACTCCAGGTCGCCGTTTCCTTTCCCCCGCCTATAATGACAACGAGGTGTAACGCCATACTGGCACGCTATGACTACGCATTTAGGAGGGCTCTGGTTCGAATCCCCGTCTGAGCATCCATATTCTGGTTCACTCCAGGTCGCCGTTTCCTTTCCCCCGCCTCTAATGACAACGAGGTGTAACGCCATACTGGCACGCTATGACCACGCATTTAGGAGGGCTCTGGTTCGAATCCTCGTCTGAGCATCCATATTCTGGTACACTCCAGGTCGCCGTTTCCTTTCCCCCGCCTCTAATGACAACGATGTGCAACGCCATACTGGCACGCTATGACCATGCATCTAGGAGGGCTCTGGTTCGAATCCCCGTCTGAGCATCCATATTCTGGTTATTCCTCAAATCACTCCAGGCGAATATGGCCTGGGAAAAGAGCAATAGAATCGACAGCTGGTACTAGGGTGGTGAAGCTGGGGTTAGTGTAGGTGAGGGGGGAGGGAGGGGGAGGGGAGGACAAGGGGCGTGGCAAAGGACAATTGGGGTGTAACTGAGGTTAGTTAAGTGGCCCTCAAGTCAAGTGGCCCTCAAGTCAAGTGGTTAGTCAAGTGGGAGGGGAGAGAGAACAATTGGTGTGAAAATGATTGACAGGTGGGAGGGGGAGAACAATAGAATGATACAATGTATCCAATTAGAATTCTTTTGTGTGGCCTCGCTCCCCCAAATCCACACTACTGTCACATATGACCGCCTATATTCTAATCGCTATTTCGCTTGTTAACTGTGTCTCCATTATATGTTATAAAATAAGATTCTACTCAGCACTCAAAATTAAATGTAGTTCATGAACAGAAGTGTAATTGTTTCACATCAATTTCATTTTAACTGTTTTTCTTTTAGTTTGTAATTCTGATAATACTGTTGCCATTATTGTCATAAAATATTTATTGTATCACTGTTCTGTAGTTACTAAGGAGCCCTAGTGGGCTCACCTCAACTATGATAATATGTATATTATCTTTTGCTAAATTCAGCATTGTCCTGTACAGCTGAATTGTTGAAGCAATAATGAATATATATATCCAAAAAAAACTCCTCAACATAAACAACAGGCTCCACTGAACACACACGCCAATATTGATATCGACACATGAAGAAACACCAATACTTTGACGCCGTGCAAGGCAACGAGAATCCACCCTAACTATATCTTTCCGAAGGGGGTGG
This sequence comes from Vandiemenella viatica, assembly GCA_031002005.1. Lineage (NCBI taxonomy): Eukaryota > Metazoa > Arthropoda > Insecta > Orthoptera > Morabidae > Vandiemenella > Vandiemenella viatica. The sequence goes on along the minus strand of CM061921.1, from coordinate 187,855,718 downwards.
GGGTGCTATGGAAGAGTAACGGTCTCTGTTTTATTCGGTATGGAACTCATTTTTACTACGTGGAAGTTACTGGTGATCCGGTAAAAAAAAATCGGCACCCAGCCATGTGTCATTTTCGCAATTAGTGCAGATACGGCGACCAATAACACACCATTTTTTGTTTTCTATTACTTTTGTTAAAGAACAACAAAATTGGTTCTACATGTTTAATTAGATGATCCGTTGATTACGGGTTGAATTGGTTGCCAAGTAATTTACACTTTTACCAAAGTGTTCTGGCTTCTGAGACTGTCATTTTCTGACGGTAAAGCAACTTCACCAGTGATTTGTTTTTATGCGTGGCTTTTATCTTCCATCCAAAATCTACACATGCAGTGTTAGAGGCATATTGTCTGTTTACTTTGTGCACTTTAACATATTTACACATCTTACACTTTAACATTGTTACATGAACACTTTCACATGTAAAATATACACTTCAACATGTTTACATATATACCAACATCAACGTATAAAGAGACAAATACCTTGTTCCTCACGTTTTACGGGAATGTGACTCTTTCCGTAAGCGTCACCACAGGCTGAACTTGTTTGGTTGGTTGTGTTGTTTCTGACGACAAATTCATACAAAAGCCGGTATACTTTTAAATTATTTGAAGCTAGAAGAGCTGGTATTGTTGTAGATAGTTGTTGTCCTTCCCTTACTAAGATCCCTTATGAGAGCATCGCGAGCTGCATTATATTTGCTAGAGATGAAACGAATATCCGGAAACTATCCGGTATCCGGCCAATATTTACTATCCGGCCGGATACCGGATAGTAGGTCAATATCCGTCGGGTATTGGATTCTAAATAAATTACGAAAATTTCATTAAATTTTCTTTAAATTCACAAATTCTAAGTGTATAATAAATCTAAACACAAATAAACCACTATGTCTTCAAATCAAAATACCGTTTATTAATGTTTTTAACATAAAAAATTAGTTCTTGTACTAAATGAACACTAATTTCTCTGTAATAGGAGGTAATAATAAGTATTGCTTGTCCTCGTAAACAATGCAAGGTTCAAAGAAATGTCTTTCGCTATATACACTACTGGGCTGAAAAATAAATTCTAACAAATTTTGTCAGATTCTGGTACTGTGTTATATTATCTGACAAACAAATATATGCATCAATTCGTTTTTACATAAAAGTCAATCTCGCTAGCAATCCAGTTTTTTGTTCATCGTGATACAGACTCTCGTTAAAACAGTTCCAAAACGTGTCGTGAGCTTCGTGAGTCACAGTTGATTCTGTCTTGTCCCTTCTATTCCTTTCAACAGCCATTGAGGATGAACTACTACTGGTGGAAGATTCTTCGCAAGACATATTTATAGATTCCAATGGAATTTTCTGACGAGCTTCAGCAACCCCCAAATAGTTTGTATTGAATCTTAGCTCAAGGAATCTTGCAATCAAGTGGTTAGAATCTTCACTTAAGGAGCCAAACGACTTTTTAATTCAGTTTTCAAAAAGGCTCTCATGTATGGTAAGTCAGGAGTTCTTTGTGCTTTCTCATTGTTACCTAATTATTTTTTTGTGATATTACTTTGGAATTGAAATAGTTACCAGAACTTGTTATTTTTGTTATTTTTCCAAATACCATCAAACACCACTGTTGAGACGTCTAATTAGTGTGTATTCCGCGATCAGCCACATATAGCGATATAGCACTCTTTTGTTCCAACAGGAACTATATCATATAAAAGTTAGAATTCCATCTCGTGCTCGTATCTGACACTAGCAATTTTTCTTTTTGAATCGTCAGCAATTTTTCTTGAGCTAAGCTCGAACGATTAAAGTGCGTAAAGAAGCGTCTTGCAGCCACGCGTACACCCTTCATCATGTAAGGCACCACTGAGTAAATATATTTTCTTTTGGTCAATAGTCCAACGATTTGCGATCCTTTTAAGCTCCCTTGCTATATTTTCTCCAGGGTGAGAACCAGGAATAGTCAATTGCTTTTCTTTCAACGTAGAAGACGAACTTGTCTCGGGGATGGATAAAGGCAGTATGGGCACGATAGCGGTTGTAGCTTTCCTAATTTCATGAAAGTTTACTGGATGTTTCATTTTCAAATGGTTTGTCATAGTAAAAGAAATGATTCAAACTTCGCTACAAAACGGGCCTCACGAAAAACAATTCAAAATCGAAAATTTATTGTTATTATTTATAATAAAATATTCCCAAAAAGGCGATCCTTTCTTTACTGACGACATTCTTATTTTTCCTAACCTCAAATAACAACATTCAGGCCCAAATATCCGGCTTGTAGGAAGGCCGGACAACTGGTATCCGGCCAAACAGCTATCCGTTTCATCTCTAATGTTTACAGCAACCAAAAAATATGTGGTCTAGGATTTCTTCTTCATTGCTGTCGCAGTCCCATATTGGATTGTCGACAATGTTCACCCGATGGAGGTGTTGTCGCCAGCACCCGTAATTTGTTTTCAGATGAACCGTGGTTGTTATTAGTTACTTTTTTTTTTTCGAACATGTACTTTCCTGGAACCACAGTTTAATTGTGATATGTTGCTGTACTGACACGTAGAACCTTCCTTTCGTCTGTGCGTCTGTCTTCCAATTTCGCTGCTGTTTTTTTTTTTTTTTTTTTTTTCTTCTTCTTCTTCTTCTTTTTTTAAAATAATGGAAGTAGTCGGAGTAGGGTGCATCGAGATATTTATCTTCGCTATTATAGGCTCCTTCCTCAGCAAGTGCATCTGTTGTTTCGTTTCCCGTTACCCTACTGCGTGCTTTGATCCAAGCCATAGTGAAGGACTGACTTCTTTTCTCTAAGATGTGTTTCCCCCGCCCCTTGCTGTCATCAGTCTCTCGACTGGTTTGAAGCAATCCTTCGTCGCTTCTTATCTTCCGCTAACCATTTCATCTCAACATACACGTTACAACGCAAGTCCTCAATTGTCTCCTTCATATATTCTAATCTCTTTCTTCCTCTGCCGTTCTTAACTTTCAGCATCCTTCTATAGCGCCACATTTCAAATGCTTCAATTTTCTTTCTGTCTGGTATTCCTAAAATCCATGCCTCGCTGCCATAGAGGGATGTAAATCAAACATAGAGTTTTAAAAAGTTCTCTCTGAGTCCTGGATCAATATTTGAAACTAAAATATTTCTCATTTTCATGAAGGCTCCTTTCGCTAGTGCAATTCTGCTTTTAACATCATTCCTGCTTCGACCTTCGGTTGAAATTTTACTTCCTAAGTAACAAAATTCACTAATTTCTTCAATCGCATCCAACCCTGTTTTTATACTTAATCTACTATTATGGATATCATTTCTGCTACATTTAACCATTTTTGTCTTGCTTTGGTATGACCGAGCGTGGTTAGCGTTCTGGCCTCGCATTCGGGAGGACGGTAGTTCGATTCCCCGTCCGGCCATCCAGATTTGGGTTTTCCATGGTTTCCCAAATCACTCCAGGCAAATACATGGAAGCTTCCTTCAAAAGGAAATGGCAGAATTCCTTCCCATTCCTTGCCCCCCACCCTTTCCCGTCTCTAAATACCTCGCTGTTAAGAGACGTTAGGCAGTTAAAAAAAAAAAAAAAAAAAAAAGATGCATAATGGTTGTGTGGTGCTTTAGAAGCTGCATTGCTGCCAACATTAGGTCTGAGAGGATAATAACTGGTTTACGATCGGAGTAGCTGGCATTCCGCAAGGTTTCTAAAATCACCATTAGTTCCGCTGTCAGTATGCTCGAAGAAGGGGATAGCTTCTATTTCCCGTACCGGTTTGTTTGGGTTTCAACGAATGCGCATCCAACCGCTTCTGTATAGTAAATCATGGGTTCTTCCCTCTGCGCTCTGAGCTGTGCCAATGTTGTTATAATGACCTGCGAGTTTCCTTGATGGCAGGGGTCTAAGTGAATGTTTAGTACTTTTATAAGATTGTTGTAGTTTGTGGTGTAACATCCTATATACCATGACTTAATTATTTGCTTTTGTAAGGGGTGTACATCGCTGTGGGGCTGTTCTCCTGAAGACCGTCTGGATAGGAATATAGTAAAATTAATAGGAGAACGTAATTTAATCCTGCTTAGTGACGGATCGCCAGCAAGAATCGGTAGACCAACAGAGTCTTCTTCCGATGTGGACATCATCCTTACGTCGCCAAATATAGCCTTGGGCATAGACAAGTCCGTAATCCACTATCCGCCTGGCTCAGATCACTTGCCAGAATTACTGACCTTCCCAGATACTAAGAAACAGCATTCCACTAAATATGCAAATTATAACTGGAATATAAAAAAGCAAGCTGGCAGTGGTTTAGAAAAACAGCAACACAGGTATTTGAGGACTTTGAAATGAGTGGCAATGCATAGGGCGACTACTATAACTCTACCAAAAAAAATAAATGAAAACGCGGCTTCTTTCGCTGTACCAGTTATGCGTCCTTTTACTACACGTAAATATGCAAACACCATGTGGTGGGATGAAGATTGACAGCAGATGTTGAAAGAAAGGAAGGAAATACTCTGTACATATTCAGATGTCGGCCACAGACAGTAAATTCCTCGCCCTAAATAAGATCCAGGCAAAGGCCAAACGTCTTTTCACGTGTTCCAGGTGACTTGTACATAACCTGTAGTGTACAACGCTGGCCTTTAAAGAGAAACTTCAACCGCACAGAATTCTATTTTGATCCCTCGTAGGTCCATTGGGATTTTGATGAAATATTTTTTTAGCTGCATTAGGTTGGCTACGCCACCAAACCCATCCCGTCGATCGTGGCGAATTACGTTGCAGCCAGGAAATGAGAATTACTCCTGGGGTTTCATACATGTTTCCGTCAGAGTGCAGTTGGGGATAGCTTTTTCTATCAGAAATTGCATAACGGTTTCCTTGATGACACTAATTGCCCGTACGCTCCACTGCATGAAGTTCTCCATTATCCTGAGCGGTTAACACACTTTCCTCCTCTATTCCGTGCGGGCAGCTTGCGGATTCTGTAATCCTAATAATGTTATATCCTATCGCATGCACTAGAATTGTTCCCTGTGCAGATTGTATCTGCTGTAGCAGCGTAATAATGAAGTTAAGCGTTATTTCTATGAGACGGCTCCTGTCTGGTGAGGCTGTTGAACCCTCCATGCTATTCGTAGGGATGGTTATCTCACTTTGTATCGGCATCGTTGTTCTTTAGTTTATGATGAGATAATGCTTGTAATCGTACAAGTTATTTGTATTCCTCTGTGTAGGGATCTGTTGAGGTTGAACGACTTTTGGATGGGTTCCCAGTGATACCTTGCTATCTCGTCTGATTGTTCTATGCAGTGGATTGCTCAGATAGAATTGCGGAGGTGTACACTGTGGGGTAACATGTTCTGTTTACTAGGCAATGCCGGAGACTGGCTGGTGGGGCTGCCGCAGCCCTTGCGTATGATCTGTTATAGAATGAGAAAAGTTGTGGTAAACAGGAAGTGAGGGCCTTGTGGGCAGAGGCGTAATTCAGTAGGACTATTAAACAGCAAGTTAGTATTGGAGCGTATGGTATACTCTCGTACACTGCTGCGTTCTCACCACAGCTGACGTTATTCAACGTCATATATTGCCTTATGGCTCTCGCCTTCTGATAAAGGGTACATGAACGACCGTTGTTAGGTGCTGACCAGAACACTGAACGCAATGTGGTTGGGACTCAATCCTATGTTTGGAAGCACAAAATATGTATAGCATTTTACCGAGCGTGGTGAGTGAGTGGTTAACGCTTTGGCCTCGCATTCTGGAAGATCCCGGTTCGACTCCCCGTCCGGTTATCCAGATCTGGATTTTCCATGGTTTCCCCAAATCACTCCAGTCGAATACCGGGATGCTTCCTTCAAAAAGCCGTTGCCGAATACCTTCCCCTTCCTTGTCCCCAGTCCCATCCCGCCTCTAATGACCTCGAATTCGACGAGACGTAAAGTCATAAGTAAAAAAAAGGTGTGCATAGAGTTTGGTCGAGGCCTGAGTGCTTCCGTGGCCGAAACGCGAACATTTATGACATTGGGATTACTGATGGGATATACGGTTCAACATTACAACGAAGGTAGGCAGCATTTGGGATCTGAATGTTAAAACACATACGAGAAGCGGTTGTTTTAAAGTGTTTTTTTTTGTGATCTGTCGAATATCTACTACCTAAGCTACATATTCCATCACTGATAGTATTTCAGTGTCACTAAGAAAGGTGTCTATGTTTCTAATTACACGTTGTATGTGTATCATAAACTTCTGGATATAGACATCCATATTATTTCTAGGAAAAACATCAGACATTTCAAGGCTGTTTGCCGCCGCATTATTATTTATTTAAATATTTATTCTATTTCATCCAGAATTCGAGATAAGGTGATTTGATTTTAGAATACCTTGCTCACATTGAAGCTTTCCTATATCCCTAGGATGTAAGCGACCTATGTTCTTCTCCTTCTCTTCTACTAAAATTTTAAATGGGCCGTTGTCGCTTGCGTCGTACCTGTAGTTCGATGTATTCTGCTGCGGATTCTGAGGACGGCTGCCGGAAGTGGTGAGTAGGGGTGCCAGCGGTGTTGCTGCTGTCGTGTTGTTGGTAGATTCTGGCTGCTGAACTGCTGAACGTTCCACTGAGAACCACGAGTCTTTCTTTACTGTACGAGTTGATTTTATTTCGTCTTCTTCTGATGGCACTTGATAGTTAACAGACTTGTTACTATGGTTTGGCTATAGATCATGGGATCGTCTGACATCATACTATACAAAATTTTAACACTCTTGGTCGGAATGTCTTCTTCAGTTTGTCGAATGTTGTGTTCAAAGCGGTAGCAATAACCATCCCGTTCAATACATGACATTAGTTTTCGAATTCTAATGTGAGGACCTAAGGAGCTCGAGTTCCCCCATCACCGTACATCCCACCAAGCATTGTGGGTGACGGTCAAGGGTACTCGGCTTATAGTCGAAAACATCGACTATTTTCATTTAAAACAAGGGGGATTGTATCATCTTGGTAAACTATTGAATTTTCCACACAGACTACATGTTGAACAGGCCCGTGTCGCTAGCTCACTGCAAGGAAACGTACAATTCGAGGACGATGCTGCTCCGAGAGCTCGCTACGGACTGTGGTCCGTAGATTTCAACCACCTGGTGCAGAGATTTGATTGTTCTCCTCTGCCGTCAGTACTATCGTAATGGAGGATATGAAGAGTCGCAACCTGTTTGTGAAACGTATAATCTGTCTTCTGCATGACAGTGTGTATTTTTGTTTGTGAACTGTACAATCTTTGAGGTGGAGAGTGTGACAGTCTCAGCATTGCCTAGGTGATATCGATAAACCTCCTGAAAACCGTAATCAAGACAGCCAGTTGGCGTTCCCGGTATTTCAAACAGTGCCCATTGAACGAACGCTGCTTTCTTGAAATCACTCCAGGTGATTGCCTGAATAGAATCATCAAACTGGAATGACCGAATTTCTTCCAGTTCCTTTCGTGCTTCTAATGGCATCGACGTCGACGAAGCGTAATGCTCTAAGGAAAAAAAGTTATTTAATTCACCGTTTATTCCCGATTTTATAACAGTCCCCTAAGATTTTCCAGATCACAGCTAAAACAATAACTCCACAAACGGACTAACAGACTGGTTCATGTTATTACAGTTAGCGAAAGAGCCCAGCAGGCTGACGAAGCCACTCACGTGTTGCCGAGTGTAACTTCGTAATCGAACAATACAGAATTCGTCCGGAATACAACAAAGAATTTCATCGATAGAGCTAGAGACGCAACAATTGATGAAGGCTAAGGCAACCGACAAGAAACTGTTAATTTGCTGATGAACAATCTATACATTACAAAAACTGATTGAAACTTAGCAGAAATGATTTGGAATGTTTAGAAATAATTTTAATTTTGTAAAAACTTCCATATACAAGAAGTCAAATGAAATATTCCTTTATGTGGCATCCCTTCTTAAATAATTATGTGATCTAAGCACGGTTTATGTACGAAGTAAAGTAGATGCTACTAGTTCCAGTCACATTTCTACGATCTGACTTGATTACTCAAAACTGTTGAAGCTGCCTTCAATAAGTCACCAAAAGACAAGTCTGCTGAAGGGAATCGTGTGAAAAGAAGTAGAAGTCCATGTGAGTACAAGTAATATTGGTGACCTTATATATACAGCTGTGTGATCTTTATTTACCACCCCACTCGAAGGAATTTGAAACCTGCGTTAACTGATTGCGGTTTATTCAAGTTACCTAGTAAAACTACCTTCTAGATGTTAACGCAGAATGCGCGGGAACAGTCTTACATCACTATCCAATATCATACGAATTATCTCCTAGTTGCGCCTGAAAGATAAGACAAAGAAAGGAAACTTAAAGAAAAAAGTTTTTGATTTCCTGTAACATTTGAAGTTGTTGCATCCTCTCCGTGGTAAGTCATAACATTGATACAGTCACAGGAATTCCCTTTGTTTCAGGATAGCGCGAAGCGTTCTCTATCGGTTTCACAAATCTCCAAGAGACAGAAGATTGCCTGAGTTGAAGCGAATGTGGTCTGGTCAATATAAAACGATTTCTGGTGTGACAGAAAATCATACTTTGGATCCCATTTCCGTCTCACGGGAAGTGTAAATATTATCGTTTCACGCGAAGAGAGGCCGATAAGAAATTCTTTGAATTTTTTTTTCCTTATGGCTTTACGCCTTGTCGACGTCAAGATCATTGGACGCGGGAAAGACTGGAGCAATGAAGGGGAAGGAATTTGGCCATGGCATTTTTAAGGAACCATCCAGGCATTCGTCTTGATTGATTTGAGGAATCCAAGGAAAACCCAAATCTGGATGAACGAATGAGGATTCGAACCCACGCCCTACCGAATGCGAGGCCAGAGCGTTACCGAAACGTTTTGAAGAACATCTTCATGTAGGGAGTGAGTGTTTCTCTTAATGCTTGAACTTATGGCGATCAGTTCAGACTTGTTTAACGTTATTTGGCGTTTTGACCAATAACACCTTCTTTCTTAGACATCATTCACCGTACCACGTTCCGCCAATAAAACTCGAGACTGAATGGAAAATCAACCACATTCTTCTTTGGAGACATATGTGCATCCGCTGTCTACTTTAAAATAATAAACGTCGCTGGTGAAAATGTTTGGCATACGATTAAATAAATAACGGAATAATAATGTGTGTCGGATTAGTCCATATCAAATAGTTGTGTTTATATCCAGGAAATTGCAGCAGATTTTAAGGAACTTGGTAACCACACAATTATGCTCATCTAGCACAAACATCAGTGAAATGGCAATATTTCTTTTATACTGCCAAACAACACTGATCGTTATTAATTGGAGTCCTTTCATGATATTTCTAATTTTTTACTCTAAAACTCGTGTAAATCGTAGAGATATCACTAACAACTAGAGTTTGTTGTATTGTCTACATAAATTTCGTCAGAAAATTGTGGAGGTCAGAAAGTACCATGAATTTGTTATCCTTTCATTGATTCCAAAACTAGTATCTGAAGACATCTTTCGGCATCTAATTACCATAATATCTTAATCGCTGCCTTTTCAACCGAAATTAGTCCATATTTACATTTATTGCAATCCGAATTTGCAAATGGATGACATCCTAATCCGCAAATGAACAGTTTATTTTTGGTTGTCAAACGATCTAAGGTTGATATTTCTATAAAATATATGACACTCTTATATGCCCTGTAGCAGCCAATCACAAACAGGCAACCATTACTTGGGTCTGTACTATAGAGGATGTATCAAAACTAGAGTTACAATTATTAACAGGAGGTGGAATGCATCAAGCGCTTCAGAATTTCTCAGGGGCGTGTAACTGGAAACGGTTTTGTTACAACACGATATTATGAAAATAATTGCCTGGTGTGAAGATTGGCAGTTGGAGCTAAACGCTAAAAAGTGCCAAGTCATGTGTGTAAGTAAAAAGGTGACACCATTTACCTTTGGATATACAATTAATTGTACTGTCCTTAGAACGGTAGATTCCGCTAAATACCTAGGAGTAACAATTCGAAATAATTTGTCGTGTAATGAGCATACCGAGAATATAATTGGGAAAGCAAATCGTATGCATCGATTTCTAGGTCGTAATTTAAAACAATGCACTCCGGAAGTTAAATCGATTGCATACAAGTCACTAGTGTGGCCACACTTAGAATATGTATGGGGTCCCCGTCAAAAGGGATTAATGGAGGCATTAGAGATGGTCCAAAGAAGAGCCTCCCGTTCGTCGTCCAGAGCATTTTCTGCTTTTCATTTGTAAGCAGTTATGTTGGAGGTTTTGTCGCTAGACATTTCCTTCAATCTTAGAGATTTTGTCTCTTTACTGGTGGTTTATCTTTTGGTTGCTCTTTGTTTGTTTCAGTTATTAGCTAGAATTGACAATGGTCTTTTGTGTTTGTCAAAATTGGTATAATACTGGCCGAGGTTGGCGATCAGTGGGTTAGTTGACTTTCGAGATGCCCTACAGAAAGATTTGGTTATTTCTAGTTTTCTTTCTTGGAGCAGTGGGATACCTGCTGCTTCATGCAGGTCTACTGTCGGAAATCGGTTCGGCACATGTAGTGCTCGCCGAAGTGATCTGTTCTGCATCGTTTGCAGACGGTTGAGTTGGGCCTTGGATGCGTACCCCCAGACAGGACACGCATATTCAATCACCGGACGTATTAGGCTACAGTAAACACTGACGCTGATGCTGGCTGACAATGAGCTATCCCTGTTGAGTATTGGGTATAACTCTTGTAACTTAGCTGCAACTTTTCGTCGTGTCTCCTCAATGTGATGTTTCCAGGTTAGACGAGTGTCCAGAATCACTTCGAGGTATTTAGCTGTGGTTGACCACTCGATGTCTTCACCATTTAGGTGCAAGTTACGGTTACGGTTTTGCCGGCAGTCACGCTTCCCCAGGCGCCTGGTCAGCATAATGGTTTGAGTCTTTGTAGAGTTCAATGTTATTCTCCAGCGTCTGGCCCAGGCTTCAGACTGCTGGAGGACTTCTTGTAATCTTCTGATTGCAGCGGCTTTACTTCTATGCGCGGTGAAGAATGCAGTATCGTCTGCATATAGGGCAGTACGTACTGTGGCTGGAGCTGGTGTATCCGCGGTATATAAGTTGTACAATACCGGACCTAGGACCGACCCTTGCGGCACTCCGGTGTTTATGGGGTGGCGAGTTGACAGGAACCTTCACCCTGAACGATCTCCCAGATATATAGCTCCTGACCAGCTTTACAAAAGGGCCGGGGAAACCCTGGTTATAAAGTTTGTAGAGCAAGCCTCTGTGCCAGACGGAGTCAAATGCCCATGCGATATCGAGCAATACTAGCGGACAGTATCCTCGAAAATTGAAGATAGTAGTGGCAAGTTCCATTATTCTCATGATTTGTTGGGTAGCAGAGTGTCGTTTTTGGAACCCAAACTGGAATTCAGGGATGATTTTTTCATTCCGTATGTGTGCCTCTAGTCTCTTTAGCAATAATCTCTGGAAGACTTTACTCATTGAGGGGAGCAGGCTGATGGGGCGGTAGTTCTGAGGGAATGTCGTATTCTTCCCACGTTTTGGCACAGCAACAACTGTAGCCTGGTTCCAACATCTTGGGTAGCGTTGGCTGTATAGAACTACGTTAAAGATTTCTGTGAGGTGTTCGATGGCCTGTAGTGGGAGGTTCTTAAGTAGGTGATTGCTTATATTGTCAATTCCTGGAGCCTTCCTGGGGTGTAGTTTGCCCAATATGTTTCGAACTTCATCAGAGGTGTTCTCTTCTATTGTGTAGTCATCGTCTTCGGCTGCTAGAAAACGGGCAAGTCTTCGGCGGATGTCCGCGGATTCTTCTTCATCATTATCTTCGGAAGGTCTGAATTGCTTCTCAAAATGGTCCGCCAGAGCTTTGGCCTTGTCTGAGTCGTTAAACACAAGACCCCTTTCGCCATGAAGTGGGGGCAGTCTGGTACGCCACTTTGTAAAACGTCGGGTCTCAATCCAAAGGTTTCCGTCGTTAACATCTAGGGAGGCCAGGCGTGACGACCACTCTCGGTTTCTATGCTCTTCGAGCGCCGCTTTCAGCTCGCGTTGGAGTCGATTTAGTAACCGCCTTGTTTCAAGGCGTCTGATTAGTCGCCATTCCTTAGCCACCCTATTTTTATGCCTTATTTGTGCTAAGAGGTGTGGCGGCAGTTGACGAGACCTGGGTCTTTCAGTTGCAGGAGGCGTTGCTGTGTTAGCCGCTTTGATGATTATTTTGGAGACCTGCTTAATTGCGGTCTCTAATTGTGTCGCATCTAGGGCCTCAGGCGGTGAAGAGATTCCGTGATCTCTTCACGGAAATTTTCCCAGTTGGTCTTGTTGCAGTTCTTCAGGTAGGTAGTTATTGGTCTCCAGGAGCCTACGTCGATATCTATCAGGACTGGAGAGTGATCTGACGAAAGCCTGTTCATTGTGTACGCGGAGATGAAGCCTGCAATCCCCCGCGTGATCACAATATCCAGGACATCTGGATGTCCGCCATTCCAGGGGTGGTGTGTTGGTTCCACCGGTCCCCAGACTAGCAAGTTGCGTCTGACTGCAAGCCTGTGAAGCATCTGTCCTGCTGGGTTTGTAGTTCTCGAGTGCTAATCGGGGTGTTTCGAATTAAGATCACCCCCGATGATCTGCTTGCCTCGGATGGAAAGGAGACGATCAAAGTCTTCTTCTATTGGCTGCCTCCGCGGTGGTCTATATGCTGATACTATTGCGACTGGTCCAGTGGTAGTTTTCACTTCGATGGCCCTGATTTCTATCTGGTTGGTTTTTGGCGACAGTATTTCATGATGAGGGATACCGCGCTTTATGTATATTGCCACACCTCCTCTTGCAGTTGGCCTGTCATGCCGATAGCAGCAATAGTTGGCTACTGTGGCATTAAGGCCTTGTTTGAGGTGGGTTTCAGAGACAAGGCAAATATCTACGTCCTCATCACGCAGAAACTGCCTGAACTCTCCAAGTTGTTGTTGGATGCCATTGGCATTCCAAACGCACAAAGATAAACCCTGGATATGCGTCCTATTCATTATTGGTCAGGGATTTCTCTGGTTGCTGGGACCGTCTTAACAGCGGACTTGATATCCGCGGCGAGCTGATCAACATATTGAGTAGACTACCTACTATATTTAATAGATGATCCATCGTCTCGCTGCTATTTGCTGATTGAGGTGTGGGCGAGTGTTGGCATTGCTGGCAGGTTTCTTGAGAGTTTGTCTTCTCTGCTGCCGTAGGCTTAGTCCAGTTTGGTGGTGTTTTACCAGATGTCTTTTCAGCATACGTGGTGGATACCGATTGATTTGCTGACTGTTGAGTCGTGCTCATCTTATTTCCTTTTTGCATTCCTTTGCCTGCTTTTTGTGGTCTCTTTTGATTCTCTTTAGGAGGGAGCTTATTCTTGCTCCCTCGCTGTCGACTAGGATGGTCGGCGGTAGATGGTTGATTGGCTGCTGTGTCCTGTGTCTTCTTGTCCTGTGTGTTCTTGTCCTCTGTCTTCTTGTTCTCTCTTGAGGATTGAACAGAGGCTATTCCTCACTGCTAGTCCCTTGCCCGTTTGAAGGCCATCCAGCCTTTATAGCTGGCCACATGCTGACCACCGCAGTTGGCACATTTGGGACTGCCCTCTCCCTTCTTTATTGTGCAGTCATTTGATAAATGTGCTCCTGCGCACTTTACACATTTTGAGGGCATGTTGCAGTGGCGGACGACATGTCCTAGGGCCTGGCAATTGAAGCATTGAACTGGGCCATTGGAGGATCTCAGTTTTTCAACTGAGATGCGCAGTGACATAAGGTACTCCAATTGAAAGAGTTTTCTATTTTGGGGCCTGTCGGGCAAGACCACCAAAAATAGTGGCATAATGTCTGAAGTGCCAGGTCTCTTCAGCTGGGCCACTGTGAGTATGTCAAGTCCGAGATCTTCGAGCTCTTCCTTGATGTCATCAGTTGGTAAGGTTGAGGGCATCCCACGGAGTACAACCTTCAGAATCTTCTCAGCAGCAGAAAGGAAGGTATAATAAGGTATGCCCTTTCTCTGCAACGCTGCGGTCACCTTAAGGTAGTGGTCGGTCGAACTGAAGGTTAGCTTGATCTTGTCGCCTGCGGCCGACTTGGCTTGGAGAGGTTGATTTTCCAGAATGCCTTTGATCATTTGGTACAGTTCCTTATAACTGTTTTGAAATTGTACCACAATAGGAGGAATAAAATGCTTTGATTGCTGCTGTTGTTGTATTTGCTGTTGCTGCTGCGGCTGCTGTTGTTGCTGCTGCCGCTGCTGCTGCGGCTCCTGTTGTTGCTGCTGTTGCGGCTGCTATTGTTGCTGCTGCTGCGGCTGCTGTTGTTGCTGCAGCTGCTGTTGTTGCTGCAGTTGCTGCTGTGGCTGCTGTTGTTGCTGCAGCTGCTGATGTTGCTGCTGCTGCTGTGGCCGTGTATTCTGCTGCAACTGCTGTTTTTGCTGCTGCTGCTCCGGTCCTTCCTGGTACAGCTCGTCATATTGGTTTCTTAGTTCTATTCTGCTGGAGTCTAGGTTCGGCGGAGGCTTGCAGGTGCGACACGACCGCGTGAACACTTCGCCATCCGGTTTATCTCCGGCTGAGCTCGTTTTTCGGTTTTTGTTCGTGGATGTTCCACGAAACTGGAGTGTGGTGGATGGTTCTGGGAAACTGAAGGCACCGATGATTTTCTTCTTTCCCGCCTTTTTGTCTTTGCTGGTCATGGCGAGCTGCGACACAGGGATGCTGATTTTACTATGGCTGGCTCTCTTCTCACTCCTCGACATCTTCGCTTTACCACCGAGGAGCGGTGAGGTGCACCGCTTGGTTGCTAGGGAGTCGAGTCCGTGGGCAGGCCCGGTTGTCGTATGCGTTGTGTGAACGGTCTCAGTTGTATCCATATTCGAATCCAAGTTCGGTTGCCAGGTCGTCGTACCATGTTGCGTAGCCGCCCTATTCATATCCGTTGCCAAGTCCGTTTCCGTTAGCCGGGTCGTCAACGTGGCCGCTGCTGCCGCCGGCAAAGCCTAGTGCACTGGGGCACTCGGCCCGCCTGGCGCGACAGCGCGGCGAGCACTTTCCTCATCGCACATCTTGACTCAGCGCATGCCAACTCGGAACTGTGAAGAGCCGCCCGATTCGTGACAGGTATATATAGTTAGAGGAAAAGTGTAAGTGCGATGCTGAAAGAGTTAGCTTGGGAAGGCCTGGAACACCGAAGGCGTTGCTCTCGACAGAAGCTAATTGAAAAATTCTCGACTGACGTATTTCGGAATGACAGTAAACAAATATTGCTGTCAGCAACATTCATATCTCGGAATGACCACGAAAATAAGATAAGAGAAATCAGGGCCAGAACCGATTCATTTCTATAGGGAGTGGAATAAAAAGCATTTACCGGGCAACTAAACAAAAAATCCGACAGGAGTAGCTTTCGATAAAGTACTCCGGCCATCCTGATCTGGGTTTTCCATAGTTTTCCCGGATCACTCCAGGTGAATGCTGGGATGGTTCCTCATAATAGCCCATGGGCGCCTCCTGCCATATCCCGTATATCCCTTTCAAACCATTACCTTCCCGGATAGGTGCAATGCACCCTCCGCCACACGCCTTTAGTGAATCGCGGAGTAAGAGTAATAGTCATCGTTTGGCACTGGGCAGCGCTGTTCATGAACGCGTGGGCGTGGTGGACTGGCCCCCAGCCTCTCCAGCTTTAAGCGTTCTGGATTTATTTCATATGAAGGCACTTAAATTTGTTGTATGTCAAACATGTGTCTATTCTGATAAGTATCTGGCTGAAAGAATCGTCTGCGCCAGTGCTCATAACCAAGAATATCCACATTTTTCAGCAGTGTCCACCAATCCATGGTCCGGCGATGTAATGCATGCATCGAAAGTAATGATGGAAACTTCAAACGTTTTCTGTAACATTTTGAAATGTACTTTCCTACTACGTTAACGATCATGGGTTACTATGCTGTTCGAATCGTTTTGATGTTTACCACCTTCTCTTTAAGATTGTAAATCTATTTATGGAATATTCTGTATTCTCTATCATTTCTTTCTGACGGGATACCACACACTACATCTCTCGCATATTCATTACAGACCTTCAAAATTCATCCGACGACACGCATTAAAACACATGCCATCCCACTGTGCAGTTTATATGTTGGTTCTGTATCATTTCATTTCCTTACTTACTGTTTAAAGAACTCTATCACATACCTGACTTTTCCTCATTCTTGTTCGCTATATACAATGCTTCACATTTTTATAAAGTCACCCCACATTCTAACAAGCTTCAAGATTTCATATAGTGACTGCACTACTGTAGTGCCACAGTTTATGTAACTGGTAATTAATTACGACAATTTGAGAACAGTCGCGATAACTGGTATTCACTTACCAGCTGTACTCTTGCCACTCAACAGAATCGAAATGGCATCGTAAATGAAAGGGAGGAGTTATTAATATAATTTATTATAATGATTTTTTGGTATTTTTTAGTTTCAGAGTCACCTTTTGTTTTTATACTATACCTTATATTAGGCTTCAAACAAAATTTCTATTGTTTATGTTGGTTTGAATAGAATTACAACAAGGAAACGTGGCAGGAGATTGGATATTTAAACTACATTCTTTAGGACAACGAAATAAATAGGTTACGGCGTTTTTGATTTACAAACCCCGAGGTAAAACAGTGGAATTTACATAGTGTGAGGTTAACGGGAATACGACCATCGATGATTTCATCGCCGTCTTCATCTGTGGTCCTTCAGCGTTGGATGTTCAGGGGTACGTCACTTGGATACTTTCCAGGTATGGTGCGGAATCGATCATTCTTCCTCACTGAAGAAATCGCATGAACGGCAAGTTTCAGATTAGCCGGAAATGTACTGTCCTCTCGTTACGAGAAGTTCATTAGCGTCCTCCGTAGGTGACTATACCAGTTTAACGACCTAAAGCAAATCAACGAGTCCAGCGAAGCCTTATCCCTACGAAACCTACACTCTCCTGATCCTTGTCAACGATAAGAAATAGTAGTGTGAATATATCAGCAAGTTATATGGGCAATTCGGATCGAATTTGTGTGCTGTCATGTTACCGTAGGCTGGGAATGATTTCATTTGGTGATGGCTGAATGCCTGAAGTATACTGTTGCATTGCTCATCCGCGTTCGATGGGTGTATTGGAAGCAAAAAATTTATGTAAACTGTTTGTTACATCGAATCTTACATTATTGAATTACATTCAAATTGTTTTTGAATTAAATGACCTTTTGGAGGCTTTTCCCAAGTATACTGCTCGAGTTGTTGATTTGTACAGTATATTTTCTTCCTTTTTGGAAAGATTATTTGTCGGAAGCTCCACAAAAGAGAAAGATTAACAAAGCAAAAGGAATATATTACATAAATGTTCAATTGCCAAAATGTTGAGTAATTTCTTCATATGTCACTGGAAAGAAATGTTACTGAAATCAATTCACATAATAACTCCTTAAACTGCAATATGTCTGCGGTTTCAGATTCTGAGAGAGATTAAAGGAAAAAATTCAAACATATCAGTGTGTAAGACAATGTTCAGACTATTCTCAAAAATATTTAACATTAACAATAACCAGAGAATGAAGATATATAAATAATCATAATCTGGATACAGCATGACGAACAAACAATATTTAATTCTCTTTCATGTACATGTGACGCTACTTTGTGCAGGAAAATGATTTACGAATGATATTACTCTATCTTAGTTAAATAAGTCAGTCTTATAATTTTTAAGAAAGAATACCATGTGCCCAAAAGTATTTGTAAATAAACAAATACTCCAAAATGTTAGTTGTTTTAACTACTTGGGAAGACACATACAGTAGCAGAATGACAACGATATTGAAAATAATTCGGAGAGTTTTTAAACCTATATGGAACATTGAACAAATGGACCGAAATGATTGGGGAAGGTAGCAAAGAAAACAAGAAGTACTATATGGAGTGATAAAAAGAAAGGAGGACGATCTGATTGAAAACATTAACATTCTGGATGAAAATTGAAATGAAATAAACTACTCAGAGAAAATTTTAAAAAAAGATGTGGAAGGAACATTTTAATGCATTGCTGAACCCTGATTGGAGATAGTATACAGTTGTTCTACAGGAAAAGCAGTAGGACAACAACCATATAGGAGAGAAAGAATTTTTTTTGGAAACTTCTCTGGGTAAGATGAAGGGTGAAAAGGCGCCATGCATCGTGGAATTTAGTGAGAAAATGGTAATGGCAACGAATTAGTAGAAAATCAGTGTCAATATCGTGTGATGAGAAAGGTGTGGATAGAGGGCACAAACCATTCAAACTGGATGAAAAGAATAAATGTTCCTGCTTTCAAAATAAGCGGCAGGAAAGAGTGTAAAAACCATACAGGGATCACCCTGATGTACTACTGTGCCAAAATGTTTGAAAAGATCCTTGAAACAAAAGAAAAAGTGAATGGGTGGAAAACGAGCTAAGGAAAAGGCAGTATGGCTTCAGGTCAAGGAGATTAATGGTAGACGTGATTTTTGCAATGAGACAACTACAGGAACGAAATTATGAGTATGGAAAGGATCTACTGTTTACATTCCTTGATATTGAGAAGAGTAGTTGGGGGAGAAGGCCGGTGCGGGCCAGTACCCCGGACCAATAAAGTGTAACATTAAAGGATGCCGCCTCCCCTCCATGTAACTGATACCCCCCTCCCCATCCCCTCTTTGTAACCTGATTTCCTTCCGCCGACCTTGAAACACCCCTTCCTTCTCCACTAACCTCAGTTCCCCTCCTTGTAACCTGATACCCTACCGCTGACCTTGAAACCTCAGTTTCCCCTCTTTGTAACCTGATACCTCCTCCACTCCCCTCCTTGTAACCTAATATCGTACCGTTGGCCTTGAAATCTGGCAGGTGTTCTAATGTAACCTGATATCCTACCGTTGGCCTTATAACCCGATACTTCGCGGTGTAACCTGATATCCTACCGTTGACCTTGAAACCCGATCCTCTCTACAGGTGTTGTAACCCGATACTCTATGCAGGTGTTCCAGTGTAACCTGATATCCTACTGTTGGCCTTGAAACCTTATACTCTATGCAGGTGTTCCAATGTAACCTGAGATCCTGTAACCCGATACCTCGCGGTGTAACCTGATATCCTGCCTCTGACCTTGAATTCGAAACCGCGGGCAGGTATAAACCTGTTGTAACCTGTTACCCCGCGCCGACAACCATTTTTGTAGAGCGGGGCGGGTGAGCAAAAACCGGTTCTCGCTACCTGGAAACATGCTGGGGTTAGACGTTCACGTATTTGCGCTTGGCTAGGACATTCATGAATTGAAGTTTGATAATAAATTTAGGGGTTTGTATAAATAAAAACACATTGTATTTAATTTTATTTGTTTTTTATTTCACCCACCATTGGGCAATTAAAAATACATTTTCAACGGCACATGCAGCATTACAAAATATGTGTCCTTTGCAAAGTTTTATCAAATTATTTTTCTTGAGTTCTCGTAGAGGTGGACATTCCAGATCTTCAATATTGTAACAGACTTTCTTCCTGATAATCTTCTGGAATCATCTAGACTTCTCACGTCCTTTAACACGTATAATTGAGTTATCTTCTTTGGTTATTGCATGTAAAATAGTACATAGTCTACTGAAGGTTACACCAGTAGCATTCCAGGGTATTCCATGATAATTATGTGTCAGCCATCTAACTGTTGGTTTGTTACCTCCACGTCTTGGTGAGTTTACAGAAATGCAGTGGGTAACGATAATGGTGTCTGATGGTACTATACAAGCAGCATCTTCTTTGAAAATAAACTTTCCGTCTTTCGTCTTGAATCCCTGTACGTCCAGGAAGATGGTTGTCATGATACTGCGTGGTGGCGAATAGTGCTACACCATTTTATGTGAACTTCCGCACAACACTCGTTAGAGGTATGTATTCAGCCACACGGTCGTGAAGGATTAGACAGTAGGCGGAGGTGTTTATTCTGGAAAATTGTCACTGCTTTCAAACTCTATACGAATATCTACATGCCCAGTCTTAACAGACTCATTTTGCAGTGAACAGTCAATTAGTAGCGGCGAAGGAAGATCTCGTTTGTAGTAAGATTGCTGGAATCTAGCATACTTATCGTACAGCACTGTGGTTCTTTTTTTTATCAAAGTCTAAATTCATATTCTCGTACGGATACGCCACATCATTTAAAAACACTTTCACATTTACGAGATTACAGTGATCAAACGTGGCCGCACTTACATCCGGGTTGCGTTTTCTGTTTGTTTGTAATCCTAGAATTACGAACCTAGGTTTTTCCAGTTGCGTTGATGTCTTCAAAGACCAAATTTGAGACTTACATATAGGAAGCAGCGGGTACTCTAGTAGATCCCAACTTCTGAAATTAATTCGAAGTGGCTTCCCACTGTCTACAATCTTAAGCAATGCTAATTTTTCTCTTTCACCCATTTGCACATGAGGCACTACACATGCGAGTTTATTGATGGTAAATTTACTATTTTGAGGATTTGGATTACCTTGCACGCGTGAATTTGTATCGTCCCTAGCACGAATTAGTACTAGGTCTTGTTTTACATTTGCAAGTATCCGTTTAAATTCTTCACAAAAACCCAAGAGCATACTCAAAGGTATACATACATCAAAGTAGCCATTTCCAAGATCTCGTTGACCCCCATCCAGCGTTGTTCAACAGGCCAATTTGTTGAGGATTAGCGGAAATAAGCGTCTTCATTGTGCTTGTTACACCTATATTTCTATTTCGGTCAATTTCAACTCTAAGTTCTAACCGAATTTCCTCAAAGAGAAATGCAAAAGAATTGGATGTGACAATTGAATTTGTAGCTCCTGATCCATCTGATTTGACGAATCTTCCTTCAATATGCAAATAACTTTCGCATGGCAGTAATATGTATCTTGGTTCTGAATAGGTATCCGAATCTCATCGTTGTTATTAAATGTGGCTGGCGTATGCGATTGGTGACTCAAAAACTGTTTGCGCGTCACCGATTCGTCAAATTCCACACTTGAAGTTATATCAAGCATCTCATCCATTCTTTTTAACGGTATAGCCTAATGACTGCAGAAAGAGCACGTTAGCAGGTGTTAACCGTTTCACTGTCGTTTCACTACTGACAACTGTTTGATTATGTCATTTCTTATTATAATGAGTGCCCATTCTTTATATGCAGTCTCAGGGAAATGGTTTCTCCTCTGAAATCCACTAAATTACCGTCCTGGTCGACAATTCTAATGTGAATGTTGCTGAACATTTTCACCGTGATGGGGAGATAGATGACATTACCCGGTACTTCTACAATCTTGTATCCTGGCGGCACTGTTGAGAAATACGCGTGTAGTGTGTGCCCCAGCTTATCATTAACGTAATTTCCTGTACATATGCTGCACTCTATTCGTATCGCGTTAACATTGAATATCTGCACAGTGTAGTCTGAGGTATGAAATCCAGGCTTTAACACACGTTTCGAAAATATGAGTAGTGAACCAATTGAGTTTGGTTTAGCAAAGTCTATTTCCACCGGGGTTTGGATCTCGCACTTGAGTGAGTTGTTGTTTGCTCTGATACCCAGCTTCTCGTTGTTAGTGTGTCGAGTCAAATAACTTGCCAAGTCGTCAATATCGTAATATCCTTTGGTTATAATAACTACCTTCTTCGAGTAATGAAATTTACAATTTGAATCGTTAATATTAGGAATCGAATTGTAGGTTTGGAAATCTACTAACCCGATAGTATAATCGCCTTCACTCAAATCTATCAGTGGAAAGTAATCACAGCCGAAGACCGAACTACTGCCGGACCAACAGAGTTCACAGACATATGTGTTACCCGACCAAGGATCATGCAAGACTGATGTCATGCATTTTTATGCAGGAACTTTAAACACAAATGTCCACATTCGTGCCTTCCGAATTTCTGATGTCTTTGCACATTGTACAGGATTCTGTTACCTGCAAAGTACCGTTATAATTCCAATGGTGGAGGTAAGTCACCAAAACTGTCGAAATATTTCACTACGCCATCCTTGTACTTGATGTATGCAACCCAATGTGTTCCAGAATTTTCAGCACTATCCAGGTTCACGATTCCACATTCATTTTCACGAATTTTCTGGGGTAATGTATCACGCATGAATACACCGCGAAAATGGGGTACACCCAAACGTTTTACATGTCCTACGTATATCATCATCAGTCAGTGGCTGCGTGGACTTTTTTTTTTAAATCCCACTCCATCTTTCCGGTATGGTTTCAAATACAATCCTCTACCTCTCATTGCTATTGCTTCCATGGTTTCATTGTGCCGTTTCTTTTCAGTCAACTATTTTTTGCTTCTTTAGCTGCTTTCACAGTTCTGGCGATAGCCGAGGCTCTCCTGCAAGAGCTCCGGCAGCTGACAGCCCTGCAAAAATAGGTATTAAAGGGAGTATATCACCCTTCTTCTTCTTCTTTTTAATTCCGGCGCCCAACTTTAGCTTAGCACGCATTGCTCCGTTAACTAGTAACGCAGCAGCACGTTCACCTGAACTTTGCATCTTTGGCCTTCATTCTGTTTGAAGCCTTCTCTGCGAGTATACGATCTGCTTCGGCTCTATCTGCCCCCTGAGCATACGCAATGTCATGTTCCCTGCATGCTGCATCTAGAGGGTTGATTCCTTTCTGCTCAAGCGCCAACCGTTTTTCCAGTTTCGTCCCAGGTCTACAGAACTGGTAAGTTGGAATGTGTAACTCGAATGCATTTATCAACGAGCTTGTTTAGGAAGCCTTGACCCTTCTTCTGCTTCTTCCTCGTAGGAGGCATTGTTATCGACTGAATGGCATTTCTTGATCGCTCGTCTATATATACCTGGAGCAACCCCATAATATATTCAATATGTGGTTCGTCAAACAGAGAGCAACATTACCCGTGAGTAATGTGGATGTTTCTGATACCAATACCAAAAGCAAGAATGGACCTGTGTTCCCCGATACAGTGAGGGCGATAGTGTGTGGACCATCAAACTGCGGAAAGACTAATCTTGTACTCTCCTTGCTGGAACATCCTAATGGACTTAGATTTGAAAATGTATATGTGTTTTCCAAGTCGTTGTACCAGGCAAAGTATCAGCTGCTAGGAGAAATTCTGAAGCCTATTAAAGAAATTCAGTATTTGATATTTAACGATACTGAAAGTGTACCTCCGCCTACTGAAAGCTCTACCAAATTCAGTTTTTGTGTTTGACGACGTTTCGTGTGAGAAGCAGAATAATATACGAGATCACTTTTGTATGGGGAGACACAGGTTAGTAGATTCCTTCTACTTGTGCCAGAAATATAGCCGAATACCGAAACAGTTGGTTAGAGACAATGCTAACTTGATCGTGCTATTTAAACAGGACGACATGAATCTCAGGCGCATTTACAATGACCACGTCAACACCGATATAGACGTTCAACGAGTTTAAAAACCTATGTCATTACTGCTGGAATACAAGCAAGCATGGATTTGTGGTTATTGACAAGGACAGCGACATGTATCATGGGCGGTAGCGCAATGGATTTGATTCATTTTTGAATAAATAGCCACGCTCACTAGGGCCAGTCATCATTACAACCATGGACAAGTTTGGGAGAACTTCAACGACTCAGAACAAGAGGGTGTTGGTATACCCACCTCAACACATACTTCTTACAAAGGACGGTAATTTGGATTGTCAAGGTAGAATACTCAAACATGTAGCTGACCCCCTCGACGATGATGATGTTGCATCCAAACAATACATTGACAAGGCAACTACCGATGCCGCGATGATTCTGAAGGAATTACAATCGACAGTGATTACTATGGTTGTAACTATTGCGGTAACAGATTTGATTAAAGATCGTGCATACATTCTAGACACAGGTCTTAACTATTATGAAATTCCCGTCAATGGCGTAATCCTCTCAGTAGCCAAACCGGGCAGGGTTGATGTAATACTGAATTGGATTAAAACTGCAAGGTTATACTTTGTGAAGCAAGGTGATCAACTTTTTCTTTATCCCAAATGCCCAACCCCACAAACCATTTATAGCGACATTAACTATCAAGTATAAAATAGTACAATAAACTCGCATAAGCTTCATTCGATGCTTAAACATGGATACAGCAACAACTAAACGTGGTATCATAAAAGCAAGGAATGCAATTCGACGCATGTTACTCGAACTAAAGACGGGCCAGATTGACTCTGAGAAATTTTTCAAGGATTCGTTAAGACGTGTTACAGATACTATGGAAAGAGTTTTCTTACCTCAGCCACATATACGGCAGTCTCCTGGCTTGATCGAAGATTTCGTGAAGTCACTAAGTCGAAGCGAGCGAGATCATGATTCGGTGTATGGTATCCGAAAGATGAATGAATCACTAGTGATTGGAAACACTTCTGTGACTATCGATAATGTTGTTATTATAATCGATGGTAATGAATATGAACGTACATAAGGATTAATGAGGTTGTTGTTTTAAAAAATCCGAAAACATACACTGTCAAGGACTTGAAAAACTATTGGAAATATTGAACAACACTAGTGCCCACAGAGTAAATTTCAATCTGTACGGTGAAGTTTTGAAAAATACATCCACCAAATATAAAAACATAATCTCTAAGCTTGACACTCAGTCGGGTTCTGGTCTTCTCCCCATGAGGGAATATGTGTATTGGGACGAACCGAATGAACTCATTGAAAGACTAAAGTTACTTACAGCGTCAACATCAGCAGGGCATACGGCGCACTCCAACGAAATTTTATCAGTGATTCAAGAACTTCTTGAGAGAGACATCATCGTGTAAGATGGATCAAGTTATGGCAGAACTCCATAAACCAGCAAGAAGAAATGGTGATTGATACTTATTCAAAGTTTGCAAGGGCTCTACCCCTCAAGAACAAGTCCGCTAGTGTGGTTACCGACGATATGAAGAGAATACTAAATGGTCGACGTGTACCTAAAAATTTACAAACAGACAACGGGAAGGAGTTTTACAATTCAAAGTATAAGACACTCATGACAAGCCATGGTATTAATCACTACTCAATATATACACATCTTAAAGCATCAATAGTTGAGCGTCTCAACAGGACAATCAAGAATGCGATGTGGAAGGAATTCAGCAGACGTGGTTCACATCGGTGGATTGAACTTCTTCCTCAGTTAATGTCTGATTATAATAAAAAGTGACACAGCACCATCAAGATGAAACGTGTGATGTAAAAGACAACTCTCTACTTTCAACAGTGTACATCCGTATTAAGACTACTACTCCTGCAAAATTCAAAGTCGTGAATCCAAAAGTAAAGGAATTTGCCACTACCGTCGGTAATCATCAACATGTTTATGTGTTTATCGCGCTTGTCTGCAGTGTGATGGAGGGCCCCGGAGACTACATGCCTACCTTTAACTACATCCAGACCGAGGACATTTACAGAATATTCTGGATTTTGCTTCTCGAATTTTGAAATGTCTGAGAGTTTTACCGGAAACTCAATACCTGAAAAATCGAAATTGTGGTTGGCGTATACTTTTCTATAGTAATAAATTAGTGAAGCATGTTTTTTAGGTGCCTTTACTTAAGAAACAAGAAGCGTCCATAGAAAGCATTGTTCGTCTTTTTTCTACATTGACTTTTATTTTTACAAATATCAAGTGGCAGAGCAACATACGAAGACCCCCGATAGAAAGGTTCGAATTTAGAAATATTAATGTCGAGGGATATTATTCTATCGATAGTTTTGCCACTGTCCCGCTCTTGAAACTCGCTTAGTTTTACAGTGATCTCCGACTTCACTTTTTTTTCATACCAATCCGACAGGCAAGTGCTCCTTGTCATCTCACGCATCTTTGTAAAAAAAACACAAAAGGGTGGTTTTGAAATTTAGGCCCTTCCGAATTCTGAATGAAGTAACCAGCCCAACCTGAATCTTTACAGACGGGGAGGACTGATTATCTACAATTTCGCCAATTTTTTTAACTTAAAGATCTAAACAAGAATAAATGAAATTAACAGGTTCAATATAATTTGGAAAATTTTGAATTGTACTGGAATATATTCTACTCTTAAATGCACTTTGCCTGTCTTCAAGGACTAATGACGATACTGCTAACTCACCCTCTGTTACTGCTTGGCTGCTTGATGCTACTGGACTATTACTATATGCTGCCGAGGTGGATGTGCTGGCAGATGCTTGCCTGCTTGATGGTGTCGGCTGAGAACTGCCTACTATGTCTGGTCACCAGAAAGACTTAGTGGTCTGCCAGCTTGGGCCCGCCACGGCGGGCACAGTTGCAGTGAGAGGCTGGGTAGGTGTGGCGCTTGGTCCCGGCATTGGTGCGAAAGGAGTCTCCCAAGGCCGCCACATTGGTGGTGGAGGAGGCTCATTCCTCCTGGCCGCAGGCTCGTTCCTGTTTACGACCGACCCAGAACCAAAAAGAGACAAAAAAAAAAATGAGTGCCATGTGGGGGGAAAATGCTCTAACATAATTTTATTAAGTAGGTAAAATATAATGTACTTACCATTCATGTGTGTCGGTGGCTGAATAGCTTGAGATGATGGAATAACCCATTGATGTGTTGTGGGTACAAAACTGGACGATGGCATGCTCCATGATCCTGCCAGACTTGGAGACGGTTGGACACTCCATTGCATTGAATCTGAAACAGAAAACATTAAAATTAAATATTTTCAAACGATAAAAAAGTAATTGTATTAAATAATGTACTTACCATTCCAGTACGATGGTTGTTGAATTGCTTGCGATGTTGGAATAACCCATTGATGTGGTGTTGATAAAAAACTAGATGAAGGCATACTCCAAGTTTCTGCCTGGCTTGGAGACGGCTGCATTGAATCTGAAACACACAACATGAAAAATAAATACTTTTTCAAATAAAAAAAAAATTTGTCTTTACATTAGAATATGAACTCAACATTCCATTGGACGGTGGTTGAATTGTTTGAGCCGATGGAATAATCCATTGATGTGGTGTGGCTACAAAACTGGAAGAAGGCATACTCCAAGTTCCTGCCTGGCTTGGATACGGCTGCATTGGATCTGAAATAAAGAAAACATTAAAAATATTTACCTTTCCAAATTGCAGTAAAAAAGATTGCATTAAAATTATGTATTCACCATTCCAGTTTGACGGTGGCTGCGGTAGATTTGCTGGAGAGGGTGGGATAACTCACTGATACGGTGTTGGTACAAAACCTGAAGATGGCATACTCCATGAAACTGCCAGACTGAAATCTGAAACAGGAAAAAAAAATGTTACAGTAACATGAAAAAGAAAATAAATATTTAATAAAATAAGATAAAAAGAAAACACTTACCGTATCTAATATTTGGCCGTTTGAGACTTGGTAACTCCGGAGTCGTGTTTCGCTTGCTTGGCATGTCTGAAATACAAAATAGTGAATATATTAGTGAAAACACCCACAAAGAAATAAAAGTAAACATATACATTACTACTCACCGTAAAGCAGAGAGAATAAATAATTTTCGTAATCACTTATATCTGGGAACAGAAAAAATAAATAATTAAAAAACGAAACGAATAAAACAACTAAGTATTTAATTTTATAAAAACATACTTACCAGTGTTGAGAAGGTCGTTAGTTTCAATGTCCAAGATATCTTGGGAGCGAGGTAGCTACGATGTGCACCGTTCAAGAGCTGCAAGTCGAATGACGGTGGAATGGCGTGGACTGGTGTCTTATTTTGTATGGCCGCACGTTTCCAGGTAGCGAGAACCGGTTTTTGTTCGCCCGCCCCGCTCTACAAAACTGGTTCTCGGCGCGGGGGATCAGGTTACAACAGGTTTGTACCTGCCCGCGGTTTCGAATTCAAGGTCAGAGGCAGGATATCAGGTTACACGGAAGGAACACCTGCATAGAGTATCAGGTTTCAAGCCCAACCGAAGGTATTTTGGTTTCACCCTTGAGATAATTTATATAATCCACCATTTGCAGCTTTCTAGTGACGGAGCGCGCCAAACCTTTAGCCCGGCTAGAGATTGAAGATTTGGGATGTCCACCTCTACGAGAAATCAAGAAAAATAATGTAATTAAACTTTGTAAAAGATACATATTTTGTAATGCTGCATGTGCCGTTGAAAATGTATTTTTAATTGCCCAATGGTGGGTGAAATAAAAAAACGAATCCAATTAAATACAATGTGTTTTTATTTATACAAACCCCTAAATTTATTATCAAACTTCAATTCATGAATGTCCTAGCCAAGCGTAAATACGTGAACGTCTTACCCCAGCACGTTTCCAGGTAGCGAGAACCGGTTTTTGCTCGCCCGCCCCGCTCTACAAAAATGGTTCTCGGCGCGGGGTAACAGGTTACAACAGGTTTATACCTGCCCGCGGTTTCGAATTCAAGGTCAGAGGCAGGATATCAGGTTACACCGCGAGGTTACAGGATCTCAGGTTACATTGGAACACCTGCATAAAGTACCAGGTTTCAAGGCCAACAGTAGGATATCAAGTTATACTGGAACACCTGCATAGGGTATCGGGTTACAACACCTGTATAGAGGATCGGGTTTCAAGGTCAACGGTAGGATATCAGGTTACACCGCGAGGTATCGGGTTAAAGGCCAACGGTAGGATATCAGGTTACTTTGGAACACCTGCCCGATTTAAAGGCCAACGGTGCGATATCAGGTTACAAGGAGGGGAAGGGAGGAGGTATCAGGTTACAAAGAGGGGAACTGAGGTTTCAAGGTCAGCGGAAGGGTATCAGGTTACACTGGAACACACGTGCAGGTTTCAATTTCAGCGGTAGGGTATCAGGTTACAGGGAGGGGAACTGAATTTAGAAGAGAGGGGAGGGGGGTTGCAAGGTTAACGGAACGGTATCGGGTTACAGTGGAACACCTGCCGATTTCAAGGTCAGCGGTAGGGTATCAGGTTACAAGGATAGGGAACTGAGGTTAGTGGAGCGGGAAGGGGTGTTTCAAGGTCGGCGGAAGGGTGTCAGGTTACATGGAGGGGAGAGGCTGGGGGTATCAGTTTCAAGGAGGGGAGGTGGCATCCTTTGATGTTACACTTTTTTGGTTTGGGTTACTGGCCCGCACAGGCCTTCTCCCCCTACTGAGAAAGCTTGTGATTGCGTGCTCAGGATTAAGGTACAGAAGGCCTTGGAGAACCATGGAGTTCCAAAATAAACCATCAGTGGAGTGATGTAATTATACCAGGAAAGTAAGATCTATGCGAATATAGGGGAAGGAAGAACAAATTGGCTGAAACAAAGGAAAGGAGTAAAACAAGGAAGTGCCCTCTCACCACTACATTTCATTATAATCATGGATCATATAATGCAGAAGGTGGCAGCGACGAAGGAAGAGGAAAGCTTGAAGGTGATGTCATTGGCGGACGACCTGGTGATTGCGGGAATTGGTGAAGAGGAAATTCATCGGCAGTTGGATGTAAAGTTAGACGGTCTGGAGGCATACGGCGTGAAATTTAATGTGATTCCATGGTAACAACAGCCAGAAAAAAGAACAGAATAATCAGGGAAATTGCGATGGCAGGTGAACAGCTAGAGAAAGTAAACAGTTTGAAATACTTCGGGAGATGTTAGAGGAAAGTGGAAGGAATGATGGTAAAATATGCGAAAGAGGTAGAGGCATTCTTAAGGAGCACCAGAAGATTGATATGGAATAGGAATGTACCACACAGAAGGAAGGGTATAATTTATTACACATACTATTTGCCTATCCCGACGTAGGTTGCTGAAACCAGGACGGTGAAGAAGCGGGACATCAGCAGGATACAAGCAAGCTAAATGAAATTTTTAAAAGGTAGAATGGGTGTTACTAAAATAGGCAGGAAAAAGAATTAAACTATTAAACTCGTCATAGAAGGGGAACCCCTACGGGAAATGATAGAGAAGGCCAGACTAAGATGATATGGGTATCTAAAGAGAGTGGAGAAGCAGAGAATCTCAAGAAAAATACACGAAATAGAGATGCGTGGTAAGCGGCCCAGAGGAAGACCAAGGGATGGACGACTGAGAGGATTGGAGGAGTGAGTAGGGAAGAGAGGATAGGACTGCACCAGGTGGTGACAGAGGGGTGGTGGGAAGAAAATGGAAAAGCTTGTACACAAGGCAGACCATTCGGGGGCTGGAAGCTGTTTAGGATGATGAGGATGTGGAACCATGAAAAGATATCTCAAAAATTAAACATGAAACAACAATAGATTGAATATTGTCGCACATCAAGTGGATCAGGCGACGAAGAAGGAAAGACTGTCGTAGCGTAGTGGTTACGCTAAGAGACTGTGGGACTAAAGGTCGTGGGTTCGAATCCATTAAGTGCTGTAAAATTTTAATTTCTTAACTTTGTGTAAACTATTCTGGAATATTATTATTGTTACTAGTATTAATGTTCTAGACTGTTCTTCATCACTATATAAGCGATACTCCTTTCTAGCCGGAGTCAGTTCGCTCCGTGCTTCTGTACTGTGCCAACTGTTAATAAAGCTTCGTTGCCTTAAACTGAGTGTTTCGTCTACGACCCCGCTACGCCCTAGGATTCTGAATTTGGTTTACTACGTGACATTATTTTGGTGGAGACGCCGGGTAGATCCTCGTGACCGCTAAAATCTACAACACCGTGGCCCCAATCAGACCACGAGAGAGCCGTCGCTTACGAGGCGAGAAGCCAGAGTACGAGCCGTATTCTACTGATTGGAAGCCGTCAGAAGGAGAAGAAGAAGTAACGACTACGATGACGCCGACCGCCTGCCAGCACATTCGTCATCCGGCATTATTTTCAGGCGACGACGGCCAAGACCCAGGCAACTGGCTGAAAGGCTACAAACGTATCGCTAAATTCAACAACTGGGACGATACAGTGTGACTGGCAAATGTATTTTTCTACCTCGAAGGAACTTACAAACAATGGTTCGAAAATAACGAAGAGAAACTGACTAGCTGGGCAGCTTTCCAGAAAGAAATGCAGGCATTCTTTGGAGACGCACAACGGCAGACACGCCATGCCAAAGAGAAACTAAAGTGTAGAGCGCAGCGCCAAGGGGAAATGACACAGTAATACATGCAAAGTGTTTTGGGGCTGTGTAAAATAGTCGACCCCACAATGAAGGAAGAAGATAAAGTAGCACACCTTATGAATGGCGTCGCCGAGGACATGTACCAAGCATTGCTGCTGAAGGAAATTTCCACAACAGACGACTTTATTAAGTGTTGTCAATACATTGAGATGATGCACCAGAAAAGAATTGGACGAAAGAAATTTGAGAGATTACCAAACGTCGTATCAATGGCCGCAGTGGAAGAGGACACAGATATTAGAGACATTATTAGAAAAGTAGTGAGAGAGGAAGTGGAAAGGGCGATAGGAATATATGTCTAGCCAAAAACTGAGACACTGGAGGAAATAATAAGGGAGGAGGTGGAACAAACGCTGGCGCCCATCTCTTATCGTGCAGCCCCAACAAAAACTGTTAGACAGCCGAGACCAAAAAGAATTTCTGCCACTGCGACGCAACGCGAGGATCCTCAAAACTTTCCCAGGAAAACCGACGTCTGGAGAACGCGGGACAACCAGCCGGTATGTTTTCACTGTGGGCGACCGGGACATGTAGTACGCTACTGCCAAGAGAGACGGAAGGTATATAATGATGCCCGTGAAAGGAGATTCGAAGCACGTTTCAGCGTCCGAAGACCCTAGGACGACAATGAAGATCAAGACGTAACTTTGTGAACGACGTAGATCACTGTCGCCGCAGGCTGGTCGCTTCAGATGACGGTCGCCGACACGCCGATCAAGATCTCCGTCACCGTTCCGACGCTCCAGCCAGTCTCCTAGCCACCTTCCTTGGAGGTGAGGCCGCTCTAGGGTAAAATCCTCCGCCGCCGATCATTACGAAAATGTTGGCAAATTACTTTGAAATCCTCATGGATGGTCAACCAGCTCATGCTCTTGTGGACTCTGGGGCATCTTTCTCGGTTATTTCGGAGAATTACCGGCGCCAGTTGCGGAAGACTATGTTCGTCGACAACAGAAATGTTTTGCTCAGGGTTGCTAATGGGAATCATGTACAACCTACACGAAGGTGCACTGTTCGTGTCTCTATAAATGGCCACGAGCAGCCCTTTGAGTTCGTTGTGCTACAAGAATGCAGTCATGACGTCATACTTGGTTGGGACTTTCTGAAGGCCTCACAAGCAATTATAGACTGTGGTCGCTCGAAGATTTTGCTAGACGATGTGAGAGTTGAGGAGGGGGAAAACAGTCCTTCCCGTGCCTGGAAAGTTTGTGTGCTGGATGACGTCATAATTCCAGCCACCAGTGCTTCGAAGGTAACCTGTCATGTGTCATACGCCACGTACTTGTATGGACC
Organism: Vandiemenella viatica; assembly: GCA_031002005.1. NCBI lineage: Eukaryota > Metazoa > Arthropoda > Insecta > Orthoptera > Morabidae > Vandiemenella > Vandiemenella viatica. The sequence continues at coordinate 187,823,187 of CM061921.1, read as the reverse complement.
TCCTGGTGGAATGCAATAAGAATTTACCACTGGAGAAATATTTGTTCATCCCTGCCTCCGCCGTCTCATTTGAGAACGGAATTAGTGAATTGTGGGTAGTCAACTGCTGCAAGGTGCCACATATTCTCCCAAGGCGCCAGTGTAAAGCATACGCCGAGACGTTAATTGAAGGGCATCTGAGTGTCATGGAAACCTTTTGCGAAGAACCCACAAGTGTGAATGTAACGGAAGCAACGAGACTAAACATTCAGTCCCGACTCTCGCCCGATTTGACTAAGGAACAACAGGAGAAGCTATTCGCGGTTCTTCAGGAATTCTATGAATGTTTCAGTCCACAGGTGAAGAGCAAGTCGACCCCATTGAAGGTACAACATCGAATTGACACTGGCGACCATCGACCTATCAGCCAAAGACCGTATCGACTTTCAGCAGCGGAGCGCCGAATAATTCAGCAAGAAGTAGAAAAGATGTTGAATGACGACATCATTCGGCCGTCTCAGAGCCCATGGTCATCGCCGGTAGTGCTCGTGAGAAAGAAGGACGGCCACTGGCGGTTCTGCGTCGATTACCGGCAGCTCAATAAGGTGACTAAAAAAGATGTTTACCCTCTTCCGCGAATTGACGATACGTTGGACTGTCTGAAGGGAGCCAAGTTTTTCTGGACTATGGACCTACACTCAGGATACTGGCAGATAGAGGTAGACGAAAGCGATCGAGAGAAAACTGCATTTATTACCCCCGATGGCCTGTATGAATTTAATGTAATGGCATTTGGTTTGTGTAATGCGCCAGCAACATTCGAACGTATAATGGATAATCTTTTACGTCATCTGAAGTGGACGATGTGTCTCTGTTATTTAGACGATGTTATAGTGTTCTCCGAAACCTTCGATGAACACGTGAAAAGACTGAGAGCTGTTCTTATGTGCCTGAAACAAAGTGGCTTGCAGCTCAACCCAAGAAAGTGTCTTTTCGGAGCTAAATAAATAAAAATACTTGGGCATCTTGTGTCAGGTGAGGGTGTGCGGCCAGATCCCGACAAGGTGAGATCTATAACGGAATTTCCTGTTCCTAAGAATACCAGTGACGTCAGGAGCTTTCTTGGCCTATGTTCTTACTATCGACGCTTTATAAAAGACTTTTGTATGAAAGCCAGGCCGCTCCAAGAATTGCTAAAAAGTGGTGCTAAATTCCTCTGGGGTAGATCTCAACAAGATTGTTTCCTCATTTTCCAAAAGGCTCTGACGACTGACCCTGTGCTTGGGCTGTATGATGAGAAAGCGCCTACTGAGCTGCATACAGACGCTAGTGGTTATGGAATTGGCGCTGTATTAGTACAGATTCAGGATGGGAAAGAGAAAGTAATAGCCTATGCCTCCAGAACTCTCAACAAAGCCGAAAGAAACTACTCAACAACGGGACGTGATTGTCTTGCTGTCATATGGGCTGTCTGCAAACTCCGACCATATCTCTTTGGACGACCATTTACAGTTGTAACAGATCACCATTCATTTTGCTGGTTAACAGGCCTTAAGGACCCATCAGGACGACTTGCCAGGTGGGCATTACATCTTCAAGAATACGACATTAGTATAGTCTACAAAAGTGGAAAGAAGCACCGGGATGCCGACTGTATCTCGAGGAATCCAGTGGAGGAACAGCAAGAGAATGAAGAGAGTACTCACTGTCTTGCTACTCTTCGCGATCTCTCTGAGGAACAAAAGAAGGACGCCAAATTGTTGCAAATTATACTTGCCTTAGATCGCTCAGAGGATGTAAATGGAGAATTTAAGATGATAAATGAGGTGCTTTACAAGAAAAACTTTGACCACTTTGGAAAGAGATGGCTTCCAAAGATTCCCAAGCACAAGCGCATCGAAATTCTTCAACATTTCCACGACGCGCCTACAGCGGGCCATTTAGGGTTTATTAAGACTTATGACAGAATCCGGAAGAGATTTTTCTGGCCAGGATTATTTAGAAGTAAACTAATTATTATTTAGTAAAACCGCCAATACAACTGTTGTCTGATATTCTTTATTTTTCTGACGCGTTTCGCCTCTCGTCGAGGTATCCTCAGCGTACAATGTTTCTGTAATATGCGATTAGTTATATTTTGAGAAAAAAATATTTGCTTACATATAACGAAATTATTCTATCTATATGATGCATAATATGACTTACATTTAACATACTAGTTATGAATTATCTTATAGTTTACATTAGTGTAATAGGATGGGATTCATATCGCAACTTACATTTACATTTTGAGGTGTGGTAGTTGGTCTTCTGTGACCTCAACCAGCATGCTGTTTCCACTATTGTGTTTAGCTATATAGTTTGATACACTGTGGTTCTTATGCCTCCACTGGTAGTCAACTTTGAAGTACAGTTTAATGCACGTCATTATCAAACTTCAGTTTTCGCGTGCGCGCTGTTGCTGTTCAGCTGTTATTCCGGTGATGCTCTGTCGGAAGTGTTGTGAGCGGAGAGTTTGAATTGTGTAATTGCATTCGTGTGTGTGTTTTGTTTTGTTTTAGCTAAAATGTGCATGTGTGGTAGATGTGGGAGACGCAAAATGGTGTTAAATTCCTGTTATGGTGAAATTTGTGTATTTAATGCTGTTTTGTGTCAGTTTCGATGTTTATTAACTTGAATAAGGTTTGGTTTGTTAAGTTTACATGATCATTAAGTACGTGTTTTCCTGAGACTATTGCTTTTTGAATTTGATAGTTCTCTTGCAGATGTAGGATATTGTGTTTTGTGTTGTTTGTTGTTAGGATTTTCAAGTCTGAGTTTATGTTTGTGTGGAAATGGTTATTGTCTAAGAGATGTTCAGCAAAAGTTGAATGATTACTGTATTTTAATGCTCGCAGGTGTTCCTTATACCTTGTCTGGAATTGTCTCTTTGTTTGACCAATGTAAACTGCATCACACTTCTGACATGTCAGTTGGTATATGCCAGAGTTGTGGAATTTGTCTGTTTGTGGTTGAGTTCTGACTTGTTTTTGGATCGAGTTGTCTGTTTTGAGAGCAATGTTTATTCCTTGTTTTTTAAATATATTTGTTATCCTGTGACTATACTTGTTTGAGTATGTCATAGTATACCACTTCTTTCCATTGTGTTCCATGTTGTTGGATGTTTGTGTGATTTGAGGTGTTACTGTTGTTGAAGTGTTTGTGTGCTTTGGTTGTTGAATTGGTATAGTGCGGTGATGTTGTTCTTTGTTTTAGCTGTTTTCAACTTATTTATTATTTTCCTATTTAATGCATCGACCATGTGTGTTTTGTATCAATTATTCTTGGCTATTTCTTTTATGGTGCTAAGTTCTTTTTGGTAATTCTGTTTTGTTAGAGGGGTTCTGTTTATTCTATTCAGCACAGTAACACCTCAAATCACACAAACATCCAACAACATGGAACACAATGGAAAGAAGTGGTATACTATGACATACTCAAACAAGTATAGTCACAGGATAACAAATATATTTAAAAAACAAGGAATAAACATTGCTCTCAAAACAGACAACTCGATCCAAAAACAAGTCAGAACTCAACCACAAACAGACAAATTCCATAACTCTGGCATATACCAACTGACATGTCAGAATTGTGATGCAGTTTACATTGGTCAAACAAAGAGACAATTCCAGACAAGGTATAAGGAACACCTGCAAGCATTAGAATACAGTAATCATTCAACTTTTGCTGAACATCTCTTAGACAATAACCATTTCCCCACAAACATAAACACAGACTTGAAAATCCTAACAACAAACAACACAAAACACAATATCCTAACTCTGCAAGAGAACTATCAAATTCAAAAAGCAATAGTCTCAGGAAAACACGTACTTAATGACCATGTAAACTTAACAAACCAAACCTTATTCAAGTTAATAAACATCGAAACTGACACAAAACAGCATTAAATGCACAAATTTCACCATAACAGGAATTTAACACCATTTTGCGTCTCCCACATCTACCACACATGCACATTTTAGCTAAAACAAAACAAAACACACACACGAATGCAATTACACAATTCAAACTCTCCGCTCACAACACTTCCGACAGAGCATCACCGGAATAACAGCTGAACAGCAACAGCGCGCACGCGAAAACTGAAGTTTGATAATGACGTGCATTAAACTGTACTTCAAAGTTGACTACCAGTGGAGGCATAAGAACCACAGTGTATCAAACTATATAGCTAAACACAATAGTGGAAACAGCATGCTGGTTGAGGTCACAGAAGACCAACTACCACACCTCAAAATGTAAATGTAAGTTGCGATATGAATCCCATCCTATTACACCAATGTAAACTATAAGATAATTCATAACTAGTATGTTAAATATAAGTCATATTATGCATCATATAGATAGAATAATTTCGTTATATGTAAACAAATTTTTTTTTCAAATTATAACTAATCCCATATTACAGAAACATTGTACGCTGAGGATACCTCGACGAGAGGCGAAACGCGTCCGAAAAATAAAGAATATCAGACAACAGTTGTATTGGCGTTTTTACTAAATAATAATTAGTTTAAAAAGCAACTGTGGACGAAAATGGCCTGCAATAATCAAATATTATTTAGAAGTGTTCGTCACTATGTTTCGCACTGTCGAGAATGCCAGAGAAGGAAGACAGTTCCTCAGAAACCACCTGGACGACTTATACCAATTCCGCCTGCAGAAACGCCTTTCCAGCGTGTCGGTATTGACTTACTCGGACGATTCCCGACTTCTACCAGTGGCAATAAGTGGATTATCGTTTGTACTGATTATCTGACTCGGTACACCATTACAAAACCTTTGAAAACAGCTGAAGCCCCTGAGGTTGCAAAATTCATTGCGGAGGACATTTTATTAAAACATGGGGCCCCAAGCTCAGTGATCACGGATCGAGGAAAGGTCTTCCAGTCGAGACTTGTGAACGAGATCAACCGTCGATGTAACATCACACATCAAATGACGACTGCTTACCACCTTCAAACTAATGGCCTTACAGAACGTTTCAACAAAACACTTGCTGACATGCTCTCCATGTACGTGAGTGTCGAACAAACCAACTGGGATGAGGTGCTGCCTTTTGTGACGTTCGCCTACAATACTGCCAAACAAGACACAACCGGATTTACGCCATTCTTCCTGGTACACGGACGTGAAGCAATAACGACCATGGACACTGTGTTCCCGTTCCAACCTGACGACGTGAGTGAGGATTACATCGCCAAATTAGTAACAAGGGCTGAGGAGTGTCGGTAGTTATCTCAGCTCCGCACACTGCAGGCTCAAGAGAATGACCGCCGGAGGTATGATGCAAGTCACCGTTCTGTTTCATACCAACCTGGCGACCTCGTCTGGAAATTTACTCCCATCCGTAAGGTTGGCCTGTCTCAGAAGCTCCTCAGATGTTACTTTGGACCGTACAGGATCGTACGAAGGTTGTCTGATGTCACTTATGAGGTCGAGGATTTCGATCCACACTCAAAACGACGAAAGGTGAGAGACACAGTTCACGTGCTGCGACTGAAGCCTTACATGGACCCTTCGAACCAGAGTAGACTAGAAGATCCAGCATTCTCATCCGGGCTCGAAGACATCGACGACTAGGGACATCACCGCCCATCAGGAACCAAGGCGCGCGGGACCTACGACTCGCTCCATGACCAGGGCAACGTAACATCGGGACGCTGTTCCCTTAAGGAGGCAGCAATATCGCACATCAAGTGGATCAGGCGACGAAGAAGGAAAGACTGTCGTAGCGTAGTGGATACGCTAAGAGACTGTGGGACTAAAGGTCCTGGGTTCGAATCCATTAAGTGCTGTAAAATTTTAATTTCTCAACTTTGTGTAAACTATTCTGGAATATTCTTGTTGTTACTAGTGTTAATGTTCTAGACTGTTCTTCATCACTAAATAAGCGATACTCCTTTCTAGCCGGAGTCAGTTCGCTCCGTGCTTCTGTACTGTGTCAACTATTAATAAAGTTTCGTTGCCTTAAACTGAGTGTTTCGTCTACGACCCCGTTACGCCCTAGGATTCTGAATTTGGTTTACTACGTGACAATATTTATGTGATAACGGCAGTTTCAAACTTAGTGAACAAAACAGAATTATGGCGTATCTATAAACCTTAGAAAATCGAATACAAGTTGCACAAATGCGAGACCAAATTTATTTTTTTATTGCTTTACATTAACGTCGAAGTCATTAGAAGCAGGAAAGGACTGGAGGCAATGAACAGGATGGACATAACATTTTGTATGAAACGTACCGGCTTTTGCGTGGAATAATTTATGGAAACCACGGAAAACCGAAATCTGGATGGCCGGGTGGGGATTCGAAACTGTGTCATTCGGAATACAAGCTCAGAGCGTTGCTACTTACCTCACTCGAAAGGGACTTCAAGTCCTTCTATGTACAATACAAGAAGAGCTACTAAAATAGGAGGACAGGCAATATATAGTACAAAGCAAAAAAAAAAACATAGAAATAAGTTCAAAATGTTGAAACAGCCTCCCCTCGGTAATGAGCAGAAGAGTGGATGACGTCATAGCGCACAGCGATATCTATGGATGGAAATGAGCGCTTCTAAATGTCTCACAAGTGGTTTTTACGCGGCTGGAAGCCCGAGAATTTATTTATTCATATTAGACATATCTGTGAGGAACGTAAGTTGTTTTTAAATCGGCAACTTGGCTTTAGACAAGGATATTCATGCGAATCTCAGTTAGTAGACTATATGCATGATATTTCTGATGAAATGGACAAGGAATGTCAAATTAATAGTATAGCAGTAGATCTTTCAAAGGCTTTTGATAGAGTGAGTCATAAAATGGTGCTAAATAAGTTAAAAGCTATTAGAGTTGAAGAAAAGGTGATTTGATTGGTAGAAGAATTCCTAAATGGTAGAAAGCAAAAATTTAGGGTAGGAAATGCAGTATCAGAAGAAGTAGGAGTGAACATGAAGGTTCCACTAGGTAGTGGCACCATTGCTATTCGTTATTCTAAGAATGATTGTGCTAATGGTTTACTGTCAGACATTAGATTGTTTGCAGATGACATAATGTTATATAATAGGATCAAACTGTAAAGAGCTGCAGGGTGATCCAAATAGGATATCTAGCTGGGTGAGTAAACATAGAATGAGGATAAATGCAAACAAGAGCCAGCTTATAAGTTGAACAGATGAATACTTAAAGGTTGATTATGATTATAAAGTGGAGAAGGAATTGCTTGTTGAAGACTCAAAATGTAAATACCTTGGCATAACATTTGATAGCAAACTTAACTGGGCAGGACACATTGGACAGGTAGTTGGAAAAGGGATCAAAATTCTTCACCTGTTGGAAAGAGTGATGAGTGAATGTAACAGAGACGTAACGGAATTGGGTTACAAAACTTTAGTCAGACCACTGCTTGAATACGGTGGTATAATATGGAACCCACATTTTGGGGCTCAAATATTGGGCTGCTAGACTTCTCTTTGGAAATTACCACAGAATACAATCGGTAACTAATGTGATAAAGGAGCTGGAGTGGGGTTCATTGGAAGATAGATGGAGGGTGAAGAGAGACATGGGAGTGTGCAAGTCGTATATTGGTGATGATGCGTGGATATTGGTGGAAGAATTAAGAAAGCTGCATGGAAGGGAAAATATGGCCATTACCACAAGCTGGCAGTTTATTTCAGGCAAAAGAGTGTAGGAAAATTTTCTTTCGTAGTGAAGAGTGTCATGGACTACCAAGAAATACGATGAATAAATTTACAAAAAATACTGAAAGAATTTAAAGTTCAAATTCGTAGAGGGCATAAGAAGATGGGAAGAGAAACGGAGAAAGATGGGCATAAGGGAGATTGCCACCGAATCATGCTCTACATCGCAATTATATAAAATTAAATTTAAGTGAAGATTGTTCATATAAGTGTGCGAAGAAATTGGTAGTCAGTACGCGGTGTGATAAAAAAATACGGTGGATAATTTTATTACAAACAAAGTAAAGATCTTACATAGAATTTGAATCAGTTTCCCTCAAAGTACTGTCCTTGGTTAGCGATGCACTTGTCCCAACGTTGATCCATTTCTGGAAGCATTTCTGGAGGGTGTTTAACTGCCTTGTCGTGGCCATCTCATTCAGGGGAATGGTTTTCAAAACATTTTCCTTTTAGCATTTTATTTTTGGGAAGAGCTAGAAGTCGTATGGTGCTAAGTCTGGTGAATAAGGCGGATGTGGACACACGAACACTTTTCTGGTCAAAAACTCGCGAATGAGAGGCGGCGCGTTATCATGATGATGAAGGAAGCCATTGGCCCATTTTTTGGTCTCTTTCTCATTTCTTCATTTCGCAACCGTTGCAGTTCCCTTTGTAAAATTCAGATTTTAGAATTGTTTCGATTGGAACGAACTCTGATCCCACTATCAATTAAAAAAATATAAAAAACAGATAGTATGACCTTATGTTCCACTTTGACTGATGTACCTTTTTGAGGCAAATGGAGTTATTGGTATTCATCTACATCTACATCTACATCTATACTCTGCAATTCACAATTACTGTGGGTGGCAGAGGGTGCTAAGCACCAATCCTATTTTAGAGTATTCCAATCCCGAACAGAACGAGGAAAGAAAGAATACATAAATGTATCAGTACGGCATCTTATCTCTCGAATCTTATCCCTCCTGTCATTGCGACCTAAATAGGTTGGCGGAAGAAGTATTTCGTTGCACTCGTAAATTCAGAGATTTTCTCATATTCTCCAACAAATTTAAACGAAAACGACGTCGTCTGTCCGCCAAACAATCCCAGCCTAACCCACGTATCAGCTCTGTGACACTTACTATAAGTACTGTAACTAGCGGTCACGAATCGAGCGGCTCTCCTCTGTACTTACTCTAACGTGTCAATCAATCCCTTGCGATAGGGATCCCAAATTGCACAACAGTATTCCAAATGCGGACGCACTAGTGTTTTGTACGCTATTTCCTTTGTATGAGCATTGCAGCTTCCTCAAAATACGACCTATAAAACGTAGTTTTGAATTAGCTTTGCCTACGACTGAAGTTATGTGCAAGTCCCATTTCATATTACTTTGTACTGTTACGCCTAGATACTTCAGGGAATCGACCGTGTCAACAACTGAATTGTTAACTTTGTACTCGTGAGCAAACGGGTTCTTTTTATTACTTATTTGCATTGCCTTGAAATTTTTACAGTTAAGTGTAAGCTGCCATTTACGGCAACATTCCGAAATAACATCCAGATTGCGCTGTATTTCTAAGCAATCGTCAGAGCACCCCACTTCCCTATAAATAAGTGCATCATCAGCAAAAAATCGCATCCTGCAGTTAACGTTGTCACCGAGATCGTTTATAAAAATTAAGAAAAGAAGTGGTCCTATTACACTTCCTTGAGGAACGCCCGAAGTAACATCTAGCTTTGAAGAAGATTCCCCGTCAACAACGACATACTGCGACCGACCAGTTAGAAAATCGCGTATCCATTCGCAGATCTGATCAGATATACCGTACGCTCGAATTTTCGCCAAAAGGCGGTTATGTGGTACAGAGTCAAAAGCCTTCTGGAAATCCAAGAAAATAGCATCAGCTTGTGATCCTGCATAGATAACCTTCATTACGTCATGCGAAAATAGAGCCAGTTGCGTTTCACACGAACGGTTCTTACGAAATCCGTGTTGGTATTCATTGGGGACAGACTGGTCTTTCATCTTCAGTTATAATTTTGGCCATGAAGTCCGGATCTTCCATCCTGAACAATATTCAATTAGAATTTAATCTTACGTGCAACTTGTAATATATTTGGGCACAGAATGGGTACTAGGTGCTGGACTATTGTAAGGGAACCAAGATAATAAACAGGATTTAATTTTATTTGAGAATTGGTATGTAAATTTTGTCATTTTACGTGCAAGTTACAACTCGCTCAGAAGCGGCTGCTTACGGCTAGAGCGGACGTGTATCACGCTATGGTCACGTGGTGACGCTGTCGATTCAGCGCTTTTAGGTTTGGTACATAGCGAGCCTGCACGCTTTAGTCCTTCTTCATTCTATACGGAACAGCGCGCAGAAAACATGTAGTTGCATACAGAAGGTAAGACACGCAGCAGCCTCGGTTGGTCTCCAAAATTAGTCGGTTTGTTCTCCAAGTCGATCAGGTCAATTAGTTTGGGTTCCGAGTTAGTCAGTTTGTCTCCAAAAGTGTTCAGTCTTTGTTATAGTAATTTCTAAAGTATTCGGTTGGTTTGAAGTTGGATAATATTTGGTAAAGTAGCTCAACTGCCCCGGTGTAATCTTATTTGGTTGATTAGGCTTCCATTCATATGCGTTGGTAGAAGATGCCGCCAGTTATGAGAATTATTCAGTCGTCGTTGCATTTCAGTGAATGTTGTGTATGTGTGAGAGAGCGGCCTATTTGTGTTAATGGTTGTAGAGTAATAAGTGATTTGTAGGAAGCATTTGTTAAAGTAAAGGCAGTAAAGTAATTACGTGATAACATTGAGCAGTAAATTCAGTTTAATAAAGCAAAGACGTGTCATTTTCTCTTCAGGTCAGTTAGTTGGAATCGGACTAAAATGTATGTTAGGTTTTTTATATTAAATGGTTTGTAACTTATCCGCATCATGTTTGGTCTCAATAACACTCGTAGACTAAGTACCCATAGCCCTCACAGATCCTGCTATTGTATTGTGTTTCAGAATAATATTGTTAAGTTGATACTATAAAGAAGAGTGAACGAAGTTTTATTTCCAAGAGGTAAGCAAGTATGAAATCAATCGCAGTCTGGTAATCTCTGCGTAATCAAAGAGTACCTGGTGTCAGAATCCTGATAAATTGCTAGAATTAACATCTCCTAGCTAATTTCCTCCTCCCTCCCTTTTGGTAACAGGTAAAATTAAAGTTATATGGAAATCTTTAGAAATGTTGGATAGTTAATATAATAAGCAACCACTCGTGCCACACACACCCACAACACCTCACAAATTGGTTTCAGAAGTGGAATAGCAAACATGTGCGTGATTAAGTCTGGGAAATAAGTGTTTAGTTATTACCAACTTTCCGCAGTGAAAATTTGTTTCGTGATTAATAAGTCGTTGAGTATTAATTCTATTTTGTTTCGTATAACTTGTAGACTAACTGAAGGTATGTTGCGTGTCTTTACTAAAAAAGGGGTGTCTGGAAATATTACTACAAAAGACAGTAAAAAATCTTTTTATGTTTGAAAATTGAACAAGTTACAGTTGGCAGCAGATGGCATGCTACAAGTTAATGCCAAGATAGCGTACAGATGGCAGCAGCGAGAAGATGGCGACAGCGAATGAGCGCGCATCCAGCGACAAGTGACCATAGCAACAGCTGTAAACAAGATGGCTCCAGGAGAATGGACGCAGTAAACAGCAGCCAGACTTCAGAATATGTGAAAGTAAGTGCATTTTAATCTCTTGTCAGTATGTAGGGACATCTCTATAGTTAAAAGCATTGTAAAAGATAATGTAATCGAGTTTGTTCACAAGTAATGGTACGCAAGCAATGTGTGTGTAATTTGTCGCTTGTCATGTCGGGGAGTGCATACAGTATTTGAAATGACTATTGAAGTGGCAACAGGCGAGCTTGACCTATTCGCGCGTAGTGAGGTAATAAGTTGTAATTGTGTAAGAGGTGCGACAGTTGAGAAATCCCTCCAGGGCACGAAGGTGAACATATAAGAGATGAAAAATGATGTAAGAAGCAAATGACGTTATACGACAGTAGACTAAATTTTTCGATATTGTGGATTGGTTAACTAATTTTGTGAAACTTCCTTTAGAGTGTAAACACGCAGGTGTTTCCTTTTCAGAAAGTTAAATGGCAAAATACAGGTTTAATGTTGTTAGGGAGTCGCGACCCAAAATGCAACTGTAAAACAGACCTACTAGCTTGTCACATCTTAGTTTGCAAGTTGGAAAACGTGCTGGCATATTAACAACCTATTTCAGTAGGTTAAGCTAACACTGTTCGTTGCTTTTCTTTGTGTATGGTTTTAAAATTATCGCCATTGAAGGGTAGAGCTACAATTAGCTAATGGTGTAATACTAAGTCTATTGGTCAAGTTGAAGTGAAGTGTAAAGCATCAGTAGTGGTTAAGGGTAATGGTTCACCCAGGTGGTTTGTTGAGGTTACACAGAGATTATGAGTTGTATTGTCTAAGGATGAATAACAGAAATGTGTCTACATAATGTTACCTTCAGGCAACTGTGGTATTTAGTGAAGTGTGGTGCCCCACGAAAGCATGCATGTAGTGAAGAGTCATACGGCCGTATGTGGAAATGAGAAATATTTGAGAGGAGAGAGGGTTATGAGTTGATAAGTGTGTTGTGTTGTCAGTAAGTCTCGCAGGAGTAGGAACAGGAACAGGAGTAAGTATAATGGTGTAATAATTGTTGTGTTGGCCACTAATGAGAATATTTGTTGTATATGGAGTAATGTAATGAAGGTATTCCTAGACAGAGTTTGACATGATCTAAGTAGCAGCCACCAGTAAGTGAGTAATGAGTGATTTTGATTTTGAAGGTACACATGATTTTTGGTTATGTTTTGGGTTTTTGCTTGCTTGGTTATATTAGTAATGTGTTATAATGGTTGTGGTACACTGGTGATGTAAATTGATGTAATTTGGTAAAGTTATAATGGGTTTAGTGATGACAGTTATACTTAGTATACCATATCATGCTGTGTGCAGATATGTCATCACATGTTGAAGTATTAAGTAAGTCTGTGGTGTTGATGGCAGTTAGGATATTTATTGTGAATGATTGAGTTAAGATCTGATTTGTTACAGTGCAAATAGAGAATTATGTGTTGTGGTAAAAGAGTGGACAGCTGATATGTTAAGTGGACTCTGGTCATAAAAGAAGTTGCAAGTTGAATTATGGTACCCTGTCATTGAGATGTGATGCAACTGATGTTCCCCAGTAAGGTAGGAAAAGTATTTTATTATGTATTGGTCAAGATTGCCCATGTGAAACTGTTGATATGTGGTATAGAAATTTGTACAGTCTATGTGAGTGATAGTACACCACCGATATCCAGGTATCGTAACGACTGAGTTTCTATTTAGTACAATGCAGTAATTGATGTGGCGAAACGATTTATTGTTTGTGGAAACACGAGAGTGTAGACCCAGCTTTAACGTTATCAGGCAATATACAGAGTTCATACCCAAAGGAGGGAGAGGCCATCCCAAATTTGGCAGTTACACGAACCTAAAAGTCTGTCGTCCATTTAAACACAGCAGATGTATTATATAAACCTACATTGAATTCTTCATATGAGGGTAATTCTAACACTTAATAAATTTGCAGATAAAGCCATGTAATGAATCATTTAATTGAGAGAAGTGAGCCAGGACTTTGATTATTTGGAATTTAGTCATTAAATACATTTTTCTGAAGCTACATAATTTACAAGTAAATTCATTTTCCCCCTGTTACATTTTGTTGTACTATTCACGATGAGAATTTAAATTATTAACTCTTCTTGGTATATGTGTTCACATTTTAATTATTGTTGCAATTAAAATATCAAGTAAATTTCAAAAGGCAGTCTAAAGATGTTAATTTGTTGTGAATTCCTTTGAAGATAAGATTAAAATTGAAACAAATTTATTGTGGCTCAATAGTTCATGCATGTGAATAAGTTACTGGTATTAATATCCTATTAAGATTTTGGAGTATAGTTATTGGTTGAAAGATTTTCCTGGGAGTAAGATATTTAAAGAGTTGAGATTTAGCAACCAGTGATATTTGTGTGTCCACAAGTTTTGATCATAGTAATGGCTTATTGTTAATGTGTGCAGTGCTTAAGGAATTTTGCAGAAGAATCAGTGAAATCTATTATCCATCTGATTGAGTGATTGTCTTGCATGCTGGTATGAGTCACAGGTCTTCCCATTTTGATTTTGAAATTAGTTTTGCAGTGAATTTGGACTTTAATAGACTGTTCTGAGATTTTATTTATGTCATTGATGTCATACTGTGTATTTAATTTATTCTTTGGTTTTCTTGTGTGTCATATTGGAATCAAGTTGTCATGAAAAGCAGGCTGTAAAGGGATGTATTTAAGTTGGTTTACGAGACAGCTAAATGGATTAACAGTTGTTCTCAGGTTTTGACGAGTCCTTTTTCAATGACGTGCTCTTGAAGGTTGCTCTAGGGCGTAAAACTGATGCTCGTGGTGAGATTTAGAGAGATTGACAGATGTAATAGTGACATTCTAGTTCTCAAGTGACATTATCTAAAATTTGGTTTTGGACATTCATGTTTTATTTGACAGAGTGATGGTAAAGTACAGTTGTGGTATCGAGTATGTTATAAATGCTTCACCTTTACTATTTGGCAGTGTTTTCTAAAGTGGACTAGTAAAAGCAAATTGTTGTGACTCAGTAAACATTATGGACCTGTAAGAACAAGAACTGTGTGGTTAATTTAGTTGTTCAGCAACGCCATACTGGAGAGTGGTGCGTAGAAGCAAAGTTACGTTCTGCTTTTATAATCGTCAGTATGTAAGAAACTGCAATAACCAGAACTTTTGTTGGTAGCTACTGTTTCCTTACGTTAAACCTTCTCATCCGTATTAGGCTTATAACATCTAGGTCAAGAGAGCTTATTCAAACTACAAGATTCCGCAAGATTAGTACCAGCTAGAACGAGTGACAGATTATGTTGAAGAGAGGTTATGTCATCGTTGGTTTATAGTTCCGCAAGATGTCTGATAATAAAACGAATGGCAAGCTATGTTGACATCCAGAAATTATCATCGTTGGTTCAGAGTACAAGAAGAGAAGAAGACTTAGAAGTTCAATGTTTTGAAAATTTATCAGAAGAGACTTTAGCAGTTACAGTATCTATATTTTTGCCCAGCGTTGTCTGTGTTGAAGAATTATATCACTTCTATTTCGGTCCTTGATTGCTATATTGAACTATGTGTGTGTTGTGAAACGTGTGACTACATTGGACAGTGGACAATGATAGATAGCAGTTCGCAGCTTAGTCTGAGAGGGACGGCTGACTGCAGGAAAAGTGAGTTCCTCGAGGTTAGCAGGTTTCGTATAACGAGTAAAATTATGGCTCAGATGTGCATTTTGGACAAAGGGGTAGCACACAGAGCACCATATCACGTAATTCAAGTTGCAAGTCTAAAAAATTTCAGCACATTTTGATGTATAATTTAGTTTGGACATAATTGGTTTATATTTTGTAACGTTTGTTAATTGTTTGTTGAAATTGATGTAAGATTGTTGTTTTCAAGCTGTATTGTCACTTCTTAGCCTTCGTTTAAATTGGAAATTGATGTATTGTTGTGATGCACTGAGAAGCCAAGTATTAGAGGCACTGAGTTTTAAGGTAATTGATGTTGAGATAAGAAATGTTGAGTAAGAGGCAGTTACTGTTATGTGATGAGATGATACTGCTAAGAATTAATAATCAGATCAATCCTATTGTGTTGGGATTATGTGCCATTTTTGTAACACCACCACAGGCTGAAGTCAGAGAGAGTAACCATTAAGTGAGAAAATAGCTATGAAGTCAGAGAGATTAACAATTAAGTGAAGAAGTAACCATGAAATCAGAGAGTAATTATGAAGTACTTGTACCCAGTGATGTTGATAGTTTGTGAACCAGTTTTATGAATTTGTTAGTACAACCGTTTAATAAATATTATTTTGGAATCTAATTTTTGTTCTGAAAGTTTGTGGAATAAGTAGTATATGATTGTGAAATATAATGCATGAGTGAAATTTTAAGTTGATTTGGAAGAGATCTATAGAATTATTGTGAATATTTTGTCTTTGTTTGAGAATATGTGCATGTTAAAGATAAATTGAAGATGCAGAATCAATTTTGAGAGTATTTGCTTTAAGAATTTGATGAATTTTGATGACTTTGGATTCAGTGCTTGAGTAAATTTGAGTAATGATTTTGATTTATAAATGTTAACTTTGTGATTTTGATTTGTATTAGAAATTTTGTAAAGAGATGCTCCTACCAGATAGTAGTTCCTATAAGTTTTGTTGAAAGTAAAGTCTTTGAGTTAAGTAATGCTGACAAAGAGAGAGAAAGAGATTAAATGCATCTTGCTTAGTTAAAAGTGGTCCATGGAACAGATGTAATGATTGTGATTTAAGTGGAAACATAGAACAAGTACTGTCGCAGATTATAATGTTTCAGTGTCCTCGAGATGCGGCACGAGAATAATGAGCAGATGGACCAGTATTCCAAACAGCTGAGAGAGGTCAACAACCCAGGACGGAGTTTCAGTAGATCATCACCCCAACATCAAATTCCAGACATCCCTAACATCAAGATGATCGTCAGTCCCCCCCCCCCCCTCAACATCATCAGTTCCTGACAGCCCTAACATCAAGATTGTCAACATTCCCCCCCCCCCTCCAACATCAACATTGATCAGCTGACGTAGTTGCGTAGAAAGCTGTGGACTTGATTATTTTTTCTAGAACTCGGTAGAAGAGGAGTAGATTTTTTCAACTTGGTATCATAGTAACTGTAGTTTGGTGAACTTAGAACTTTCAGTAGATTTTGATTTGAGTATACTGATGGACTTCAATGATTCGAGCAATTCTGGACTAATTATTGATTTTGTAACAGGACATTGGCAATTCAAAACTTTTAATTTTGATTTCATTGGTAAATTCCATTTGATTGCAATTTGATTTTTAAATATTTGGTTCTGATTATTGAGATACTTTGATTATTTTGGTTGTTTATGTTTACAATGACACTTTGAAATAGATACAAACAATTTTGTACACTTAATGATTTTATTTGATGATATTTATGTGACTTTGTGTGATTTTTCTTGAAACTTGAAGATGAAATTATTGTGTTTTTCAATGAAGTCCGCAGGTTAGATTTTTTCTTAGAAGAGAACATGACACGATCAAAGAGTTTAAATGTTTATAGATCTTTGAGATTTTACTATGTGATCAGAGAGGCAGTGTGTTTGTGTGAAAGATTTTGATTTGGTTTGATTTTCATATTTTTGATTGATTGTTTGAATTTCATTATCTTTGGTATTGATTAGGTATCATCGTTGGTTAGTAGAACTTGGTCTCGTAACTGAAGAGACGTGGACGTCTCTTATCCCCGGAGGGAGAGTGGTGTAAGGGAACCAAGATAATAAACAGGATTTAATTTTATTTGAGAATTGGTATGTAAATTTTGTCATTTTACGTGCAAGTTACAACTCGCTCAGAAGCGGCTGCTTACGGCTAGAGCGGACGTGTATCACGCTATGGTCACGTGGTGACGCCGTCGATTCAGCGCTTTTAGGTTTGGTACATAGCGAGCCTGCACGCTTTAGTCCTTCTTCATTCTATACGGAACAGCGCGCAGAAAACATGTAGTTGCATACAGAAGGTAAGACACGCAGCAGCCTCGGTTGGTCTCCAAAATTAGTCGGTTTGTTCTCCAAGTCGATCAGGTCAATTAGTTTGGGTTCCGAGTTAGTCAGTTTGTCTCCAAAAGTGTTCAGTCTTTGTTATAGTAATTTCTAAAGTATTCGGTTGGTTTGAAGTTGGATAATATTTGGTAAAGTAGCTCAACTGCCCCGGTGTAATCTTATTTGGTTGATTAGGCTTCCATTCATATGCGTTGGTAGAAGATGCCGCCAGTTATGAGAATTATTCAGTCGTCGTTGCATTTCAGTGAATGTTGTGTATGTGTGAGAGAGCGGCCTATTTGTGTTAATGGTTGTAGAGTAATAAGTGATTTGTAGGAAGCATTTGTTAAAGTAAAGGCAGTAATTACGTGATAACATTGAGCAGTAAATTCAGTTTAATAAAGCAAAGACGTGTCATTTTCTCTTCAGGTCAGTTAGTTGGAATCGGACTAAAATGTATGTTAGGTTTTTTATATTAAATGGTTTGTAACTTATCCGCATCATGTTTGGTCTCAATAACACTCGTAGACTAAGTACCCATAGCCCCACAGATCCTGATATGCTATTGTATTGTGTTTCAGAATAATATTGTTAATTTGATGTCTTAAAGAAGAGTGAACGAAGTTTTATTTCCATGAGGTAAGAAAGTATAAAATCAATCGCAGTCTGATAATCTCTGCGTCATCAAAGATTGTCTGGTGTCAGAATCCTGATAAATTGCTAGAATTAACATCTCCTAGCTAATTTCCTCCTCCCCCCCCTGTTGGTAAATCGTAAAATTAAAGTTAGATGAAAATCGTTAATAATGTTGGGTAGTTAATATAATAAGCAACCACTCGTGCCACACACCCCAACACCTCACACTATTATACACCATGGTATAAAAATAAAATGAAAAAAAAATAAAAATGATTCTTCAATTATATGCAAATTGAGACAAGATATTCCTTTGTTCATCAGTCAATATTCTGGGAACAAATTTTGCAGTAACTTGTCTCATTTGCAAATAATCGGTTAAAAGGCTTTGCACGGCCCCCACTAGATGTTGAGATCTTACATACTCTCAAATAGTCATGAGGCTGTTTGAACGAATAAATTTTGCCACTTTTTGCACGTTTTGGTCGGTATTTGAGGTCGATGGACGTCTCGAATGTTGGTCGTTTTCAACCAACTCGTTTTAAAAGATTTAAAAGAAAATCGCTAATACCACTTGTAAACATACTTCATAGTTACCACATTGTCGCCATACACTGTTCTTAATATTTCATGGGCTTCTTTGGCACTTATTTTATCAACTTTAAACAAAACTTCATGTTAACTCGTTCTTCAGAATTCGTGATGCGCGACTCAGCTTCACTCTAGCGGCTCCGGAAGCTGACTAACAAGTCAGAACCTGTTCAAACTGGACAATGCTGGTCCCAACGAATCAGGCTAAAAGACATATTACAACAAATGGATGTTGCGTCAGCATTTACTACTATAAACATTCAATTACCTTTTTTATCACACCTCGTATGAATCACTATTCCTTCCCACTAAAATTCGATGGCTTTCCAGAGGTAAATCTTTAGCGATATTATACAGGTTGTTTCCAAAATGACCGGTATATTTGAAAAATCAATAAAAACTAAACGGGCAGCGATAGAAATACACCGTTTGTTGCAGTAAATTTTCAGGTAGACAAACTTTCGAAATTAGTTACAATTTACAACAACAGATAGCGCTGCAGTCTGGAAAAATCTAAAGTTCTAAGGAATAAACCATTTTTTCACAGCAAACTTTCAATCTGTGAACAGCACACGCGTACAGCAGAAAGACGACTTACAGAATGGCAAACTCACAGACTGCGTTTATTTCTATATCGTTCAAATCGCCTGCAGCTCCATCTGTTGTTGAAGATTGTAACTAATTTCGAATGTATGTCTGCCTGAAAATTTACTGTTGTCCCAAGCATATTGCAACAAATGGTGTATTTCTATCGCTCCCCTATTTGTTTTTATTGATTTTTTCAAATATACTGGTCATTTTTTTAAACACCCGGTATGAACGTCCAGGCGAGCTGAAGGTTTTAGAAATTGCGACAATACATGTCTGCGTCTCTAAACCTTTCCGATATATTGTATGATGAGCAAGGCTTATAAAAAATAACTTATCTTGCTGAAATGTCAGGAAAGTTCAACGAAATTATTATACTTTTGCAAGGCAAATCGACGGTCATATTTAAAGCGAGAGACAAATCATTAGACTAAAATACAATTAAATTTTTTGGTTACCTGTGTAGAATAGTAATATACAATGTTTAATACTTTTATATAATTTTCTGCAAGAAAACGATTTGGAATTACCAAATTAAATTCATAATTTCATCACTGTGGCTGTGTTAAACCTGTTAATATCTTTGTTAGATTACTTTCTGGATACTGATATTGACATCGAGTAGATACATCATAAGTAGTCATCTTGCGACGGTAACCGTCCTGGAATGGGAATCACTTTTTTTTCTTCAGAGCTCAACAGCATTAAAATTTACATTTGAATCTGTGTCACTGAACGACTTAGGACTTGGAATTAGGAGTGAATTTGTCAAAAATGTTATCTTAAAAATGCTTCTTTTTGTCACAACGTATCGTTGTGAAACAGGGTTTTAAACTTATACAAAAAAAAGGGGCGTGATTGAAAGCTGCCTCAGACATGCGCATACAGTTGTCAGATATTAAACCGAACTTTAAAACAATTATTAATAAAACAGTGAAGGAGTTTCATTTTTACTCTTATTTTATATTGGAGTGCCTTCATTTGTTATCGTTTGATATGGGTATCCACAAAATAAAAGGGTTTTGATGAGTGATCCGCAGTCTAAAACGTTTAGATGACTTAAGAGAAACCTGAGCCAGCACGGTCGAATACAATGCCTAGTGTTCGTTTCTCCCCGCTTTAGCGCGCGTACCAACTCTAGCAGGTAAGCCTGCTGTCAAATAAGAACGCTGTAACGCGCGAGTTGTTTGGGCGGTCACACTCAGTCCCATCCGCCCATCGAGATTTGGTTTTCCATGGTTTCCCAAAATCACTACTGGCGAATACCGGGGTGTTCCCTACAAAATATCATGTCGGAATTAAAAAAAAAACAAACTCGGTATGGTACTGGTGCAGGAGAATGATACTTAACCTTATCTCTGAACTACACCTCCGCTTTTCATCATCAAAGATCTCAATCTTTGTTAAACTAAACACATGTAGTGACATCGTTTCTAAATGGGACTACTGCCCTCAAATATACTTTGGTTATACCAAGATTCACTCCAACCATGTTATTTCTTTTGAATATGTAGCAACGCGAAATCCGGTATTTACATTTGAAAGCCTCTGTGAAGTAATACCGAAAGTTAGTGTGTGCGTGAAATGGTAGCCGAGATTCTAGAGATATGTCGCATACCAAGAGTGGTGAGTGGAAAGCATTACGGACAACATGGGTTCGAACCCCCTTCCGGCCATCCAGATTCTGGTTTTCCATGGTTTCCGTAAATGACTTCAGGCGATTACCGGGACGGTTCTTTCAAAGAACCTTGGCCAAATTCATTCCCATTCTTTACTCATAGTCCCATCACGACTCTAATGACCTAGAAGTTGACGCGAGGTGAAAAGTCCTAAGTAAAAAAAAAAAATCTGTTGATGAGTTTGGGTTGTGTTAAAACACCGAGCATATTTCCCCAAGTTTTAGATCATGTAACTACAACCCATTCCTAAACAGTTGTTGTATGGACGACGTTGTGGAGAAATAAAGAGAAAATCGTAAGTACGTTTGGACAACAGGTGGTCCTCATTACCAAATCACGAACAGGTGATCCTATTAAAGCCTTCAACTTGGTTGACGGAGATCTGTACAAAACTGGGATTCTGGTTTGAAAGCAATTAGCTGTTTTTCCTGTACTGTACATTACTATGTTCATTTTTTACATTTTACTGTAACATGATTTCTGCTTATTAATTATTTATCTGTCCCTACACACCTGATAATTACTTGTCTTTTTTTTTTTTTTTTTTTTTTTTTGCTTTACGCCTGGTCATCATGGGAGTAATAAGAGGTGGGAAAAGACTGGGGACAAGGAACAGGAAGGAATTAGGTCTTGGTCCTTTGAAGGAATCAACCCAGCATTCAGCTGGAGTGATTTATATACCTTTAAATGTGGTGTTGTTTGTGGGAACCATGGAGAACCCGTTCAAGACGACCGGACGAAGATTCGAATGCGCGTCCGCCTGAATGCGAGTCCAGTACGTTACCACTCACCCACTCTCGGCTTAGGAATTTTACATGGATCAATCGTGATTCCATCTGTCCATGAATAGAGTGAACTGATAATTGTTGATTTGTTTAAGCATTTTCTAATTTTTATGCGGGAATTGGTAGTGTCGTGGTATTAGATGCAGACAAAGTTTGTTAATATAATTACATCGATAAAAAGTTTCACTAGCCACAATGGAATCTCAATAGTATTTTTAACCAACGATATGAAAATGCTTTTTCAACCAATTTTTACAAAGATTTCCCAGCGTTTCATTTCTTTAAAGGTACATAAATTTCGTTATTTTGACACATTTACTTGAAGGCTAGTATTTTCTTATTCGATCGGAATTCACACTAAATAAATGATTTTACTGAATTTCTAATGCTATGATTGTAAGTGACGTTCTTTCTTCCCTCAATAACGAATCACATTGTTCTTTTAAAGCGGCGAATGTCCCTCCTAGCTAGAAGCACAATATGTTCGTAATATCCTCCTCCGCGCTCCGCTGGGGACTACACGGAACCGGACAAAACCAAGAACTGTGCTGATTCCAGGGAGGTTGGGAGAGGCCTGCTGGCTTATCATCTTAGTCTCCCTCAGCCCGTGGTGGAGTGTGGACGAGTGCGTCGTCTTCTGCGTGGGTACTGCATTCGAAGGTAAGAAATAGTTTGTTACAAGCGCCCAAAAGCAGCATATGCGCCAAAAAAAAAATATGTTGGCAATTCTTTGTTTTGGTTTTTTTTATGACAACCGTGTACAAAATCAAAGAACGGTTGTTTCGTAACGTATAGTTTTCCGATATCGACAATTGTGGTTGAGTGGTTAGTGGTGGGGCCTTTTATTCTGGAGGACAGGTGTTCAAACTCCGATGCAGCCATACATATTTCGATTTTCCGTAGTTCCAGAAATCAGACCAGGCCAATGGTTCGTTTAAAATGTCATTCCTCAATTTCTTTCCGTTCATTTTCCCCTACCTTCTCCAGGCTCTAATAACCACGATGTCAACGAGCAGGCAATTTCTGAACAAAGAAAAATTTCTCAGATGACAGCATTTTTCTTGCTCTGAGGTAAATGAGTTTGATTATCGACAGGTCAACGCTTGGAATCACTTTTTAGCCAGGTTTTTAAACTATTTTCACCATTGGCAAAGCTTTGCTTTTCCCATGTGAAGTATGTCAGGACGTTTGGTGTTTTGGTTTTAACGTAAAAGTATTAGCTCCCTTTACGTGTTAAGACTACCCATTATCATGTTTGGATACAACAGCCGCTACAAGCAAATTGAAACTCTAGCACTTAGACAATCAAATTATCTTTCGTAATATCCCGGTCAATAACTCGATACGCATATACTTTTTTACTTTCCAGTTTTTTTTTATTTTCTGTCTCGTTCTCATTATCTGGGAGATCTTAAAGTTACCTGGCCACTTGATACAAGTATTCTACTTCCGACCTCTGTCAGTTAATGCTGGTGACGTATGGGTTAGCTTCTCCCGCTGAGCGTCACCAAATCGAATCCGACAGAGGATATGAGTGGCTTTACTTAAGTGTTGAGCATGCCTTGTGTCGTTTCTTGCTTTTGTTGTAATATTGTAAACACTTTGAAATGAATGCTGCGTTCATGCTGGTGGTATAAGCCGAAGTAGTAGAACTAGCTATTTGGCTTAAACACCCAAATATCATTTAAGGAACAGATAAGTGTCAACTTGTTTGTCTGAAACGTCTAATTTTTATATCATTCTCCTTGATTATGTCAGGCCCGATATTTCAACCTGGATATGTCATGCCTTCCTAGTTAAAAACTGGAGCATTAAACGACTATAACCCTTGGTTTTGTTCTAGGCGATGCTACTGCGCTGGTCCCACGTATCAACGGTTGCCTATGCGACACCCGCATAGGGCATGAGTGGTTTTGGTTAAATGTTGCACGGAATGTAATACTAAGTGTGATATGTGCATAGTGAAAAAAAAATGCAGCTGTCTGAGAAAGTAAAATGTCAGTTAAAGAGAAAAAATGTGCAAAACCAGTTGAGTGAGTAATTCGTTTCTGAGGATCGAGACCAGTGGCTGGGTGGCATAGGGGTAGAAGCAAGTTCAAATCCCCGTACGGCCATCCAAATAAAATATTTTAAATGCCGAAACCTTAACGTTCTTTCTCAGAATATGACTGATAGAAATATATTTTTAAAAAAATCAAAAATATTAATGTTTTCTGAGACATATGAAACTCTAATTGAACTGTGAAATATGAGAATACTTGATGGGAAGGGGTTGAAACATATAAGTCACACTTAGTTACTTCACAATGAAATATCGGCATTCATTCCATCATTCAACTATACGTGAATTTACTAACGATTTACTAATTGTGCAGTGCATAAAGTCTTTTAGAAATCTACTGAATATTTTCGTATTGTAAATTTTATTTATTATATTGATATATATATAATGTAATAGGATAGAAGTTTCCATTTACCGGTAGTATAGCCAATAACCTACAGAACGCAGGTTCAAATACCCATTCAGCCATTCTAATTCCGGGTTTCCATCGTTTCCTAAATCACTCCAAGCGAGGCGTAATGCCGTAAGAAAATATTTCAATTTGTAAGTGTCTTTCACTAAGCTCACTACCACTGTGGGGCTGTCATTTAATATCACTTGATTTATTTAATTATAACGACACGGTTATATGGGTTGAAAGATACAGATGGGGTGGAAATCGGCCATGGTCATTAGCTTGGAGTGATTTCTGGATATAATGAAAACCAAAATATAGATGGTCGGAGCGGGAATTAAACCGGCGTCTGCCCTACTGTCAGGCTCACCCACCAGCCTCAATGGATGAGCGGTAACGATTTGGCTTCGTATTCGGTGATACGCAGGTTCGAATACACCTCAAGATATTTAGGTTTCGGATTTACTATGCCTTCCCGAAATCACTCAGGCGAATACTGGAACGGTTCC
The DNA here is from genome assembly GCA_031002005.1 of Vandiemenella viatica. NCBI lineage: Eukaryota > Metazoa > Arthropoda > Insecta > Orthoptera > Morabidae > Vandiemenella > Vandiemenella viatica. Next base: position 187,798,472 of record CM061921.1, on the reverse strand, counting down.
TTCAAAAGGACATGGCCTAATTCCTTTCCGTACCTTGCCAGTCTTTTTCCCACCTCTAATGACCTCGACGTCGACGAGGCGTAAAACCACAACACAAAAAAGCAAATGAGTCCATAGAAACTAACACATTACGTGCATATAATACACAGGCATTTCATTCACCTGACCCTGGAGAAAATTCTGCCATTAATAATAATGCAGATGGTGTTATTATTAGCATAGATACACCGACTTCAGTTCGGCCGCGTGGAATCCAAACCAAGGAAATCTTGTAGGGAACATCGAATTCACAAGCTTTATCAGAGGCGAAAATGCAGATTATGAATCAAGGACTACGTTTTCACTAAGAAGGGTCTGCCAGACCTGGTAAATATAGATGCTGATGATTCTCTTGCATGTACTGTGGTAGTATCCTCTCAGTTACATTCTGAAGGGATTTTATGTGACGTGCCTTAGTTTCCGATATATCACGTCCCAAATTTCCATAGCAGCTTACATTCCAAGTAAGCAGAAGATCTGATAGCAGAGGGTCTTCATGAATTACCCTGTAGAATCAAGAGTCGGCACTGTGTTTACTGTTATTGTTTGGTTTCGAAACCAAGCACTAAGAGTTAATTGTCTCAAGGTAATTGTAGGGTTACCCATAACAGTGCAGTAGCAGTTACGTGCAAAATTTTTTACTTAAAATAAGACTAACGAACAAAGAAGGTATAGTATACCGTACTTTAGGGTTTTTACAACGAATGGATATGTGCGAGTAGTTTTACAATATAAGAAAATGTTTGCGCGATATATCACATAGAACAAAAGTTATTTTATCTATTTATTGCTCTAATGCTGAAATAAAAATGAAATACATTTAGAGAAGTATTAGAAATAATTGAAGCGATAGCTGAAAAAAAAGGAGTAAATTTGTGTAGTATTGCGACAGAATTAGGATTTGACGCGTGTTTTACCCCTATCGTCGCTGGAGCCATAGTTTTATGTGGATTCCAAATCACGCAATTTCTTGGCGTAGCTCGTATGATTAAGCAGAACTCATAAATTCCTGGCCCCCACGTGATTAGTTCCGAGCACAGTAACTTCTCAGAGCAAGCAGCTAAACAAGTGAGCTTTGGAGACCTTGCCCACTTGCCTCTGACCCATTTCGCAGATTCGATTTTTACTTACTTGGGAAATAAGCTTCCGTGAAAACTTTCACTCACGATATATCGAATACTAAGGCTCGTCGCAAGAAATTCCTGGTATATGTTACCGTGCGAGTACCACCCAACAACATTTCTAAGAATCAATCGTTACCTAGTTCAGCACACCCCTTGAAAATCAAAAGTCCCGTGTCAGTCTTCGAAACGGATCAGGGAAGTAGATGAACTGTTTCAAACAACCTTCTCCGTTAAAGTAAAACCCGCAAGTGGTAAGATCTCAGCGTCGTAAGAACAAAACCACATCTTCATTTCTGTACCACTATATAAATCTGTGCGATTGTCATGGTTTCACACAAAAAGTGCAGAACAGATATTGATGGAGTTTTCACAGTTAAAAACTTAGGCTCCTACTTAAAATCTGAGGTGTCATGATGTAACGTAACTAGGCACCGAAAAAGAACATTAAAATCTATTATGAACACAAATTTTTTTACCTATAATCCGACAAATATTAAAAAATATTGAGTTGCATTTTCACTTGGTTTTCATAGTTAGAAACCTTGGATTCTGAGTTAGGGTCAGGGTATTTGTAAACACGCAATATTACACAAAAACATTAGAGATAAATGTCGAAAACTCCTATGAACATTAACTTATTTTACATATTGTCTGGAATACCATGAAACAATTAGAAAGATTGCTACGAAAATTTTACAATGAAGGCCTAGGGTCAGAGAGCACCACCTTAAGAAAAGTTATGGCCTATTACTATTTGGACAAATCTCATAAATTTTCCCCACGTCCGCGTGACGTCACATTTTTAGTTCTTTGCATAGCAGATTTTAGAATTAAGCCAATTAGAGGCACCGAGCGTGGTGGTTTAACGGTTAGCGTTCTGGCCTTGCATTCGGGAGGACGCCGGTTCGTATCCCCTTCCGGGCATCCAGATTTGGGTTTTCAATGGTTTCCCAAATCACTCCAGGCAAATGCCGGGATGCTTCCTTCAAAAGGCCATGACCGAATTCCTTCCCGTTCCTTGCCCCCCATCCTTTCCCGTCTCTAAAGACCTCGCCGTTAAGAGACGTTAAGCAGTTAAAAAAAAATGGACATTCAAATAGACCAATGGCGGCCCAGGCCATTGGTGGGGAATGCCAAAGGCGACCTAGGCGATAAGGTGAAGTCACTGTCCAAAAGTGTGAGAGATAGAATATCAACTGTCACTCTTACTTTGTTTTTTCCAGCCCCATGCAACTGGGTATATCCCTCTGACATCACATACCTGTTTGAAGGGGAATGTGGTGCGCGCCTATTCCCGGGTTATTCCTAGCGCGCGCTATTGCTCTCAAAGGGGGAAAGAACCCGCGTTACAATCGTATTTCAACACGTGTAGGATGCGGGGCAAGATGTACAATCAATTCCGTCTTATTCCTGGCGCGTGCCATTACCGTCACATTGTGAATGTGGTGCGCAGAAATATTTCAGCTCCCAACCAAGCACAGTGAAAAATTTATTATCTTTGGTTCAAGAATAGATTGACCGACGCATTGGCCGAGCAAAGATCAAATCTAGTTCGATCCATCCAGATTTAGATTTATCAACTTGTTCCTAAAACACACAGAAATTATGAGGAAACATGCATTGAAATCTCTTCCATAAATATATTTTGATCTTTATCTTAACGTGCATAATTTTTCGGATGTCAAGCGCCACTAAAAACTAAGATTCTCTTTAGGTAGTTTCATGCCTAGTCAGCCACATATTAACTATGTATTTTCGAATTGTAATGTTAAGTCTTCAGGACCTCGAGTTCCACCCTCACCGTACATCCCACCAAGCATTGTGGGTGACGGTCAAGCGTACTCGGCTGATAGTAGAAAACATCAATTATTTTCATTTAAAACAAGGGGATTGTATCATCTTGGTAAACTATTGAATTTACCACACAGACTGAATGTTGAACAGGACCTTGTCGCTAGCTCACCACAAGGAGCCGTACACATCCAGGACGATGCTGCTCCGAGAGCTCGCTACGGACTGTGGTCCGTAGGGTTCGACCATCTGGTGCAGAGATTTGATTGTTCGAGTCTTTCTACTCTGCCGTCAATACTATCGTAATGGAGGATATGAAGAGTTGCAACCTGTTTGTGAAACATATAATCTGTCTTCTGCATGACAATGTGTACTCTTGTTTCTGAAATGTACAATCTTTGAGCAAGAGAGTGTGACAGTCTCAGCATTTGCCTAGGTGATTTCGATAAACCATAACCAAGACAGCCAGCACGCCGTTCCCGGTATATGAAACAGTGCCCATTGAACCAACCCAGTTAAAAGCGGTGACACTGGTTCACCAGCAAGAAGAAGTCAATTACTAGTCTATCTGCGATTTTATTAGCGAACTTGATGGGTGGGTGGTGACGCTCCGGCTTGGTCCAAACCTCCTTCAGCCATCCACATTTCGGTCTTCCATGGTTTATTGAAATCACTCCTGGATAGTTCCAACAAAATGACATGACCGAATTTCTTCCAGTTCCTTTCGCGCTTCTACTGTCATCAACGTCAACGAAGCGTAATTAAGAAAATAATTATTTAATTCACCGTTTCTTCTCGATTTTATAACAGTCTCCTAAGATTTTCCAGATCACAGCGAAAACAATAACTCCACAGACGGACTAACTGACTGGTTCATGTTATTACAGATAGCGAAAGAGCCCAGCAGGCTGACGACACCACTCACATGTTGCCAACTGTAATTTCGTAATCGAACAACACGGAATTCGTTCGAAATACCACAAAGAATTTCATCGAAAGAGCTAGAGATGCAACAATTGATGAAGGCTAAGGCAACCGACAAGAAACTGTTAATTTGTTATTGAACAATTTATACATTACAAAAACTGATTGAAACTTAGCAGAAATGATTTAGAATGTTTAGAAATAATTTTAATCTTGTAAAAACTTGTATATACAAGAAGTCAAATGAAATATTCCTATATATGACATCCCTTCATAACTAATTATGTAATCTAAGCACGGTTTATGTAGGAAGTAAAGTAGATGCTATTGGCTCCCGTCATATTTCTACGATCTGACATGATTACTCAAAACTATTGAAGCTGCTTTCGATAAGTCACTAAAAGACAACAAGTCGTGTGAAAAGAAGTAGAAGTCCATGTGAGTACAAGTAATATTGGTGACCTTATATATACAGGTGTGTGGTCTTTATTTACCCCCCCACTCGAAGGAATTTTAAATCTGCGTTAACTGATTGCGGTTTATTCAAGTTAGCTGGTAAAACGACCTTCTATATGTTAACGCATAATGCGAGAGATCAGTCATACCTCACTATCCAATATCATACGAATTAACCCCTAGTTGCGCCTGAAAGATAAGACAAACAAAGGAAAATTAAAGAAAAAGATCGTTGATTTCCTGTAACATTTCAAGTTGTAGCATCCTCTCCGCGGTAAGGCAGAACATGACTGACATCACGGTGCCTGTGATAGAGTCACAGGAATTCCCTTTGTTTCAGGATAGCGTGTAGCGTTCTCTGTCGTGTTCACAAAACTCCTAGAGACATGCGCAAATCTTCCCAGAAGATTGTCTCAGTGGAAGCGACTGTAGTCTGGTCAATATAAAACGATTTCTGGTGTGACAGAAAAACAGGAATCCATACACTAGATCCCATTTCCGTCTCACGGGAAGTGTGAATATTATCGTTTCACGCGAAGAGATCGCCCTTGGGGTCCGATAAGATATTCTTTGAACTTTTTTTGTTTATGGCTTTACGCCTTGTCGACGTCAAGATCATTAGAGGCGGGAAAGACTGGGGGCAACGATGGGGAAGGAATTCGGCCATGGCATTTTTAAGGAACCATCCAGGCATTCGCCTTGATTGATTTGGGAAAACAAAGGAAAACCCAAATCTGCATGGCGGAATCTGCATTCGAACACGTCCCCCCCCCCCCCCGGCCCCGAATGCGAGGCCAGAGCGTTACCGAAATACTTTGAAGAATCATTTTCATGTAGGCAGTGAGTGATTCGCTTAATTCTTGAACTGTCTCGTTTAGTGCTACTGGGAGACCAGTAACACCTTCTTTCTTAGACATCATTCTCCGTACGACATTCCGTCAATAAAACTCCACACTACATGGAAAGGCTACCATATTTTTCATTGGAGACATATCTGCATCCTCTGTTTACTTTAAAACAATAAACGTCACTGGTGAAAATATTTGTAATGCGATTAAATAAATAACGGAATAATAATGAGTACAGGGTTAGTCCATATCAAAAGTGTGAGTTTATATCCAGCCCACTGCAGCAGATTTTACGGAACTTGGTAACCACAAAATTATGCTCATCTAGCACAACACATCAGTGAAATGGCAATATTTCTTTTATACTGCCAAACAACACTGATCGTTAGTAATTGGTGTCCTTTCATGATATTTCTAATTTTTTACTCAAAAACTCCTGTAAATCGTGGAGAAATCACTGACAACTAGATTGTTGTATTGTCTATATAAATTTAGTTCAGAAAACTGTGGAGGTCGGAATGTGCCATCAATTTATTATCCTTTCATTGATTCCAAAACTAGTATCTGAAGGCATCTTCGCGGCATCTAATTACCATAATGTTTTAATCGCTGCCTTTTCGACCGAAATTAGTCAGTATTTACATTTGTTGTAATCCGAATTTGAAATGGATCCTAATCCGCAAATGAACAGTTTATTTTTGGTTGTCAAACGATCCAAAGTTAATATTTTTATAAAATATATGACATACTTATGTGCCCTGTAGCAGCCATTCACAAACAGGCAACCATTGCTTGGATCTGTACTATAGAGGACGTCTCATAAATAGAGTTACAATCATTAACAGGAGGTGGAGTGCATCAAACGATTCAGAATTTCTCAGGGGCGTGTAACTGGAAACGGTTTTGTTACAACACGATATTATGAAAATAATTGCGTGGTGTGAAGATTGGCAGTTGGATCTAAACGCTAAAAAGTGCCAAGTCATGTGTGTAAGTAAAAAGGTGACACCATTTACCTTTGAATATACAATTAATTGTACTGTCCTTAGAACGGTAGATTACGCTAAATACCTAGGGGTAACAATTAGTAATAATTTGTTGTGGAATGAGCATACCGAGAATGTAATTGGGAAAGCAAATCCTATGCTTCGATTTCTAGGTCGTAATTTAAAACAGTGCACTCCAGAAGTTAAATCGATTGCATACAAGTCACTAGTGCGTCCACACTTAGAATATTGTTGCTCTGTATGGGGTCCCCATCAAAAGGGATTAATGGAGGCATTAGAGATGGTCCAAAGAAGAGCCGCCCGATTCGTGACAGGTATATATAGTTGGAGAGAAAGCGTAAGTGCGATGCTGAAAGAGTTAGGTTGGAAAGACCTGGAACACTGAAGGCGTTGCTCTCGGCAGAAGCTAATTGAAAAATTCTCGACTGACGTATTTCGGAATGACAGTAAACAAATATTGCTGTCAGCAACATTCATATCTCGGAATAAAATAAGATAAGAGAAATCAGGGCCAGAACCGATTCATTTCTATAGGGAGTGGAATAGAAAGGATTTACCGGGCGACTGAACAAAAAATCCGACAGGAGTAGCTTTCGATAAAGTAATCCGGCCATCCTGATCTGGGTTTTCCATGGTTTTCCCGGATCACTCCAGATGAATGCTGGGATGGTTCCTCATAATAGCCCATGGGCGCCTCCTGCTATATCCAGTATATCCCTTTCAAGTAAGAGTAATAGTCATCGTTTGGCACTGGGCAGCGCTGTTCATGAACGCGTGGGCGTGGTGGACTGGACCCCAGCCTCTCCAGCTTTAAGCGTTCTGGATTTATTTCATATGAAGGCACTTAAATTTGTTGTATGTCAAACATCTGTCGATTCTGAATTGTATCTGGCTGAAAGAATCGTCTGCGCCAGTGCTCATAGCCAAGAAAATCCACATTTTTCAGCAGTGTCCACCAATCCATGGTCCGGCGATGTAATGCATGCATCGAAAGTAATGATGGAAACTTCAAACGTTTTCTGTAACATTTTGAAATGTACTTTCCTACTACGTTACCGTTCATGGGTTACTATGCAATTCCAAATCGTTTTGATGTTTACCACCTCCTCTTTAAGATTGTAAATCTATTTATGGAGCATCCTGTATTCTCTATCATTTCCTTCTGACCGGATACCACACACTACATCTCTCGCATTTTCATTACAGACCTTCAAAATTCTTCCGACGACACGCATTAAAACACATCCCATTCCACTGTGCAGTTTATATGTTGGTTCTGTATCAATTCATTACCTTACTTACTGTTTAAAGAGCTCTATTACATTCCTGACTTTAGCACTGAATTTTCCTCATTCTTGTTCGCTATATACAATGCTTCACATTTTTATGAAGTCACTCCACATCCTAACAAGTTTTAAGATATCATATAGTGACTGCACTACTGTAGTGTCACAGTTTATATAACTGGTAATTAATTACGATAATTAGAGAACAATCCAGATGACTTTTATTCACTTACCAGCTGTACTGTTGCCACTCAACTGAACGGCAAGTTTTATATCTCCAGTGAATGGCATCGTAAATGAAAAGGAGGAGTTCTGAATATAAATTATAATAATGATTTTTTGGTATTTTTTGGTTTCGAGTCACCTATTGTTTTTATACCACATCTTTTATTAGGCTTCAAATAAAATTTCTATATTTTATGTTGTTTTGAATGGAGTTATAACAAGGAAACACGGCAGGAGTTTGAATTTTTGAACTAAATTCTCTAGGACAACGAAATAAAAACCTTAGTTCGTTTTTGATTTACAAGCCCCGAGGTAGAACAATGAATTTTGAATAGTGTGAGGTTCACTGGAATACTACCATCAATGACCTCACCGCCGTCTTCATCTGTGGTCCTTCGGCATTGAATGTTCAGGGTTACGTCACTTGGATACTTTCCAAGTTGGCTGGTGTGGAGCTGGATCCATCATCGATGCTCACTAAGACAACGTATTAACGGCAAGTTTCAGATTAGCTTGAAAAGTACCGTCCTGCGTTACGAGAAGTTCATGAGCGACCTCCGAAGGTGACTATACCAGTATAACAACATAAAGAAAATCAGCGAGTCCAGCGAAGCCTTATCCCTACGAAACCTACACTCTACTGATCCTTTGGGAGCGCCCATTAACCACGTAGCTCCATTTTGCCCGCTTGTGAACCCACCCCACGTAGCTCTATGTCGCTTCTGCTAATCTCCCCCCTCCCACCACGTAGGACGTAGCTTTTTTCATTTTTGATTTCAGACGACATTCTGTACTGTTTTCTATTGTCAGACTATTGTAAATTACATATGGAGATAATTAAATGACGGTAATAAATATTCAAATGCTGTTGCGTGTTCTGTACCTCATTTTAACTGTTAAAAATGTTATGAAAGTGAAGCTACGTGGCCTGGCTCAGTCCCCCCCCCCTCCTCCCCTGGCCCGAGCCACTTAGTTTGTAAACGCTCCCTTGCCAACGCTAAGAAATAGTAGTGCGAATTTATCAGTCAATTACATGGGCAATTCGGATCGAATATACGTGCTGTCATGTTGCCGTAGGCTGGGAATGGTTTCATTTGGTGATGGCTGATCGCCTGAAGTATACTGTTGCATTGCCCATCCGGGTTCGATGGCCATACAGTAAGCTAGTACTTAATGTAAACTGTTTGTTACATTGAATCTTACATGCCAACTTTATTGAATTACTTGCAAATTTTTTGAAATTCGATTACATGACCTGTTGGAGGCTTTTCCCAAGTATACTGCTCGAGTTGTTAATGCATACAGTATATTGTCTTCCTTTTTGGAAAGACGATTTGTCGGAAGCTCCAAAACAGAGTAAGATTAACAAAGCAAAAGGAATATATTGCATAAATGTTCAATTGCCAAAATGTTGAGTAATTTCGTCATACGTCACTGGAAAGAAATGTTACTGAAATCACTTAACTTCATCTAATAACTCCTTAAACTGCAATATGTCTGCGGTTTCAAATTCTGAGAGAGATTAAAGGAAAAATTCAAACATATCAGGGTGTAAGACAATTTTACAGACTATTCTCAAAAATATTTAACATTTATGCTGGCGCAATAACTAGAGAATGAAGATATATAAATAATCATAATCTGGATACAGCATAACCAACACATAATATTTAATTCTCTTTCATGTACATGTGACGCTACTTTGTGCAGGAAAATGATTTACGAATGATATTACTCTATCTTAGTTAAATAAGTCAGTCTTATAATTTTTATGAAAGAATATCATGTGCGCAGAAGTATTTGTAAATAAACAAATACTCCAAAAAGTTAGTTGATTTAACTACTTGATAAGAGGCATACAGTAGCAGAATGACAACGATAGTGAAAATAATTAGGAGAGTTTTGAAACATATATGGAACTATGATCAAATGGACCGAGATGATGGAGAAAGGTAGCAAAAACAACAAGAAATACTATATGGAGTGATAAAAAGCAAGAGGAACGACCTGTTTCAAAACATTAACATGTCGGATGAAAATGGAAATGAAATAAACAGCTCAGAAAAACTAAAAAAAAAAAATAGATGTGGAAGGAGCATTTTAATGACTTGCTGAACCCAGATTGGACAATTCTACAGGAGAATCAGTAGGACAACAACCATGTAGGAGAGAAAGAAAAATCTTTGGAATAAGTGGAAACAACTCTGGGTAAGATGAAGGGTGGAAAGCATCGATGAATTTAGTAAGGAAAGTAGTAGGAACGCAGTGGCAATATCAAATGATGAGAAAGATATGGAAAGATGGCACAAGCCCTGCAAACTGGAACAAAGGAATAAACGTTCCTGTCATAAAAAAGAGGCAGGAAGGAGTGTAAAAACTACAGAGGGATCTCGCTGATGTACTACTGTGCCAAAATGTATGAGAAGATCCTTGAAAAAAAGAATACGTGAAATGGTGGAAAAAGAGCTAAGGAAAAGGCAGTATGGCTTCAGGTCAGAGAGATCAACGTGTTGTTTGCAATAAGGCAACTACAGGAACGAAATTATGAATATGGAAAGGATCTACTGTTGGCATTCCTTGATTTTGTGCAAGCTTATAATTGAGTACTCAGGAGTAAGGTATGGAAGGCCTTGTAGAACCATGGAGTTCCAGAATAAACCATCAGTGGAGTGATGTAATTATACCAGGAAAGAGAGAGCTATGTGAAAATAGGGGAAGGAAGAACAAATTGGCTGAAACAGAGGAAAGGACTAAAACAAGTAAGTGCCCTCCCACCACTACATTCCATTATAATCATGGATCATATGATGGAGAAGGTGGCAGCGACGATGGAAGAGGAAAGAATGAAGGTGATGGCTTTTGTGGACGACCTGATGATTTGGGGAAGTGGTGAAGAGGAAATTCATCGGCAGTTGGATGTACGGTTAGACTATGTGTAGAAATATGGCGTGAAATTTAAGGTGAGTCCATGGTAACAACAGCCAGAAAAAAGAACAGGATAACCATGGAAATTGAGATGGCAGGTGAACAGTTAGAGAAGGTAAACAGTTTCAAATAATTGTGGAGTGTGTTAGAGGAAAATGGAAGGAAAGATGGCAAAATATGCGAAAGAGGAAGACAGGCAGAGGCATTCCTAAGGAGCTCCAGAAGATTGATATGGAATAGGGATGTGCCACACAGAAGGAAGGGTGTAATTTATTACACATACTATGTGCCTATCCTGAAATATGTTGCTGAAACCTGGATAGTAAAGAAGCGGGACTTTAGCGGGATACAAGCAAGTGAAATGAAATTTTTAAGAGGTGGAATGGGTTATACTAAAATAGGCAGGATAAAGAATTAAACTGTTAGACTCGCCATAGAAAAGAAACCCGTACAGGAAATAATAGAGAAGGTCAGACTAAGATGATATGGGTATGCAAAGAGAATGGAGAAGCAGAGAATCTCAAGAAAAATCCACGAAATAGAGATGCATGGTAGGCGCTTAGGAGTGGACTGCACCACGTGGTGACAGGGAGGTGGTGGGAAGAAAGAAGAAAATTGAAAAGCTTGTAAACAGAGCAGACCCTTCCAGGGCTGGAAGCTGTTGAGGATGATGAGGATGTGGAACAATGAATATATATAACAAAAACTAAACAAGAAACAACAATAGATTGAATATTTATGTGACAACGGCAGTTTCAAACTTAGCGAACGAAAGAGAATAATGGAGTATCTATAAACCTTAGAAAATCGAATACAAGTTGCACAAATGCGGGACTTAATTTTCATATGGCTTTACATCAACTTTGAAATCATTAGAGGCAGGAAAGGACTGGGGGAAATGAACAGGAAGGAATTCGGACATAGCATTTTGTAAACGTACCGGCTTTCGCGTGGAATGATTTATGGAAACCACGGAAAACCGAAATTTGGATGGCCGGGTGGGGATTCGAAACTGTGTTCTCCGGAATGCAAGGGCAGAGCGTTGCTACTTACCTCACTCGGTAGGTATGTACAAGAAGGGCTACTAAAATATTTAATTTAGAGGAGAACTGGCAATATATAGTACAAATCAACAACAAAAAAATCAATAGAGAAATAAGGTCAAAATGCTGAAACAACTTCGCGTAGGTAATGAGCAGAAGAGTGGGTGACGTCATAGCGCACAGCGATATCTATGGTTGAAAATGAGGGCTTCAAAACGTCTAACAAGTGAGATTTTTGTTTTTGTTTTACCCGGCTGGAAGGCCGAGAAGAGTTTATTTATTCAAATCAGACGTACCTGTGTATAACGTAAGTGGTTTTTAAATCGGCAACATGGCTTTAGACTATGATATTCATGCGAATATCAGTTAGTAGATTATATGCAAGATATTTCTGATGAAATGGACGGGGAATGTTATATTAATAGTATAGCACTAGATCTTCCAAAGGCTTTTGATAGAGTGAGCCATAAAATGGTGCTAAATAAGGGAAAAGCTATTAGAGTTGATGAAAAAGTGTTTTGCTTGGTAGAAGAATTCTTAAATGGTAGAAAGGAAAAAGTTGGGTAGGAAATGGATTATCAAAAGAAGTAGGAGTGAACATGAGAGTTCCACTAGGTAGGGGCACCATTGATATTCGTTATTCTAAGAATGATTGTGCTAATGGTTTACTATCAGACGTTAGACTGTTTGCAGATGACATAATCTATATATATATAAAGATGAATGTATGTTTGTTTGTTTGTTTGTTAGTTTGTTCTTCATACCTACAAAGCCACAGTTTTCATCCGATCTCGATGAAACTTTGCACGCTTATCCTTGGAACAAGGAGAAAAATACTGTCTACATTTGGCTTAAAAATTATCTGTATAAATAATACATGTTGTCTCTTAATTTTGAAATACTACTGATCGGCGATAGACAGACGCGTTGGATATGGAGGTCTCTGTACTGTTTTTCCGTGTAGCAGTCATGTAGCTCAGTGGCTAAAGCGCTGGCTTACTAATGTTTGGGTCGTGGTATCCGGGTTAAATTTCCGTGGAGGCTAAGATTTTTAAAAATTGTTTTTGATCGTAAGAGTGACGCCTGGGCCGGCGGTTATTCGGATTGAATGTTAAACTGTAGATATTACAAAGTTATGGGTGCAATGTGAAGCAAATCAAAGGTAATCTTGCAATGCTGTAGGTGTACACTTTTTTACGTTATAATGATCCCTCAGGGGTTGTTCGCAGTCAATGTGTGTGTGTGTGTGTAAGAGAGAGAGAGAACCGCAGTAATAATACTATATATACGGAAGTAAGTCTCTGTCTTTTTGTTACGTTTTGACGACTAAATGGCTATATCGATATTGATGAAATTTGACAAGAAAATCTGTATGTAGGGCACAGGACATTTTTTACAGTATGATTAACAGTTGTAGTCACGAAATTTTGAGACCTTATCGAATGGTGACAGAAATATGTTGGAAATTGATTCTCTTCAAGAGACAGATTCTACGGTAGAATGATATAGTGATAGCTTTCCTGTCATATTATGCCGACTCGGTGTTGTTTGGTACCAATCCTTCATTACCAACAACTTTCTATATTCAATTCTGGCAAAAAAATCTTAATCCACGCGTACGAAGTCGCGGGTACAAGCTAGTGTTATATAATAGGATCAAACTGTAAAGAGCTGCAGGGTGATCCAGCTGGGTGAGTCAATATGGAATGAGGATAAATGCAAACAAGAGCAAGCTTATTAGTTGCACAGATAAATACTTAAAGGTTGATTATGATTATAAAGTGGAGAAAGAATTGCTTATTAAAGACTCTAAATGCAAATACCTTGGCACAACATTTTATAACAAACTTAACTGGGCAGGACACATTGGACAGGTAGTTGGAAAAGGGATCAAAATTCTTCACCTGTTGGAATGAGTGATGAGTGAATGTAACGGAGACGTAACGGAATTGAGTTACAAAACTTTAGTCAGACCACTGCTTGAATACGGTGGTATAGTATAGTTTTGGGTCTCAAGTATTGGAGATGGAGCGAATGCAAAGAAAGGCTTCAAGATTTGTCTTTGGAAATTATCGCAGAATACAATCGGTAAGTAATGTGATAAAGACACTGGAGTGGGATTCGTTGCAAGGTAGATGGAGGGTGACGAGAGACATGGGAGTGTGCAAGTCGTATATTGGTGATGATGCGTGGATATTGGTGGAAGAATTAAGAAAGCTGCATGGAAGGGAAAATATGGCCATTACCACAAGCTGGCAGTTTATTTCAGGCATGAGAGTGTGGAAAATTTTTATTTTGTTGTGAAGGGTGTCAGGGACAACAAATAGATATGATGAATAATTTACCAAAAACACTGAAAGAATTTAAAGTTCAAATGCGTAAGTAGGTGGGATGGGAAAAGGAGAAGGATGGGCATGTAGGAAGTTTGCCACAGAATCATGCTCTTCGTCGCAATTATATAAAATTATATTAAAGTCAAGATTGTTCAAATAAGTGTGCAAAGAAATTGATAGTCAGTACGCGGTGTGATAAAAAAATACGGTGGATAATTTTATTACATTAAAAGTTAAAAGCATACATAGAATTTGAATCAGTTTCCTTCAAATTAATGTCCTTGGTTAGCGATGCACTTGTCCCAACGTTGAATGCATGTCTGGAAGCATTTCTGGAGGGTGTTTAGCTGTCTTGTCGTTGACATCGTATTGAGGGAAATGGTTTCAAAACATTTTCCTTTTAGCATTTTATTTTTGGGAAGAGCTAGAAGCCGCATGGTGCTAAATCTGGTGAGTAAGGCGGATGTGGACACACGTATACTTTTTCTTGCCAAAAACTCGGGAATGAAAAGCGGCGCGTTATCATGATGATGAAGGAAGCCAATGGCCCAATTTTTGGTGTCTTTTTTAGTATATTATTTCGCAAACGTTGCAGTACCCATTGTAAAATTCCAATTTTAGAATAGTTTCCATTGGAACCAACTTTGATCCCACTATCAATCAAAACAAAGAACATGACCTTAATGTTCGACATTGACTGATGTGCCTCTTTAAGGCAAAGGGAGTTATTGGTTTTCATTGGGGATAAACCCGACTTTCATCTTCTGTTATAATTTTGGCCATGAAGTCCGGATCTTCCATCCTGAACAATATTCAACTAGAATTTAATCTTACGTGCATCTTGTAATATATTGGAATTATGGGCGCAGAATGGGTATTAGGTACTAGGCTATTATGCACCAGGGTATAGAAATAATAAATAAATTTAAAAAATGAAGACGATTCATCAATTCTATGAAAATTGAGACACGACATTCCTTGTGTTCATCAGTCAATAATATGGGGAAAAATTTTGCACTAACTTGTCTCATTTGCAAATAATCGGTTAAAAGGCATTGCACGACCCGTACCACATATTAAGGTCTTCGGTAAACCCTCAAATAGTCATTCGGCTGTTTGAACGAATAAGTTTTGCCACTTTTTGCACGTTTTCGTCGTGTTTTGAGTTTGATGGCAGTCCCGAACGCTTCTCGTTTTCAACCAATCTTTTAAATCGCTAATACCAATTGTAAACAGACTTCATAGTTACCACATTGTCGCCATACACTGTTCTTAATATTTCATGGGCTTCTTTGGCACTTCTTTTATCAACTTTAAACAAAACATCATGTTAACTCGTTCTTCAGAATTCATGATGCGCGACACAGCTTCACTCTAGCGGCTCCGGAAGCTGACTAACAAGTCAGAACCTGTTCAAAGGTGTAATTTAAAATTCATTCAAACATATTGTATGAGGTTATTGGCTGTATTAGCCTTTGGCTAAAGCCATAAAATAAAAAATAATAAACTGGCAATGCTGGTCCCAACGAATCAGGCTAAAAGATATTTTACAACAAATGGATGTGGCATCTGCATTTACTGCTATAAAACATCAATCGCCTTTTTTTTATCACACTTCGTATGAATCACTATTCTTTCCCACTAAAATTCGATGGCTTCCCACAGGTAAAGCGTTAGCAATATTATATGAACTTCCAGGCGAGCTGAAGGTTTTCAAAACTGCGACAATACCTGTCTGCGTCTCTAAAACTTTCCGATGTATTGTATGATGAGCAATGCTTATAATAAATAGCTTATCTTCCTGAAATTACAGGAATCACCAAATTAAATTCGTAATATCATCACTGTGTCTGTGTTAAACCTATTAGATACATCATTAGAAGTCATCTTGCGACGGTATTCCTGGAATGCGAATCACTTTTTTATCTTCAGAGCTCAACAGCATTAAAACCTACATTTGAATCTGAGTCACTGAACGACTTAGGACTTGGAATTAGGAGTGAAGTCGTCAAAAATGCTATCATAAAATTGCTCCTTTTTGTCACAACGTATCGTTGTGAAACAGGGTTTTTAACTTACTCCTATACAAAAAAAAAGGTCGTGATTGGAAGCTGCTTCAGACATGCGCATACAGTCGTCAGATATTAAACCGAACTTTAAAACAATTATTAATAAAACAGTGAAGCAGTTTCATTTTTAACATTAATTTTTTGAAAAATTTATAATAAAGGTTTTTTACTCTTATTTTATATTGGAGAGTCTATCAGTTGTTATCATTTGATATGGGTATACTCACAATAAAAGGGTTTTGTTGAGTGTACTGCAGTCTAAAACGTTAGGAACCGCTGGCCTAGGTGACTTGAATCAGCACGATGCCTAGTATTCCTAACTTTGCCCATTGTTTCTCCCCGCTTTAGCGCGCGTAGCAACTCTAGCAGGTAAGCCTGCTGTCAAATAAGAACGCTGTAACGCTCCCCATCCGGCCATCCAGAATTGGTTTTCCATGGTTCCTCAAAATCACTACTGGCGAATACCGTGAAGGTCCCCACAAAATATCATGCCTGAATTCCTTCAATTTCCTAGCTCATTTTCCCACCCCTAATTCTCTCGACGAGTCGTAAAGCCATAAAATCTCGGTATGCTATAGGTGCAGGAGAGTGATACTTGACCTTATCTCTGAACAGCAATTCCGAGCACAATTCCCCGTTTCATCAGCAACGAACTCTATATTTGTTAAACTAAACACATGTAGTGACATCGTTTCTAAATGGGACTAGGCCTACTGCCCTCAAATATACTTTGGTTATACCAAGATTCATTCCAACTATGTTATTTCTTTTGAATATGTAGCAACGCGAAATCCGGTATTTACATTTAAAAGCCGCTGTGAAGTAATACCGAAAGTTAGTGAGTGCGTGAAAGCTTGAGAGCTATCGCATACCAAGAGTGGTGCGTCGAAAGCATTATGCAGAACATGGGTTCGAACCCCCTTCCAGCCATCCAGATTCCGGTTTTCCATGGTTTCCGTAAATAACTTCAGGCGATTACCGGGACGATTCTTTCAAAGAACCTTGGAAAATTCATTTCCATTCTTTACCCATAGTCCCTTTACGACTCTAATGATCTGTGCCAAACTAGGTGACTGCTATGAAGGCAATAAGCTCTTTTCCGTGTACTGTACATTACTATGTTCATTTTTTACATTTTTCTGTAATATAATTTCGGCTTATTAATTATTCATCTGTCCCTTCACACCTGATAATTATTTGTCTTTTTTTGGCTTTACGCTTGGTCATCATGGAAGTAATTAGAGGTGGGAAAAGACTGGGGGCACGGAACAGGAAGGAATTAGGTCTTGGTCCTTTGAAGGAATCAACCCAGCATTCAGCTGGAGTGATTTATATACCTTTAAATGTGGTGTTGTTTGTGGGAACCATGGAGAACCCGTTCAAGACGACCGGACGAAGATTCGAATGCGCGTCCGCCTGAATGCGAGTCCAGTACGTTACCACTCACCCACTCTCGGCTTAGGAATTTTACATGGATCAATCGTGATTCCATCTGTCCATGAATAGAGTGAACTGATAATTGTTGATTTGTTTAAGGATTTTCTAATTTTTTATGCGGGAATTGGTAGTGTCGTGGTATTAGATGCAGACAAAGTTTGTTAATATAATTACATCGATAAAAAGTTTCACTGGCCACAACTGAATCTCAATAGCATTTTTAACCAACGATATGAAAATGCTGTTTCAACCAATTTTTACAGAGATTTCCCAGCATTTCATTTCTTTAAAGGTACATAAATTTCGTTATTTTGACACATTTACTTGAAGGCTGATATTTATTTATTTTTTTTTTATTTTTTTTTTGTATTTTCTTATTCGATCGGAATTCACACTAAATAAATGATTTTACTGAATTTCTAATGTTATGATTGTAAGTAAGTGACGTTCTTTCTTTCCTCAATAACGAATCACATTGTTCTTTTAAAGCGGCGAAAACGATTTTAGAGGAAGCCTTTCTTAGATTTTTGACGTCACAGATACTACATACGACACTGTAATGAGCTCGGACTATCAAAAAACGCTCCAAGCGATTTCCGAATTAGTTGCTGTCAAAGATCATGGCCAAATTCCTTTCTTCCTACTGCTTGCTTGCTACTGCCGACTTTGATACCCTCGACGTAAATCTCTAATAAAACATAGGAACCATTCTGAGAAACATGTATCAAAAACAATCAAAAACCATAGAAACCAAAAACAAAAAATGAAGGCCTTGTTGTATCACCCCTAGCTAGAAGCGCAGTATGTTCGTCAAATCCACCACGATCCGCTGGGGACTACACAGAACCGGACAAAACCAAGAACTGTCCTGATTCCAGGGAGGTTGGGAGAGGCCTGCTGGCTTATCACCTTAGTCTCCCTCAGCCCGTGGTGGAGTGTGGACGAGTGCGTCGTCTTCTGCGTGGGTACTGCATTCGAAGGTAAGAAATACGGCAGGCGGCGTACTTAGTTTGTTACAAGCGCCCAAAAGCAGCATATGCGCCAAAAAAAAAATTGGATATGCTTTGGTTTACCAGATATATTTTTACGAAAAAAATCAAGAAATGGTTGTTTCGTACCGTATAGTTTTCCGATATCGAGAACTGTGGTTGAGCGGGGCCTTTCATCCTGGAGGACAGGTGTTCAAACTACGATGCAGCCATTCATATTTAGATTTTCCGTAGTTTCTTGAAATCAGTCTAGGCTAATGGTTCGTTTTAAATGTAGGGCCTCAATTTCTTCCCGTTCATTTTCCCCTACCTTCTCGAGGCTCTAATAACCACGATGCCAACGGGCTGACAATTTCTAAACAAAAAAATCTCAGATGACAGCTTTCTTCTTGCTCTGAGATAAATGTGTTTGAGTATCGACAGGTCAACGCTTGTAATATTTTTCTAGGCCGGGTTTTTAAATGACTTTCACTAGTGGCAAAAGCATTGTTTTTCTCAGGTGAAGTATGCCAGGAAGCTTGGTGTTTCGGATTTAAGGTAAAAGCATTAGTTCCCTTTACCTGTTAAGATTACCGATTATCATGTTTGGATACAACAGCCGCTACAAGCAAATTGAAACTCTATCACTTAGGCAACCAAATTATCTTTCGTAATATCCCGGTAAATAACTCGATATACATTTACTTATTTACTTTCCCGTTTTTTTTTTGTTTTTTTTTCTGCCCCGTTCTCATTTTGTGGGAGATCTTAAAAGTCACCTGGCCACTTGATACAGAGTATCTACTTCCGACCTCTGTCAGTTAATGCTGGTGACGTATGGGTTAGCTTCTCGCGCTGAGTGTCACCGAATCGAATCCGACAGAGGATGTGAGTGGCTTTACCTTAGTGTTGAGCATGCCTTGTGTCGTTTCTTGCGTTTGTTGTAATACTGTAAACACTTTGAAATGAATGCTGCGTTCATGATGATGGTATAAGCCGAATCAGTGGAGTTTGACTTAAACACCTAAATGTCATTTAAAGAACAGATAAGTGTCAACTTGTTTGTGAAACCTCTAATTTTTATATCATTCTCTTTGATGATGATGTCGTGCCTCCCCGGTTAATATATGAAGCGTTAAACGACTATAACCCTAGGTTTAGTTATGATCGATGCTACCGCGCTGGTCTCGCGGTTCAAGGGTTGCCGATTCGATCCTCGCATAGGGCATGAGTAATTTTAGTTAAATTTTGCACAGAATGTAATACTGAGGATGAAATTTGCACATTGAAAAAACAAATAAAATTGCAGCTGGCTGACAAATCAAAATGACAATTTTTTTTAAAAAAAATGTGCAAAACCAGTTGAGTGAGTAACTTTTAGATGGTCAGGTGTCCTATAGTGCACCATAATTCGTTTCCTAAGATCGAGACCACGGGCTGAGTGGCATAGGGGAAGAAGTAAGTTCAAATCCCCGAACGGCAATCCAAATTTCCGTTTTACATAGTATCCAGAAATCACTACAGGCGAGTGCCCGGTGGTTGCATCAAAATTCCGTGGCAAAATTCCTTCCCGTTTCTTCCCACCATCCTTAAGAGCATGGTGGGTGAGCGGTAATGTTCTGGCCTCGCATTTGGGAGGACGCAGTTTCCATTTCCCATCCGGTTATCCAGATTTCTGTTTTTCATGATTTCTCTAAATCAATCCAGGTGAAGGCCAGGAACGTTCCTTCATAAGGCCATAGCAAAATTTCTTTCTGTTCCTGGCCTTTAATGACCTCGATATTGCCGAGACATGAAGCCATAAGCAAAAACAAAAAAGCTGCTATTTTCTCCCACCTCTAATGACCACCATGTCGGCGAAGCGTAAAGCCAGAAAAAAAATCTGAAACCAGAAGCTTCAGCGGAAATAGTTGAGATACGTTAATGCGGAACTAGGTTTAACATTTTTGACGGTCGTGATTGTTACTCATTTTTTTTTTTTTTTTTTTTTTTTTACTGCTTAACGTCTCTTAACAGCGAGGTCTTTAGAGACGGGAAAGGATGGAGGCAAGGAATGGGAAAGAATTCGGCCACGGCCTTTTGAAGGAAGCCTCCCGGCATTTGCCTGGAATGATTTGGGAAACCATGTAAAACCCAAATCTGGATGCCCGGACGGGGATTCGAACCACCGTTCTCCCGAATGCGAGGCCAGAACGCTAACCGTTACACCACCACTCTCGGTGATTGTTACTCAAGCAGGGATGGATATACAAAGGGTGAGAGTAACACATCTTCATTATGAAGCGGCAAAAGAGAGTACTGCATTGTGTTCGAAGTCTTTAAGCACTGCTTTAGTAATAATTGACAATAGGCGACGCGAAAACATTATATTTACTTGAAGAGTGTTATAACATATTTAATACGAATAACTTCGGGGAGTCGGTAGTAAGCTAATATATCATGGGAAACCGAAAACTTGTGTTCTGTGCATCTCAGTGAGGCATATTCCTGACGACAGCCCGCTTCAGGCTGCTGGTGTACTTCCGTTGACGTAACTGGGATGCATGTCTTCTGGTGACTCCATGGTTCGCTGGGAAGTGCGTGGTTCGCAGTTCGATTCCCGGCCTTTGCCAGAATTTGTACGCAACATTAAACTGTACATGTGGAAGTGCTAGCACGTTCTGTTTCTGGGATTTCGAGTAAAACTGTAGAACCCATTCACCCGACCCGATTATCGAATTAGGTCAGGTGGTCTCTGCAAATGAGGATTGCGCGGCAAATTGATATTTTACCACTAACTTGGCTGAACTAGCATTTAAAGTCTCCCGTTAGAAGAAGATCCAAGTATTTTTTTACACCAGACGTAAACAACATGCAAGACCACAAAGATATATAAAGATAATGTTATCGTGTTACTGCACGCAAGAAACAATGCATTCAAATATTTTTTTCCTTTGTTAGATCAAATATTGCATTTTACGGTCAAATGATGCTATCCTAAGGCAACCTATGGGTTCCATTCCACCTAGCGTGGTGGTTGAGCGGTTCGAATCCCCGTCTGGTCATCCAGATTTCGGTTTTCCACCGTTTCCGGAAAAAAATCCAGGCGAATGTGGAAATGGTTTCTTCAAAGGACACTGTCGAATTCATTTTCATTCCTTGCCCCAGTCGTTTCCCGTCTCTTATGAACTCGACGTCAACGAGGCATAAAGCCATAAGCAAAAGAGAAAAATTCTTTTGTGTATAACCTGACATTCATATACACGAATTGATAGTTGTCGGCATGATAATGATAAGTATCGATCAAACGTTATGAAATTACCCCTCTATGATTCATCTAACGAGAATGTTCGGCTATCTATAATATAATGTATCTATAATATGGGATAAAAAGCAGTTGGAGCAAATTAATTTTAAATGAATTTGAAGTGTTTGGCCAAAATCTACATAAAGCAATCGTTGTTGAATGTTATAGTATCTTAAAAAAAAAAAGATGGTCGATAAAATCTTTTAAATGCCGAAACCTTAACGTCCTTTCTCAGGATAGAATTACATTTTAAAAACTCAACACTATTAATGTTTTCGGAGACATATCAAACTCTAATTGAGTTGTGAAATATGAGACTACTTGTTGGGCAGGAGTTACAACATACAAGTCACAATTAGTTATTTCACAAAGAGATATGGGCAATAATTCCGTTATTCAAGTACATGTGAATTTACTAACGATTTTCGAATCGTGCAGTGCATAAAGTCTTTTATAAATCTACTGAATATTTTCATAATGTAAATTTGTTTTCATGATAATGAATTTTTTTTTTTTTTTTTTTTGCTGTCGTCAGTCTTTCGACTGGTTTGATCCAATCCTCCATCCTTTCTTATCCTGTGCTAGCCTCTTCATTTCTACATACCCCTTAAAGCCAACGTCCTCAATTATCTGTTTCATATATTCTAATCCCTGACTTCCTCTACAGTTCTTACCTTCGACTGTTCCCTCCACTAACAAATTAACCAATCCAGCATGTCTCAAAATATGACCTACCAGCCTGTCTCTTCTTTCCATAAGATTCTTCCACAAACTGCTTTTCTCACCCATGATTTTCAAAACTCGCTCATTTCTTACTTTGTCTGTCCACCTAATTTTCAGCATTCTTCTGTAGCACCACATTTCAAATGCTTCAATTTTTTTTATTTCTTGTATTCCTAAAGTCCATGTTTCGCTACCATAAAGTGTCGTGCTCCACACAAAGAGTTTTAAAAAGTTTTTCTAATTCCTAGATCAATATTTGAAATTAAAAGGTTTCTCTTTTTCATGAAGGCTCTTTTTGCTAGTGCTATTCTGCTTTCAACATCATTCCTGCTTCGGCCATCGGCTTGTAATTTTACTTCCCAAGTAACAAAATTCACTTACTTCTCCTATTGCATCCAATCATATTTTTATATTTAATCTACTAGTATTGGTATCATTTCTGCTATATTGCATCACTTTTGTCTTGCTTTGATTTATATTCAGTCCAAAATCTTCCTTCAGTATTTTGTTCATGCCATTAAGTAACTTCTCAATATCCTCAGCCCTCTCTGCTAACAAGACAATGTCATCAGCAAATCGTAGCATACTGATTTTTTCTCCCTGAAAACTTATGCCACATGGAAATTTTTCTTTGACTTTCTTCATTGCTTCTTCTACATACAAGTTGAATATTAACGGGGAGAGACAAGAAACTTGTCTCACACCCCTTTTAACTGATGCATGTCTCTCGTTATTCTCTACTTTTATTATAGCCACTTGATTCTTATATAGTTTATAGAGTATTCTTCTATCTCGATACTTTACACCTGACTTCTTTAAAATTTTGAACATCTTGTCCCACCTAACATTATCAAAAGTTTTTCTAAATCAACAAATACCATAAAAGTATCTTTGTTATTCTTGATCCGACCTTCAAGTATTAATCTTAAAGACAGAATTGCTTCCCTTGTACCGCGATTTTTCCTAAACCCAAACTGATCTTCACCTACTATCTCTTCTGCTACCCCTTCCATCCTTCTGTATATTATTCTGGTCAGTAATTTTGAAGCATGTGATGTTAGACTAATGGTGCGGTAATTCTCACATATGTCGGCTTGTGCTTTCTTTGGAAGTGTGAAGATGATAATTTTATTAAAATCAGTTGGAATTTCTCCTGTTTCATAACTTTTTGATATCAGCTTGAATAATCTTTCGATTCCTTCCTCTCCTAGAGATTTAAGAAGTTCTCCAGGGATCTCATGAATTCCAACTGCCTTATTTGCTTTCAAGTCATTCAGAGCTTTATTAAATTCTATCCTCAAAACAGGATCTCCTAAGTCATCAATGTCGACATCACCTTCCATTTCCATAAACTATTGTTCAAGTCGTCCCCAACATACAGTTTCTCAATGTATTCTTTTTATCGGTTAGCTCTATCTTCTGAGCTTAAAAGTGGTTTCCCATCATCAGCTTTAATGTTCATACCTCTTTTCTTCATTTCTCCAAAATTCTGTTTGATCTTTCTGTAGGCAACATCTACTTTACCTACGACCATTTCCTTTTCTACTTCTTCACACTTTGCTTGTAGCCATTTTTCTTTTGCTATTTTGCATTTCCTATTTATTTGATTACTAAATTGCCTGTACTGCTCTCTTCCTGCTTCATCCTGAGTATTTTTGTACCTTCTCCTCTGATCCATCAGCTCCAAAATTTCTTCTGTTATCCAAGGTTTTTGGGCAGCTTGTTCCCTAAAGCCTAATGTTTCTTTACTAGCTTTAATTATTTCGGTCTTTAATGCATTCCATTCGTCCTCGGTTGAGCTCCTTTCGCAGTTACATCTTAGACCCAAGTCTACCATTTCTGCAAATTTTTCTCTCATGCTAGATTGTTTCAGTTTATTCACTTCCAGTCTTTTCTGCTTATACTGCTTCCTTATTTGCTTAAATTTCAGCCTGCACTCCATTATTATCAAATTATGGTCAGAGTCTATGTCTGCTCCTGGGTATGCTTTACAGTCTAGAACTTGATTCCGGAATCTCTGTTTGACCATGATATAATCTAGCTGATATCTGCCTGTATCCCCAGGACATTTCCAGGTGTATATTCTTCTTGCATGGTTCTTAAACAGTGTGTTTGCCACTACTAGCTTATATCCTTCACAAAATTCTAGAAACCTGCTTCCTCCCTCATTCGCTTCTCCTAGACCAAAATTTCCTACAGTATTCCCCTCTTTTCCTTCTCCCACTATTTCATTCCAATCACCCATGATTATTAGATTTTCCTCCCCCTTCACATATTGGATTAATTCTTCAATTTCGCTATATATTTTTTCTATTTCTTCATCATCTTCCTGTGATGTTGGCATATACACTTGTACTAATGTGGTTGGGACAGGCTTAGTTTCTAACCTCATCAAAATAATCCTGTCACTGAAACTGTTCATAATAACTCACCCGTTTCCCTACTTTCTTGTTCATTACAAATCCTACACCAGTGACTCCATTGAAACTTACGTGCTAATTATCCTGTGTTCCCCAGACCAGAAATCCTGTGCACCCTTCCATTTAATCTCACTAATCCCAGCAACATATAACTTAAGTTGTTCCATCTCCCTTTTTAAGTTTTCTAACCTACCTGCCCTATTCAGACTTCTAATATTCCACGCTCCGACCCGTATAATGTTTCTATCCATTCTGATGACTCCTCCCTGAGCAGTCCCCACCCGGAGATCCGATTGAGGGACTATTTTACCTCCGGAATATTTTACCCAGGAAGAATCCATCATGATATATGTAATTTGAGAGGCTTACATGTCCTCGGGATACCCTTTGGGTCTTTAATGCAGTGGTTTCCCGTTGCCTTCTGCATCCCCATGCCGTTGACCATTTATGATTCATCCGCCTTTAAAGGCCGTTTCCAACCCCAAGGGCAAGAGGGTGCTCTGAACCGCTCCCCGCTCTTCCGCCCTCCGTTCGGAGGCCGTTGGCAAGCAGTGGGTGATTCCTTATACCGGGAATCTTTCAGTCGCCAGAGCCTCGTCCGTGCAAACAGGGTGCACCACGTGAAAGAGAGGTTGACATTTGGTTGGAAAAGGCTAGTATAGCCTCTCCCAAACCCTTACACCCCATGATATTTATGATGTCATAAAACAGAAGTTTCCATTTACCGGTAGTATAGCCAAGAACCTACATTATATAACGGCCTGGTGGGTGAGCGGTAAAATTCGGACCAGGCATTTGATAGGACGCAGGACGCATTGTCAAATACCTACTCAGCCATTCTAATTTCTGTTTTCCATCGTTTCCTAAATCACTCCAGACTAGGCGTAAAGCCGCCAGCAAATATTAAGCTCACTACCATTTAAAAGTCTCACTGTGCGGCTCTCATTTAATTTCACATGATTTCTTTAATTATGACGAAGAGGTTATATGAGTCAGAAGTTCTTTGAAAGATAGAGATGGGGTGGAAAGCGGACATGGTCTTCATGATGGAAACATCATTGCATTAGATTGGAGTGATTTCTGGATATTATTGAAAACCGAAATCAAGATAGTCGGAGCGGGAATCTATCTGTCAGGCTCACCCACCATCCTCAGTGTGGACATGAAAAGTGCAGATGTAGTTGATGAGCGGTAACGCTTTGGCTTCGTATTCGGGGAAACGCAGGTTCGAATACACCTCCAGCCTTCCAGATTTCGGATTTACCAATCCTTCCCGAAATCACCCACCCGAAAACTGGAATGGTTCCTTCCAAATGTCATGGCCAAATTCCTTCCCGTCCCTTGCTCCCAGTCCTTTCCCACCTGGAATAACCTCGACGTCGACGAGGCGTAAAACCACAACACAAAAAAGCAAATGAGTCCATAGAAACTAACACATTACGTGCAGATTACCCACAGGCACTTCATTCACCTGACCCTGGAGAAAATTCTGCCATTAATAATAATGCAGATGGTGTTATTATTAGCATAGATACACCGACGTCAGTTCGGCCGCGTGGAATCCAAACCAAGGAAATCTTGTAGGGAACATCGAATTCACAAGCTTTATCAGAGGCGAAAATGCAGAATATGAATCAAGGACTACGTTTTCACTAAGAAGGGTCTGCCAGACCTGGTAAATATAGATGCTGATGATTCTCTTGCATGTTGTACGGTAGTATCCTCTCAGTTACAGTCTGAAGGGATTTTATGTGACGTGCCTTAGTTTCCGATATATCACGTCCCAAATTTCCATAGCAGCTTACATTCCAAGTAAGCAGAAGATCTGATAGCAGAGGGTCTTCATGAATTACCCTGTAGAAGCAAGAGTCGGCACTGTGTTTACTGTTATTGTTTGGTTTCGAAACCAAGCACTAAGAGTTAATTGTCTCAAGGTAATTGTAGGGTTACCCATAACAGTGAAGTAGCAGTTACGTGCAAAATTTTTTACTTAAAATAAGACTAACGAACAAAGAAGTTATAGGCGTTTATCCTTACTTTAAGGTTTTTACAACGAATGGATGTGTGCGAGTAGTTTTACAATATAAGAAAATGTTTTCGTGATATTTTTCACATGGAAAAAAAGTTATTTTATCTATTTATTGCATTAATACTGAAATAAAAATTAAATTATATTTAGAGAAGTATTAGAAATAATGGAAGCGATACCTGAAAAAATGGAGTAAATTTGTGTGGTATTGCGACAGAATTTGAATTTGACGAGTTTTCAACCCCTGTCATGGCTGTATCTATAGTTTTATGTGGATCCCGAATCACGGAAAGTCTTGGCGTAGCTCGTATGATTAAGCAGAACTCATAAATTCCTGACTCCCGCATGATTGGATCCCAGCACTGTAACTTCTCAGAGCAATCAGCTTAACAAGTGAGCTACCATACCGCTCACCCCTGGTGTGATAGACCTTGCCCACTTGCCTCTGTCCCATTTCGCTGATTGATTCGATGATTACTTACTTGGGAAATAAGCTTCCGTGAAAACTTTGACTCACGATCGTTACCAAGTTCAGCACACCACTTGAAAATCTAAAGTCTCGTTTCCGTCTTCAAAACGGATCAGTTAGCGAAAATAGATGAGCTGCTTCAAACATCCTTCTCCGTAAAAGTAAAACCCGCAAGTGGGAAGTTCACAGGGTCATGAAAACAATACCACATCTACATTTCTGTACCACTATATAAATCTGTGTGATTATCCTGGTTTCACACAAAAATTTCGGAACAGATATTGATGGATTTTCACAGTTTGAAAACTTAGGTTCCGAATTAAAATCTGAGGTGACATGATGTAACGTAATTAGGCACCGAAAAAGAACATTAAAATCTTTTATGAACAAATTTTTTACTTATAATCCGACATACATTAAAAATACTAAGTTGATTTTAAGGGGTTTTCAAATATCGAAACCTTGGATTCTGAGTTAGGGTCAGGGCATTTGTAAGCACGCAGTGTTACACAAAAACATTGGAGTTAAAAATGGAAATCTCTTATTTTACATTTTATCTGACATAACATGAAACAACTAGAAAGGTTACGACGGAAATTTTACAGTGAATGCTTACGGTCAGAGGTGTGTGTAGTACCGCCTTAAGAAAAGTTATGGCCGATTACTCTTTGGGAAAGCCTCAGAAATATTGCACTCGTCCACAAGACGTCACATTTTAAGTTCTTTGCATAGCGGACTTTCGAATTCAGCCAATTAGAGGCCATGGTCGTATGACGTCAAAAGCTGGCCATTCAAATGTACCAATGGCTGCCCAAGCCATTGGTGGGGTATGCCAATGGAGACCAAGGCGAAAAGGTGAAATCACACGCCAAAAGTGTGAGATATAGTATGTCAACTGTCACTCTCTCTTTGTTTTACCTAGCCCCAGGCAACTGGTTATTTGCCACTGACGTCACATACCAGGTACGCAGAAATATTTAAGCCCCCAACCTAACACAGGGAAAAATATATTATCTTTAGTTTAATAATATATTGAGCGACGCATTGGCCGAAAGAAGGTCAATTTTCCTTCGACCCATCCAGATTTTAGTTTATCAACTTGTTGCTAAAACACGCAGAAATTATGAGGACACATGCATTGATATCTCTTGTGTAAATATATTTTACTCCTTACCTTAACATGCATAATTTTTTCGGATGTCAAGTGGCACTAAAAACTAAGATTCTCTAAAGGGAGTCTCATGCCTTGTGAGCCAGATACAACATTATGTATTTTCAAAACAAAAATCGAATTTTTTGTTTCAGGAAAAGACAGCTTGAGGCATTGCAGCTGAATAGAAAATAAAAAACACACGAAGAGAAAGAATAATTTTATCGTTTTAAATACGTTAAATGCCTAATTGGAAAAACCAGTGTTACTAAGCTATTTGAAATCATAAAACTTCGAGGAGCATGTCTTTGAAATATGTTTTGTGGCGAATTTATGAACTATACTCGCTTTTGATTAAGCGAAAACCTAATCGATATTGCAAACAAACAAAAAATTGTTGCTTAGTATGAATCACTTACAGTACATTTTTTTCCCCCTGTCACCATGTTATTACATTGCAGATACCATTAATCAAGCAATCCCTTGGGATACATTACAGCAATACTCCAAATACGTTATTCCATTCAAAATTCCACGTATAAATGGCAGGATAGAATAATTACAATACTTCACACAACTCCAATAGATTTAGCAGCATATGTTGTTATTCTGTTTTCCATCACTAGCATAATGAAAAAAGGTAACAGAAATTATTTTTTACGTGTAAAGATTCAATTTAAATCTCTTCTCTTTTTGAGGTTATTCCTCGACAGCTTATTTTAGTTTCTGTCTTCTTTGCCTACAGGTGATAATTGTTCACTCCCTTATGCCTAAAAATGGTACTACTTCATGGTCATAGTCCTCTCTTCCCTTCCTAACTGAAAATTCATTCGCCGACGAAGAAACGGAATACATACCCACTTCCCCCAATCGTCTTGAGTTAAAGATGGATTCGTTATGAGCCAGGATAATTAAGTTTCTAGAATTGCTCTACACGCGAACCCTGGGTGGTGCTAAGAAAGTAACAGAGATAAGAAGAGACCGGACTGTCTGAATAGTCCTCTCGGTCAAAGGATACATAAGAAAGGCCAAAAAGGTCCTTTTCAGGATCCAGAAGCTCGTATCTCTACGCATTTGTCAACTTAATATCAAAGGAAAAAGACGAATAGTATTTATGATAACTCACGAGTTTAAAAGATGTATTAAATTAGGAGCAAAGATATTCCTGAAGCTAAATCAGACAAGACGTACAGCTAAAACCTAACAAATCTTTAATCTCAAAGAAGCCTATCAGATAAAATTCCAACATTGAAATAATTTCGTGATGTATGACCCCGACCCCAATGAATTAAGCAACTATTCCGTCCCAACAAAAGTAATCTATACTCTATGCATTCCAATTCCGAATGAAAGCATTAAAAAAATCTATACGGTACAGATTTTTTCTAATCTTATCTCATCGGTCACTGGTTGATATGAACTATTTTATTGCACTCGCATATGAAAGTGAGTTTTTGCATATTTAACCTACGTCATCTGTCTGCCAAACAACTCAGCTTAAGCTGTATATCAATTCTGTGATGCTTTCATAAGAATTGCGGCAATCAGTGAACAATCGATCGGCTCGCCTCTGTACTTTCTCTGTATAGCCATTCAATCCCTTACTTGCGAAATTGCATTTCAAATGGCACAACAATAGTTCAAATATGGATGCATGAGAGTTTTGTACCCTATCTATTTTGTTCGTGCGTTAAAGTAATTAAAAATTTGGCCTATGAATCTCAGTCTAGAATTAGCCCTGCCTACGATCGAAGTTATGTCATGTTTCCATTTGATGTTGCTTTGAACTTTTTTGTCCACTTGTCACAGTAGCTGATTTTTATATAGGTGTTAGTATAGAGTTTAGTAATAATGAAGGCAGAGTACTTCCAAGCCAGCACGGTAGCAGGAAGGTTACACCGCTAGTACACGACACCGGCGCCAAGGCCACTGGGCTGGCAGTTCTTACTGTAGGAACGATGTACAGCACAGCCAGTACATGAGGCTGACACACTATGGGCACGTGATACACACGCGTGTTCGTAGTGACTGTCAGCCAATGAGAAGAGAGTTTGCCCCACCTTCCAGAACCAAGGGCGCCATTTTGCACGGGCGCCTCCCCCCAGTCCGCGATGTGATTTTTAGTAGCGAGGAACTGTTACGGTCTAATCAAGCTATTTTGGGTATTTTTCCAATAATCCTCCCTCTGCTGGCTTGTAAGGCATTCTGTCTCAACATCGGATCCTATGGTCCATCATCCTAGTGCCAGGAATGCTGATATCATGTACCAGTCGATTGTAATTGTACCATACAACTGCTCTCGCCGAATAAATCAAGTAACCGCAATTCTTTACATTATTCAAGGAGCACCTACGTCCAAATTTTAGACCAGTTAAGTCTCTGTGCATACCTTTGTCCCAGCTAGGAACTTACAGATGCCGGCTGGAAACCGGGAGTACCTCAGTTGGCAGTAAGTAGACGCTGGAACGGACCCACAGTGGGTAAGTTTACTACTAGTTCGGCCAACACGAGACACACTTACTTCACTCATATCAAAAACTGAACTATTTACCTTATACTTCTCGCCAAAAGGATTATTTTTGTTAATTATGCACATTTCCTTGCACTTTTTTGCAATAGCATGCCACAGGACGATTACGTTTAAATGTTGCTAATGGTAATGAAATCCATTTCGTCCAACAACAGAACATTACAGATTTTTTTACATCACTTTTAATTGTATTCGTTTTGTTGCAATCGCAGGGCATGAGAAATCTCAAAAGGCGCTGTTTATGGGTGATTGAATTTTAGAATTTTCTTTCCATGGTCGTGCAGATTGTTCAGTGTTCACAAACAGGCTGAGCAATCCAGTGTGTGTCCACGGCTGACTGCTCTCCCGTTTGGCTGCAGAATCACGGGTGTGTCTACTCTAGAAAACACACTCTTTCTGGCAGACCCTGAGACAACCAGCCAAGCACGTGCCATCTATTATCGAGCTTCAGTATCACACACTTCGCTTTTTAAATAAAATTATGGCTTTAATTGCAGGCTAATGTGAGCGGATACATAATGGAGTGAAAGGCTTGGATTTACAATATATGAGTGAATTAATTTAACCGTTTTTTTTGTTGTGACAACCGAGAATTCTCTAATGCTCCACGTGCTACTCGATTCTTTTTTTAATCATTGTACATATCAGTTTTGTCAGACAAGATATAAGAAAAATAGGATGGTACGAGGAAATGATACTCTTGTTCCTGTGCGGCTTTAACACCGGAACGATGACTACATCCCTCCACTGATCAGTCACATAGGAGACGTTCATCATATCACTGAAGAGAGCAAGCAACCATTGCTTCTCCTGGCAGTTTATCGATCACGGAATATGTCATAGCGTCCATCCCCGGACTAGTATCTTTCTTCCTTAAGGCGCATAATAATTCTGTTAGGTGAAAAAATGATTCCACCGGCCCTATAGAACTACCGCATTTGCCTTTACGTTCGTGGTGCTCCACCTATGCAGGTACATATGGAGGAGTAACCGAGGATAAGAATACTTCTGCTGCGAGTCTGTCTGACGAGTTCCAATTGATGGCCGGCCTCTCACCCTTGAACCAATCTATTTTCTACCTAGTCTCTTGGGCAGATACACCTTATTTTAGATTGCAACAAAAATTTTCCAACTTCTCTTTTAGCCTTTCTATGTGTGCCTTGTGCTCCCGCAGTTCTCTTCTTGAGATCTAAACAATTCTCCAGCATAGGAGCGTGCATATGTGTTTTAGTGGCCAATCGCCTCCAGATGACAGCTAGCGAACTATCACTATTCCACCGTAGTTTCCTCGTGCTCTGTCTCCTCGTGGCAGCTTTAACCGCAGATATGGACTCACCGGCAGAAGTCTCTACTGTTCTTTGCAGCTAACTGTAACGCTTTTGGATATCGCTTTATGATCCGTACCAATGTTCCACTAAAATTCTGATCCTTTCTTGGTACCGCCCCCAATTCACCTTATTAAAATTCCATTCTGTATTACAGGAGGAATGGTGGACGATTCAAGTAGAATGTGATTTTGAGGATAAAATAGTCCCATCCATTTTGATATGTTCAGTAGGTTCGCCGATATGAGAACGACCTCCAGCGATGAGTTCCTCTGATAAGGAGTGCCTAGTCTAGTTCCGCATTTATTGTTGAGGACTGCAAAGGAGGAAACAAGAGTTGCATGAGTGAACTCAATTCCTTGTGTGTCTGCGTTGCTGTCCTGCCATAACGGGTGATGAGAGTTGAAGTCGCCTTCAACTGCACTGTTAGATGGCAGCTGGTTGGAAATTCCCAACCCATCTTCATCCTTTAGGTTGAATTGCGGCGGCTTGTATATAACGGTGTAAGTCTTGAGAGGCCCGTCATGAATGAGGTTCACTGAGAGTATTTCCAGATTGGCTCTTGGTA
The DNA here is from genome assembly GCA_031002005.1 of Vandiemenella viatica. NCBI lineage: Eukaryota > Metazoa > Arthropoda > Insecta > Orthoptera > Morabidae > Vandiemenella > Vandiemenella viatica. Next base: position 187,765,497 of record CM061921.1, on the reverse strand, counting down.
CCACTAATCTTCTCACAGAGCTATTTATATCGTTTGTAACCGGGATAGTCACGCCCAATTGCCCAGCTTTTCTGTCTTTGCTAAAAAAATACTCAGGTCCTTGGGGTTTATATCAGATGAGCTGCGCAGCCATGTTTCGGAAATGAAGACCACATCCGCCTTATGTACTTTGAAAATCATCCCAAATTTGGAAGAAGACTTGGAGTGTTCCACTTTAAAACGGTAAGTTCCGTCCTTCTAAGCATTTTTAATTAATGAATTTAATGACTCCGATGTGTCTCCACTTCGTTCCATTTCCTATATCTCTTGTAATACATATTGAACTGCCTCTTTCGTGTATTTACTTTGGAGTAATGCTGCTACCTTGCCTTTCATCTGCTGGGCTACAGTCTTAACTATTATATGATAACATCTCCTCCTAGCACTGTGCTGGATAGTTCTTCGCTGGTTGCTTGCTCAGTTTGTATTGATCTCGATTCCTTAGGTATACACTGAATACTTTTGGAGGGCTCATTGATTTACTTTATCCTTTGCTGCGCCGTCACTGCATTGAAGGTCTTGCTTTGGATAGGTGGGAAGTTAGCTGATCTGTGTTCGTACCTTTGGCGTATGTTTATCCTGTTTCTTTGATTTCCCCCTTTCGCTTTCGTTCAGGGCAGCCCCTGTCATTAGCAGTGTGTTCACTTCTGCAATTTACGCATTTATATCTTCGTTTATGCACCTGGAAACATTGTTCTTTTCTCTGCACTTAAGACAACTTTCTTTTCCTCTGAAGATATTGGAAAATTGCGATATTTTTGGCATTTATAGCATTTTGTCACCTGAAACATGTACGGAGACTAAATCTCAAGTAGAATATTTCTATCTCGTCCTGCAAGTATTTGCTATAAAAAGTTAATAGAACAGTCTGCAGGAGTTGTATTTCTGCCTTGCCATCCTTGAAGATTTTCCTCCTGAACCTGCAGACATCGATGATCTGTGCGGACGATACAGTATTGGTTCTTAATTTTTCGTTTGTTAGTTCTGTCGGAACAAATTTAATAAGGTCCTTCATTTAATTTTGTTAGCCGGAATGTAAGCTTTCAAACCAAATTATTGAAGAAGTGTCTTGTTTTTCACGAAGCTGTTAACTGAACCGGCATTTATGATCCCTATGGGCATTTTTCCCTTGTTGGCTAAGATGTTTCAGACCACTAACCTTGTTGTAGAAACTTTTTCCTAGCTGAATGGGGTACAGAGTACAACCATCAGATGTAGTTTCAATTACCACCACACTTCCGTGTGAGCAGCGGACGAGAACGGTCGTGTACATCCTCCACTACAGTGCTCACTTCGCTATCGGAAAGTTCTACCAACGCAACGTGTTCGCGAATTACTTTGAACAATAAGTGTAAATATATTATATCGTTTAATGTGAGCTACCAAACCTTTTACCGATGTGACCTCAAAAACTGTTTAGTTGCCCGGTCGGTGGAAGACTACAACCGAACGTTCTGAGCGACCGGTTGCTTGTGATGTCTATAAACACCGACTTGGCTTCTGCCATTCGCAACTCAATGATCAGCGAAAACTCTAATATAAGTGCCATAAACCCATCTGATATCACCAACGAGATGATTTCTTAAGACAACGCAGCCCACCCATCTAGTTTAGCAGTCCCAGAGCAGCAGCCATGTCAAACAGCTAATCACCAGCAGGTCACAGCCTACCTGCAGCATGATCTTCAACAGCAGCAACAACAATCAGCCCAGCAGCTCCATCTCCACCAGCAACAACATTTATACCAGTAGCAGATGCTTCAATATTAACAGCATCAACCCCAATCCTCACAACCGATGGGGACAACACAACATCCCACGACGCCCGACGCATTGCTGAACCAAATGTATGTACAGTTTAACGCAGGCGCCAATATGCCTCAGCCTCCCCAGTGCCCAAATAATACAAGTAGCGGCATGTCGCCCATGGATGTTATTAACGATCAAAAAAGAACCGGTCAAAAGCGCCAGCGCACAAATAGTGAAAATAACTTGCAACAACCTCCAAGGGCCTTATCTCCTGATAATGGACCACCAGAAATGAGATACATTATTGATATACCGACGCAAAACAGATTCCAAATCTTGCATTGCGAAGAACCTGTAGAAGATACAACCGAAATCACAAAAGTAGTTAAAACACCACAAATTTTTCTACACGACGTAAACAATCATCAAAGACTTACTCGAGATCTCAAAAATTTGCTATGTAATGACTTTTCAACCGAACTTAAAGGAAAAGTGATTAAAATAAATACAACCTCTATTCAGGATTTAGAACTCTGACAAAACATTTCGATACCATTAAGCAGAAATACCATACATTTCGTGCCCCAGACTCAAAACAATTATCGTTTATCGTTCGCAACTTACCATATTCACTAACAAATGATAAAATAAAAGAGGAACTAATAAGACTAAAATTCCCAGTGACAAAGGTAACAATTTTAAATAAAGATAAGAACCCTATACCACTCTGCGCGGTTGAGCTTAAAGAAAATCGTGATTGTGCTAATATTTTTGAATTAGACAGATTGTTCCAATGCATTATTAAAGTACAACCACGCAGAAAGTCAAAAGACATCCCTCAGTGTACAAATTTCCAATTCTATGGTCACACAAAAAACTATTGCAAACTTGACCCGCGATGTGTTCGTTGTGATGGGAAGCACCATTATTCCTCATGTAACCACCCGCGCACTGCAAAACCTAAATGTGTTAATTGCGGCGGGGAACACCCAGCTATCTTTAAAGAATGTAAATATTACGAAGAAGTGAAACTTATAAGTTCCAAAAAATCATTACATCAAAGCAAACTTAGCTTCTGAGACAAACAGCTGACTGGGACACACATACCGCCCAATCCGGCCTCACCGGAATTTCCATCTTTACCAACCATAGTGCCGCCTCAACCACGCTATAAATACATAGCTAACCAAATGATACAAAACAATGAGAAAACTAATTTACAGCATACTCCGCAAAACAATTCTCGACCCTCTTACAGTAATATATTACAAGGAAACCGTAACACATCACCTCACGACACAAACATACCACATAACGAGCACAACACTGGGCAGACCGAGCGGGGCGGTGTAACGGCTAGCGTTCTCGCCTCGCATTCGGGAGGACGGCGGTACGAATCCCCGTCCGGGCATCCAGATTTGGGTTTTCCATGGTTTCCCAAATCACTCCAGGCAAATGCCGGGATGCTTCCTTCAAAAGGCCATGGCCGAATTCCTTCCCATTCCTTGCCCCCATCCTTGCCCCCCATCCTTTCCCGTCTCTAAAGACCTCGATGTTAAAAAGAGACGTAAAGCAGTTGAAAAAAAAAACACTGGGCAAGGTACTGCATGGACCAGCCTAATAAATGAACTAATCTCTTGATTAATCACAGCTTTTCTCCCTATGATAAAAGAGATCATCATGTCGTCAGTAGCTAGCTTTCTCCAAAATGGCAAATAATACGGTCAATGTTTCTAAGTTAACACTCGTAAACTGGAACGCAAATGGCGTTCGAAATAAGAAATCAACACTTGCCGAATTTATGAGCCGCCACAATGTTGACATTGCATGCATAACTGAGACACACCTCACTTCGAATGACACTTTTAAAATTACTGGCTATAAAATTTATAGAACAGATCGTGATGCGCCTATAGCCTCCGGCGGGGTAGCTATATTGGTTAAAAATAACATCAGTCATTATTCGATCTATATGCCCGCCAACGATCTCGAAACAGCTGGAATACGAATCAAAACTAAAACAAACTCCGAAATAACAATAGTTGCTGCCTACAAACAACCAAATCGGAGGCTTACACAACAACAGCTCATACCAATATTTGATCAAAATCAGTCTACCTTACTAATGGGGGATCTCAACAGCAAGCACGAAGCTTGGGGATGCAGAACAACAACACCGAACGGTAGGAAACTGCTCGACGCAGCAGGTAACCTCGGTTTACATATAATCGCACCACACGGGCCGACCTATTTCTCTAATAACCCAAATGTTACCCCTGACATACTTGACATTGCGCTAGCTAAAAATACACCACTGCCAATACATATGGAAGCAATCTCGGAATTAGACTCAGACCACATTCCGGTGTTAGCAAAATTTGGTACAAACCCAGAAATATCAGAACAAACACCAAAGATATTAACCGGACAAGTAAACTGGAATCTATTCGAAATTAATCTTAATCAGATATTACCATCATTCTCTAGGCAAGATAATAAAGATAATATTGATGAAGGCGTACGACAACTAACGACCGCAATTCACCAGGCGATAGAACTATCGACCAAAAAATCACAAACAAAATCGTTTAGATCATTCCATGAAAAAATACCGCAAAGAATCATTGAATTAATCAACTATAAAAATCAAACTCGCAGACAGTGGCAAAGGCAGCGACTCCCACACCAACGCCGACTACTAAACCAATTAATTAGACAGGTAAAAACAGAACTTGACTCATTTCGTTACGAATCATACCAAAAGTATCTATCGGAAATGGAACCTGGCGACAGGTCTCTATGGAAAACCACAAAACGTATTCTCAAGGAACCCACTATCTTACCACCCTTAAAATGGAATGGTACATACATATTCCAGCGCTTCAGAGAAATGCGAAATCTTAGCAGATCATTTCGAAAATACCTTCAAACCAAACCCTATAGTAGATCATGAGTTCAACACAACAATAGAAAATTCTAATCAGTATGTTACCATTGGCGCGGAGAATTACGTCAGATTCACTACTCCAAAAGAACTGCGACAAATAATTAAGAACTTACCTGTACGAAAATCCCCAGGCCACGATAACATACCTAACATAGCGCTAAAGTCATTACCCCCAAAGGCAGTAAGCTACCTCACGTCACTTTTCAACAGCATTCTCTGTACCGGGTATTTCCCAAGAGAGTGGAAACATGCTAATATCATAGTTTTCAACAAACCTAACAAACCAGCATCCCTGCCCTCTAGTTACAGACCCATAAGCTTACTCCCTACTTTGTCAAAACTGCTAGAAAAAATAATACGGAAGCGACTAACTTCCTTCCTCGATACTACAGGAACTATTCCGCCTCATCAATTTGGTTTCCGCCCTATGCACTCAACCTCACACCAAATACTACGCCTGGTAGAAGATATTACAAAGGGCTTTGAGCTCAAACATCACACATTGGCTGCTTTTCTCGATGTTGCCCAGGCATTTTGACAAAGTATGGCACATTGGCCTATTATATAAACTTAAAAACACAGGAATGCCTCTATATTTGTATAAAATTTTAGAAAGCTTTTTACAGAATCGAACTTTCAGCGTAAGAATAGACACAAAAATATCCACAGCACGATCAATAGCTGCAGGAGTCCCACAGGGATCTGTCTTAGGGCCAACGCTATTCAACATATACACCTCAGATATACCAACTCCTCACAACACCTCGACTGCACAGTACGCTGATGACACAATCATATCGTATTCTTCGCACAATGACATTCATATCGCACGCAATAACCTACAGGAAACAATAACGCAATTAACTAAATGGCTCAATCAGTGGCGTATATCTTTAAATCCCGGAAAATGTCAAGCCAAAATCTTCACTCTGAGACGCCCACCAAACCCCCCGGAGATAAACATCATGGGAAATAACATAGCATGGAATCCAAATGATCAATCTATTAAATACCTAGGAGTCGATCTTGACAGGCGCTTAACATGGAACATACACATTAACAACTAAACTAAACCAAGCCTATGCCAGATTACACAAATTGTATCCTGTGTTAAACAAATAATCATCATTAAAAACAGAGTGCTGCCTGCTAATTTACAAAATGATATTACGGCCACTAATAACATATGCATGCCCTATATGGGGATGTGCTAGCCGTAGCAAATTACATAGAATACAAATATTTCAAAACAAACTACTCAGATTAGCAGTGAACGCACCATGGTATGTACGAAATAGCCAGCTACACAGAGAGTTAAATATTGCTTACATTAACGAATTTATAAAACAACAAACAATACATTTCATCAAACGAATGAGTACAGTTCCTGGTGCGAAATTTTACAAATTAGGGAAAAGAACCGGCCAAACTAGGCTAAAAAAACGCCTTCCTCAAGATATTTTTCTATCAGGCAGTGATTCCGAAGAAGAAGTGAACCAGCTAATAAATTAAATACCGTGTGGCCTGTCACCTTCCATTTGACATCTCGTTTGTTAAGTATAGATCAGATTTTTGTCAGCGCTCGAAATAAAATGTATATATATAAAAAGTGTAATTATTTTAAACCAATTTCATTTTAACTGTTTTGATTACTGTTCTAATTCTGATAACTGTTTTTAATACTTCAATACTGACGTTCATGTTGCTAACATTGTTATAAAAATTATTGTATCACTGTATTGTAGTCACTGAGGGGCCCTGTGGGTTGACCTCAACCATGACAATATGTAAGTTATGTTTTTCTTTTTTTTTTGTAAAATTCAACTTCGTCCTGTATAGCAATATTGCTGAACGGATAATAAATTCATTAAACAAAAAAATTACCACCACGTATGGGCTCTCCACCTCATCATTATATAGCATGTTGCATTGTATTGGTACCTATTGCTTCTCCTTGTCATTATCACCATCTGTTGTCACAGTATTCTGCATGGTGTTCCACTGTCAGCCTTCATCTTTATAATGGGGATTGTTTGTGTGTTGGGTACCTGGCTGCAGGCTGCCTCCTTGTTTCTGGTAAGTGTCGTATCAATCATCATCAGTTCTCCTCATTTTTCATTCATAATATTTCTTTTGTACACTGTCTTCCGTTTAATTCTCAAATTGTATTTTTCTTCTTCCTCACTATCATTGTGGTTCACATTTAGTTTCTTCTTGACCGTCTCCGATGTATCTTGACCACAAATGTTTGAGTATTTTTTATTATTATTATTATGACTTTCGGTGTATCTCAAAAATTTTCATTAGATTTTACATTTGCTGTTTTAACTTTTAAAGTAATGTAATCAAGCCTTATTTCACAATGTATTATAAAATAAAACAGTGATAACAATGATAACATAAGATGATAAAGTTTCATATAACGTTTTCTTACCGGATAAAATGTTTATAGCCTAAAGAATAAGAAGTTACTTCTGGTTGAAGTATTGGGTGAATACGTGGTATACGCAGTAATTTTTTTTTTTTTACTTGGTAGAGATTGATATATGATTTATCTTTTATGAAATGGTAGCGCTGAGAACAATTAATGGAAGTTACTTAATATAATGACACTTGAGATTTTGTGATAAACATATCCTGTCTTCCCCTTCTCAACAGCTTATCTACCGATGTTGGAAGTAGGATTTTGAACTTGACCAAGCTATTGTATAATTTGTTCTGTGGTGTCCGATAAAGGGTGCATGCTAGAATGATGTGATTGATATCTGCTATTTCTTCGGGGCAAAATGGCGAATGTGCTACCCTGATTCTATGAACATGTTTTGGGTAACAACCGTGTCCAAGTCGCATACGTATTATGGATGTTTTGAATCTTTTGCCCAATTTTTAGTCTTCAAACCATACTTTAGGAGGTATATGAGGTTGTATTGATGAATAAAACTTACCTTTGACTGTGTTGAAGTCCATGATTCTGACCATTTGTGAAAAGACTCTTTCATAACGATTGTTATAAAGTCGGCGTGAGGCAGCTGTGTATAATGTTGCTCTCCGTCCGTTGTACTTTCCTTGGCTAGTTGGTCTACAATTTCGATATGCTGTATGGACGCTTGCCCCTTGATCCATAATAAGTGCTCTTCTTTCCTCTCAATGGTAGCTGAGTACATCAAGTTTAGTATGTCGAATAAGATCTTATTCATTCCGTTGAGTCTTTTCGTGTTTTAAAGCTTCTAAGCAACGCTTTCCGAGTTTGATAATACCAAGATTTTATTGAAGCGATCGTAGACATATTTCATGGCCTCTTTGATTGCTATGGTTAATTCGGTTTATACTGTGGTCTTTGACGTCAGGCGTACTTTCTGGGACTGTTGAGTGAGGGGACAGAAGAAGGCGTAGCCAACCTCATTTGTTCTATTAGAGCCGTCAGTACAGTTTTGTACTTTTTCCGGCCACGTTAAAGCTGAAAATCTCTCTATCTTGCTGTTTGCCTTGCGACTCCTTGTTATACAATTTGGTAGGTGATATACATTAGGCTTGTATCTCAAGATATCATACTGGGATGAGAAGAGAGGAAGCATCGTATCTTGAAATACTAACGGAATCGTATGTTTTGTTCAAATGTAACTGAGAGCCAGCAAAGGTGTTCTGGGGCCTAGAGTGCTGCCTCTCCTGTTCTTCGTTGCTGTGTATTCTCAAGCCTTCTGGATCACAGGGTTGTTAGTAACGGCAGCACGCCTCATTAGAAATATGCTGGACAGTAGCCGTCGACGTATCTCCAGAGGCGTTTCTTTCTCCTTGACTAATAATGCGTTGGTTTTTTTGTGGATTTAATCGCTCCGAGGCACAATCTGATGGCCCGGTGCTGCACTACGTCCAATTTACGCGAGGATATACCTTGGAACATTCGCATAGCATGAGCTACCGTCATCCAGGATGGGGCGGATTAGTGTTCTATACAAGGCAAGCAAGTTAGCGGAGTCAGCTCCCCACCATACACGAGTTACAGATCGTATCGTGTTTAAGCCAAGTTCTATTTTAGCTATCACCTGATCAATGTGCCCCCTCCATGTCAGTTTACTATCCAACTGGAGTCCTAAGTATCTCATCTCTGTTCTAATAGGAAAGGAATAAGGGCCCAGATGTATCTGCGTCCCTCGATAAATGTTCTGTATACGCGAGAAAAGCACGACACGATTTCTCTGGTGAGACAGTCCACTACGATGAGTCCATTCGTATATTTCCATAGCAGCGTCGTTCAGTCTCCTTGGGAGAGAGGTGACGCGTATATTCATACGTCGTCTGCGAATTTCAACACCTTTATTGTGAGGCTGAATATGATCCTCTAGGTCCTATATGAAGATGGTAAACAGAATGTGGCTGAGTATAGCCCCTTGTGGCATTCCCTGGGAGAGCACACGTGGCCCCTATAGACAGTTATCGTGCTGGCGGATATACAGGTAGACGGTCCGGTAGTGGAACAGGTTGTAAATTCCGCGCAGATGTTCCTCTGGGAAGTGTAGTTCTCTAAGCTTTTGATGAAATTTTCATAGGCACCCGTTATGTATATAAATAGGACAGAGAACTTTTTTTGTATAGGTCTGTTCTATAAAAATGTGAGGTTACCAAGATTGTCGTTGGTGCCCCTTACCTTCCTAAATCCATTCTGAGAGTTAGGTAGCAATTTGTTGTTTTCAAGACACCATTTCCAATCTCAGCGTTATGATGCGTTCGAATGTTTTTGCTATGCATGAAGAAAGCGTTATGGACGATAGGAACTTGCGTTGTTACTGTCTTTACCTACTTTCTGCACTTGGGTGATAATATGTGTGGTCTAGTCCTTCGGAAACTCGCTTTTTGTCCAGATTCTCGTGAGCAGTTGTAGAAGAACGACCTTAGCGGGGTGGGGTAGGTGGAGGAGCATCAAATAGTGGATATTATCTATTCCTGGTGCCGTGTTTGCTACCGATTTGAGTACCAATTCCAGTTCTCTCAGTTGGAACGCCTCTTTGTCGATACTGTCCCTGTTCCTTGAGCTGGTTTAGTGGTCTTAAAGGTACACATGGGACTGATGAAGGGGAGACCTTGCTTGAAAAATCTTCCAGCCAAATAGTTGACGATTTCCTGCCAACTGGTTTCTTTCTAAATCTATTGACCCTATCCCAAACAGTAGTCAACAGCGTTTTCCTATTTAGGTTATTGCAAAATTCCCTCCAGTAAGCTTTTTATCTTACCATCAGGAATCTTTTAGTTTCGGCGTCTATTTTCTTATAAATTAAGTATTTTTTTCACGTAGATTCCTGTTTGTATGTCGAATATTCTAACTTCCGTTTGGCTACTATTCGCGAGCATTCCGTTTCCACCATGTTATCGGGGTTATATATGCATTTTATAATCGTTTATGCCTGGGGATCGATATTTCTGCTGCTTCGTTTATAAGTACAGAGGAATGTCTGATATTGCTCACTGATTGTTTTGTTGCCATGGATTCGTGCAATGTTGGATCAGATCGACTGAGAATATAAAATCCATTTCGCCTTACGAATGTTCCATTTTGTAGCCGGATACAGTTTCCACCCACATTCAACTGTTTTGTCGTTATTATGATGAGGAAGTAGTCCGATCCCCAGGGCTGTAGCACGGTTTTCCATTGGAATTCAGTTGCGAGGGAGGGGGGACCAGAGAGTTAGGTCAATTGCAGATAATGTTGGCCAGGTTTAGAAACTAAAGTTGGGGCGTCGTCATTAAGTACGAAAAGGTTGAATTTCTACTATGGCGTCCCTGAATGTATCAGTCCGCTCGCAACACCATGCCGTGTGATGGGCATTGAAGTCTCAATATATTTAGTAGGATTCCTCTATTCGTTGTAGAAGAGCACCACTAGTTTAGGGGGAACATATGTACATCGTACATCGAAACAATAGATAGGTTTAGATTCTGAATCAGCTACAACAGCTCGGAAAGATACGATGTGCGGGTGATCAATGTAAGTTGCTGCAAAAGGAATGACTGTTTGCATTGATATGGCTACTCTTCCCTGTCTTTGCGTACTATATGGTATCCTTTAAATGAGAGGGGTGTGGCCGGTTTGGGCCAGGATTATACTATAGCAGCGTTAGCAATATTATCAACACCTAATTCTCGCTTAAATTGTTCCCTATTTTGTCTGATTAATCAAGCGTTCCATTGTAATAACTTAATTTCCGACATCTTGTTGGAGACTGTTTGACAGTATTTCTAAAATTATTGTCCGCTATTGGCGATTTGGCTTCTTGGATGAGTAGCATGATTAGATTAAATATTTTTTCCAAAAAGGATTCCATTTTTGGTATGATGTATCTCGGTAGGCTAATTGAAGGCATTTGTGTCTTGCAATGCTACAGGCTGTAGGTGTCGGGCGAACTGAGCACCATGCCAGGGCCATGTGGAGGTTTCAGGGGTTTCTATCAGGCGTGAGGTCGAGGGAGGATGGACACTCGTTATAATAGGTGACATGGGACCACTGTATGCAAACAAATATTGTCTTATATTTGAAGATTGGTTTTCTTTAGTATATTGAGAGTTTTTATTGGACTTTGGGCCTTTAGTGCAGACATAGGAGGACCGGCAGCAGCATTTTCATAAATGTGTAACTACGGGCGATTAAGTACACTAGCGGTATTTGCCATCGTTTGTATGGGGCCCCTCTTGAAGCTAATGACGCCTGTGCGATTTAGTGTGCCGCATACAGGAATGATGGTTGTTGTGGTATTGTGGTCAGTTGCTGCGTCTGTAGTACTGGGTGTTGTAGCTGTGCCTGCAGTCGAGCTGACATTTACTGTTGTGCCGAATGTAGAGTAGGTAGGCAATGTGGTAGTCGTACTAATAGGGCCGGAAATTCCATGTGACTACTTAATTGGGGTGCAGTACAGGCCGCCTGGACGTAGCTACGAGATTATTGCTCTATGTCAGGAATCATAGCGTTTGTTCTGACCGCGATTGCTTCTTTTGCTTCCCAGTGTTTAAGATATACTGGGCAATTCCTGTCTGTGGCTACGACAGAGGGCACAGCACACAGTTGTGAGATTCTTACAGTTCACCACCAAGTAGGGACCACCACACCTACTGCATCGTAGTTTACAAGATTTACATTGAACTTGTCGATGGTCCAGCCGTAAACAAACAGCACACTGGATTACTGGGGAAACATACGATTCCACCGCACAACGGGTACCGAGTATTGTTACATGGGTCGGTAAACACTGAGACCGGAAAGATACCAAAGAGACTGGTTTGGGTATTACAAGTTCTAGATTCGTCTGGCACCTTTTGGTGAAGCTATTTTTTTACCTGTTTAAGGTCTGTCTAACAGCGAGGTCTTTAGAGATGGGAAAAGAGAGGGGCGGGCAAGGAATGGGAAGGAATTCGGCCATGGCCTTTTGAAGGAAGCATCCCGGCATTTGCCTGGAGTGATTTGGGAAACTATGGAAAACCCAAATCAGGATGCCCGTGTAGTGGCCTCTTTTTATACAGTATGACGGTCCGTTACTTATTCGTCAGGATGGATAAGTGTATGTGGTCACTGTGAGCGTTAGTTACTTGGGGCGTGTCTGCTGCTGCTCCCGTTCTTGGTACTCCCGTCTCGGCTTTGGCTATCTTACTTAGACTATGTACCTGAACCTGGATATCTCTGACCTGCTCTAATGAAAGACACTAAGTGCGTACATAGTTTTATTCTTTCATGGCGGGCTGTTATATTCGTCCAATGGCCACGAGCAGGACTCCAAGCACTTAGTAATATAAAAGACTGATGGACTTACATTGGTTACGGCAGATCAGCTGACTAGCGGGCATGGCTGGCCTTCGCTCCCAACTCACTGCCTGCGAGTGCCGCCACTCATACATTATCATTATAAATATTTTTACATCTCCCAAAATATACTGTAATTATTAAAACGGTCTGCTACAATCTCTCCCTCCTTAATCGAAGACCAGCTTTGCCCCCAAAGCTTACTACTCTCCTCCATTGTTGAGGTTACTCACTAACTAGTACTAGTATACATGATTCGTGCTTGGATTCTTGCTTCGGCTTACAAAGTTATAGCAACATTCTTTTATAATCCAAATGCTTTATGGTGTGGCGTCCAATCCTGTATAACAACAAAGTCAATTCTCGTTAAAAATCGTAAGTACAAAAGACAAGGCAATAAAAGAGAAAATAATCATTTGACAAGAACAATAGAATATAAATGACATAATTACAGTTTCGATTTAGTTGTGCAGTTTTCAGTGTCCTTAGCACTATCCTTGCTAGTAGATGGTAAAGTCATTACAATTTGTGCTGCAGTTGGTATTGGTCTTTCAATATCCAATCTGGCTAATTTTTTATTATATCGTTTGTAAATTAATAGTATTAAAATTACTATAATAGATTATGATACAATAATCGTTAGGCTTACAGTGGTCACCATGGTCTTGTGTCTTGATTGCAGTTGAACTTGAGTTTCTATGGCTGCTATCAATTGATTATATTTAATTGAGTCCCTTGCTTGTTGCAAGTGTTTTGATAATTCTGTGCTCAAGATTGCGGGATTTGTTTGATTTAATTCCACTAATTTCGGACTATGGTATATTTCTTTACTGAAAGTAGGTAACACATATTCTGGATATGACAAATTGACATGAATAAGAGTTTTATGCAACACTGGTATGAAGAAATTTTCTCCTACAAATTGACAGTGAGATGACTGCTGAATGATTCCTGAATTCCTGAGTTTCACTCGATTAACGGTTTGATTGACATCTTCGTTCCAACAAGTGACAATAATTTCGTAAGGTTTGGGCATAGAAAAGATCCAATTTTGATTTACAAGGCTTAGGTAAGGCCGATCCAGCATTAGGATGTCTCGTTGGCACAAGCTTGAAAAATTGTTTGAAAAGAACATAGAGGTTTCACAAGTACCTACACTCCTACTGTGCAACGTGAGTGCTGGACAGACTGTTATGCCAGAGTTTCTACACCCTTCCAAGTCATGTTTGTTAAGAAGCGCATAAGCGTTCTGAGATTGGGTTAACAACAGTATCTCATGCGTCTTCCATTGTACATAATACCCCGTTTGCTCCCAAAAAATTGGAAATGTGTGCACAGAGTACCTGGTTAAAACTGAGTCAGTAGTACCCACCGGTATGTCAACGACAATGTGTAGATTGTCATCCATCAATGCTACGTTTACGGACGCTAATTGATAGTAATGATATACATTGTCCAGGGTGCAAGGGAAAATCATATAGCATTGTGCTTCTAGATGTCTTTGAATAGTTTGCAAATATTGTATGAAGGTTTTCGGATTGATTAGTACATCGCTAAGTTTCCCATCTGTGGCTTGTATCAAAGCAATTCTTAACTTAGTTAATTCCATGCGAGTATTAGTGATAGTTACTACCAGTTGCTGTAACAGTTGGTTGCTGTATAATTGTTGAACAAAAAATCTTTCTAATTCCTTTAAATTTTGAGTTAGTGTAATTTGTAACTGGGATACTTTTGACATGAAAGTGTTCGCTAGTGTTGTTATCGCGGCTGTATTATTCGTTACGGCATTTTGAATGTTCTTAGTCAGCATAATTTGTTTTGAGGCGTTAATTTCCATATTGTCCGTGATTTGTTCCAAATTTGTCAGTCGGGAATTTAGTTTCTTATAATCCTTTTCCGTAAGAGTCCCGAACAATTTCTTGAGAAGGGAACCGCCTACCGATATTAACGCACGTTTTGTCCTTTTCCCTCCCCTTGGCAAAAGATCAACTAAATTACGATACTCATCGTCTAGGGCTGCATACAGTGTTCTTAGACTCCCTACCAATTCATGAGTTATATCGTCGTCAAAGGAGGTGAGGTTTTGAAAAGATGCATCCAATAGATTAAATACAGTATCTAGCTGCCAACTGTGCTCCCATAATTCTCTGAAATTTATCTGAGCCACAATGAACCAAACTACTGGCGAATGTATAACATTATCTTGTTTGACAAACATTATACCACTCTTAAGTGGTGTGACTTGGTAACATTGTATTGGGACCCTGCCCAGCGAAAGAATTAGTATTACTATTAAACCCTTAAAACGCAACATTATTCTTCTAATAACACACTTGGAGAAATTAACTACTAAAGGTTACACACCGACTGTTACTACACGATACTACCAATTCCACTAAGAGATAAAGTTCTTACTACCTAAAATATTTTTCACCACAGTCTTAATTCTAAAAGGTCTGTAAATTCCGATACTTGAAGAGGACACTGCTGAGCTGGTTACCGCTCCGCGAGTCTGGTCAGCACCCGCCGCTTGCTGCGTCGACACACGTCACGCCTTGCGGTCGGCAACCCGCTGCGTAGCCCAGCCCTGCGGGATTTGAAACCACAGCAAAATTCTGCACACTGGTGTTTACATCACACAACAGCTGTGTCGGACAATAATCAACACACAACTTGCTATTGTATACAAAGAACTTGACACAGTTTTAACTTTTCACTCAGGTTCACACACAACTTTTCCTCTTGATTAAACTTAAACACAAATTCGTTGAGTCGAAACCAACCCAGTTTGCATGGTTTCATTAAAGCTTTTATGCACAAATTTGGACCAATTCTAAATTACTTTACTTACTGCCATTAACAATTCTTACTTTTGCAATTACCGTTCCACTTCCTCACTGGCAGCACCTTTGCAGGGTTGGCACAAACATTATTTACAGCTTATTTTCAAGATACTACCTTCTTATTTCTTAAATTATATGAATGACTAGCATCGTTGTTTTTTCCTGTCTTTCGTTGCGTCACCTGTGTCTGTTGCGGAGGTGTGTTCTCCCTGTACCATTAGCTGCACGATTTCTTAAATTATATGGTATGTCCTGGCGTGGTCTAGGATTTTGCGCTGCTATGGGTTTCCCCCCTGGTGTTCCAAGGTCTGTATTTCGAGTCTCGTCGACTATTGTCGACCGTGCTTCCCGCTGCGTTTTTCTCCAGATGTAAGGTTTAACCCGGTTTTTATGTACCGTTACGTCCCGATCTGGTAACCGAATCCGCACATTAACACCTGAAGGCAATCCTACTATTTCAAACGGACCCGTCCAGGATAGGTTAAATTTAGAACATGTACCACGTTTTCTAAAAGGTTTGTTTAAAAGTACAAATGAACCAATAGCAAGGTCCTGAGGGTGAGCTTTTTTATTATATTGCTTTGCCTGCCGTGCGAACGCTTTGGCATTCGCTTTCCGCACACTACTCCAAATACGGCGTAGCTTGTGCGCCAAACTTCTTACGTCAGGGTTGGTTATTTCTTTAGACAACGGAACACAGCAAAGGGCGAATTCATCTCCCTCCCATAGAGTACTTCAAACGGTGTCTTGTTTGTGGAAGAGTGCACGCGGCAATTTTAAGCACTGACAATAAATGGTAAAACTGTAGGCCAATTCTTTTGAGATTTATTCATATAACAGCTTAGGGATTTAATTATAGTTCTGTGCGTTCTCTCCGCCATTCCATTAGATTCTGGGTGCACTGCCGTGGTGTTCAGTTTTTTAATTCCTAGTAGTCTGCACATCTGTGTAAATAGATCCGATAGAAAGCTTTGCCCTTTGTCTGTCACCAAAATGGACGGGATCCCGTAGAGTAGAACCCATTGGGTTACAAATGCTCTCGCGATGGTCTCCGTCTTCTGGTCAACTAGCGGAATCATGGCCAGATAACGTGAGAACGCATCCACGATGGTTAAGATGAAAACATGACCGCTATCGCTTCTCGAAAATGGGCCAACAATATCTAAATGAATCCTTTGAAAAGGGCTACTAGTTTCGGGTAGTGATTGCAATTTCTCCCTGTTTCGTGTTTCCCCCGCGCGCTGATTGCACGCGAGACAAGTTTTAACGTAATCGCGCGTATCCTGCCTCCTAGAAGGCCACCAATATGCTTTAGCAATCAGGCGATTGGTAGATTTATACCCTGCATGGCAACCATAGAAGGAATCATGATGTAATTGTAACACCGTTTCTCGCAGTGATTGTGGCACAACCGCTCGTTCCCCTTGTTTTGTTTTCCTATACAGTACATCGTCGCGTAACACGAACATTGGCCGCTGACGTCCAACGCAAGCATTCTTTGTCTTTTGATTGCTCAAGTGGTAGTTGCGCTAACGTCAGAGGTTCTTGCACTTCGAGAGCTCTGACCTTACGGCTCAGGCCGTCCCGCATGCGAAATTTCCGACCCACGTTTAACTATGACTTTAAAATCATATTCCGAAAGCATCAACGCCCACCGCGTTAATTTACTAGATGGATCTTTCAAATTCATCAGCCAACGAAGCGCAGCATGATCTGTTACGAGGTCAAATTGCCTACCCCATAAATATGGTCTAAAATACTTTATTCCCCATAAAACTCCCAACAACTCCTTCTCCGTAGCACTGTATTTAGATTGTGCCGGGCTTAATTGACGTGATGCGTATGCAATTGGTCGTTCCACGTTATCGATTACTTGGGCCAACACCGCTCCAGCTGCGATTTGAGAACAATCACAGATAAGCGTAAATTTTTTATCGAACTGAGGATGGTGCAATAGGGGACGTGTTGTGAGGATATTCTTTAAAGTGTGCATAGCCACCTCACATTCGTTAGTCCACTCAAATTTCGCTCCTTTCACCAATAATTTTGTCAAAGGTCTTGCGATTTGGGCATATCCCTTGATGAATTTCCGGTAATAATTAGACAGTCCCAAAAAGGATTGTAATTCCTTGACATTAGTAGGTTTGGGGAATTCTCGGACTGCCGATACCAATCTAGGTTGCGGTCTTACGCCCTCCTTAGAAATTACATGGCCCAAATAGTCTATTTCACTTGCTGCAAAGTGACATTTTCCGAAGGATAATGTTAGGTTCGCTTTCCTGAATCGCTCCAAAACTTCCTTCAAATGGGAAATGTGCTCGTCAAAGGTTTTTGAGAATATTAAGCAGTCGTCAATATACACCAGCGCCATTTTTGTTTTAATCCCATGAAGAATGGTATCAATCACTCTTTGGAACGTGCTTGGAGCATTCCTTAACCCGAATGGCATTTTTCTGTACTCCCATAATCCATTGTATGTACAAAAAGCGGTTTTTTCGATGTCGTCCTTCGCCATGTTTATTTGGTGATAACCCGATTTAAGATCGAGTGTCGAGAAATATTCACAGTTGGCTAGATAATCTACAGTCTCCGAAATAGATGGTAATGGGTATACATCAGGAATAGTAACACTATTTAACTTACGGTAGTCTACACAAAATCGATACTTGTCTTCCCCATTTACACTCTTCTTTTTTACTAAAACCACAGGACTTGACCAGGCTGAGGACGATGGTTGTATTATACCGTCCTTCAATTGTTCGTCTATTAATTTATCTAAGATTTCCCTCTGGTGGTATGGGACCCGATACGGCCTAGATTTGCAAGGTGGGGCATCTCCCGTTAAAATCCTGTGTTCCACAAGATGTGTGCTGGGCAAACCCTCTTTAGGTGCAAACAAAATTTCATACTCCCTCAATAATGCTTCTAAGCGATCTCGTTGATCCGGCGGTAAATGACTTGTCTTACAGCTAAAGTCTAACAAGGGTTCGGCAGAATTAACTCGAACTTGTTTCGTTATTTCTTCTTTACTCCCCTCACCTGAATGAGGACTACTTTGACAATCAACATCAACATCTAACATAGACACTTGTGCTACTTGGTAATTCTTCGGAATCTCTACTGGGCCCTTACCAAAATTCTCTATACTCACTGGAACACAATTTTTTCCATTAACCGCGGTTACATAAGCTATACACCTCTTAACATACACCTTTCTCTGGTCTAAATACTCGTTTACTGGAAACGGTTCAACCATTACCACTGATCCAGTTACAGCCTCCATTTCCTGAGACAATGGTAGCTGCAACACCTTACCTGTAGATTCGGGGATCGTGATGGCAGAGTCTGACTTTATGACTAATTGTGACCGTTTGACAGGAGCTACGACGTCAGATAGCTCCATGGACCACTTATCTGAGCCTTTAAGCTCTACCAGTAAGCTTCCGCCTTGGCGGTTCCTTAACCTGATAGAACTATTATTAAAGTCCAACACCGCCCCATATTCCCTGAGGAAATCTACTCCCAAAATCCCGGTAAAGTTTGGACTTAACTGTGGGACTACATACACCACAACTTCAAAATTACACCCATTAATCGTTAATTCCACTTTTTTAGTCCCTAATACTTCAATTTCTTTAGTAGCATCTACTCCCGTAATTTTGCAATCTGGGGGTTTTAATCCTTGCTCCCCGCATATACCAACCCATAGGAGGTTACAGTCCGCTCCCGTATCCAAAAGCAAGTTACATTTTTTTTCCCTGATAATAAGCTTTAACTGTAAGATCAGCAAAGTTTGCCCCTGAAGTGTCCTGTCTATTAACTGCAGGTACGTGTTTTGGAGGCAACCAGCCGGGGACACTGCTGCCTATTTTCAGTTTACCGACTGATTCTGTTTAGATTGACTATCTCCTTTAGGAATATTAGTTACCTTACCCGGTTGGTTGTGTCCCGCGCCCCTATTCCTGTTCTAATTCCCTGATGCTCCCTTGGCGTTATAGTTACTATATTCTTTAGAAAAATTGCCGCCATAGCTGCGATTTCCCGCATTGCAATGACGGTTAGAACATTGGTTCTGCCACTTACCTTCTTGTTTTGCCGGTGATCCATGGTGCTGGCTACCCCCTTTCTCTCCTCTATTTCCTACATTCTGATAACAATCCCTTTGTAGATGACCAGGCTTCCCACACAAGAAACAATAGATGACTTTCCGTGCGTGAAACACCTGCTGTACTGGTTTAAATTTATTTTCTGTGGAGGCTCTATTCTTAACCTGTTCAAATAACACGCCAATCTCTAATGCTTCACTAAATGTTTTAGGCCGCCTTAAAGAAATCTCTTGATTTAATTCCGAGCTTATTCCTGCTAGGAAAACTTCTAAAAGCCGCATATCACTCTCAAAGAGAACAGCTTCGTCGTGAGACTCATCTCCCGTTAATTCGAAAGTCTGAGCATTCAAAAATTTCAAACGGTCCGCATAATCTTCGAGTGATTCCTGAGACCTTCGTTTTGTGCTACGTAATTTTTCGCGATAGAACGTCGCGCTGACTTTAGGCTCAAATCTCTTAACAAGCTCTTCACAAAGCCCCGCGTAAGTAACTGACATTTTACAATTTTGATCGTATCTTACATGCCGGTATGCAATTCCAAATAACCGACTTTTCAGAATTCTTAATTTAACATCTGAGGATAAATTAAACATGCTAAATACGTTATCCAATCGATCAAGAACGTCACGAATATTTTCTCCAGGATTTCCCGAAAAGGTGATGCCAGGGGACAGAAGTGTACTAATCAATTGTAAATTCCTAGTCTCTTCCTTGCAAGATTCGCTTGAACAGTTAACTCTTCCATTCTCTGATTTATATCTTGCACAGCTTCCTGCACCGTTGTGGAGGTTTGACCGTCCGTTCTATTTTGAGACATACTGGGTTAGTTTCTACTCACCGAATATCTCGCCACAGTCGTACGCGCCGTCCTGGAGTCGAAGTCGCGCGCCGCCACGGCTCCTCCCTCTCGCGTCGGTGACCTGATGCCTCCGCAGTGATGGCTGCCGGCCAGCTGATATCCCCTCCAGTAGTCTGTTGTCGCCCGGGCTCCGCCTCTCCGCCGCGTCACTGGACACGTCTGCTGGAACAGCTGGTTACTGAATGATGTGCTTGCGCTGACCTCCTTTTGCCCAACCCGCTAGCGCAGCCGTTTTGCTTTCTTAAACCAATGCCATCATTTTAAATGCCCGATTAAAAATTAAGTTCTTCTCTTCACAGTTTACTGCATACAATTTAAGTGATCTTCTGTAGCCAAAGAAATTACCTTCGCCACCAAGCAGTTTTAAGTTTCCGGCTTCTTCCTTTCCTGGCTCTAAATTTTTCTGACACCCAGTTGCGGTGTCTTTTTACCCGTTTTCATCTCTTCCTGGCTCCAATTTTATCTGACACCAAATTGTAGTAGCCTCTTTTTATACAGTTATGACGGTCCGTTACATATTCGTCAGGATGGATAAGTTGTATGTGGTCACTGTGAGCGTTAGCCAGTTTTACTTACTTGGGGCGTGTCTGCTGCTGCTCCCGTTCTTGGTACTCCCGTCTCGGCTTTGGCTATCTTACTTAGACTATGTACCTTAACCTGGATATCTCTGACTTGCTCTAATGAAAGACACTAAGTGCGTTCATAGTTTTATTCTTTCATGGCGGGCTGTTACATTCGTCCAATGGCCACGAGCAGGACTCCAAGCACTTAGTAATATAAAAGACTGATGGACTTACATTGGTTACGGCAGATCAGCTGACTAGCGGGCATGGCTGGCCTTCGTTCCCAACTCGATGTTTAACACAGCATAGTGGCTGCTTAGTCACTCGAACTTGGCTTGACCGACTTCCCCCGAGCCTCGGTGAGCTCGCGCTTATATTTCATCAGTTGCGTACTCTGTCCTCGTTCTAAGGGCAATCAACTGATAGCTAGCGTTTCTCGAAGCTTCTACACGAGCCCAGTTTTCATAACTATTGCTCGCCGACCTGGATTTATTGCTGAGCTATCTTGCGACATCCCACGCCAGGCGCTCACTGCCTGCGAGTGCCGCCGCTCATTCATTATCATTATAAATATTTTTACATCTCCCAAAATATACTGTAATTATTAAAACGGTCTGCTATACCCGGACGGGGATTCGAAACGCCGTCCTCCCGAATGCGAGGCCAGAACGCTAGCCATTACACCACCACACTCGGTTTGGTGAAGCACCACTGAGAATGAGGCAAATATTTCTTGTGCAAGTTCTTCATCACTCAGAGAAGTATCCACATTCCTTATGATTTCCTGTTTGTGGATCAAGAAATTTAGAATATAGATTTCTGTATTTTTAGATTTAAATATTTCCAGTTGTACTTTTTTAATGGCTTACGGCTCAATGTGATTATCATGACTCATCCAGTGCATCACTTTCTCTAGTGAATTGTTGCTGTTAAGTATCAACACAACAGGACGGGCACATTATTAACACACACAACACTTAAACACCCATGCCCTTGGCCGGACTCGAACCGGCGACCTTCGGTAAGCGGAAACAATTCTGTAGCTGCTACGCTACCGAGGCCGGCGAGTTGTACTATTGAAATGGTACACTTGCTGTACTGGCTTCAATTTCAAGACGATTTTTCACAATGGAGATAATGTTGATAACGTCCCTTTTGAGGGAGTTATTATGCTGGAATATTAATTTACCGATAGCCATTGGGTGTAAGTTGCCGACATTCCTATCCAGACTCTCTATGAAAATATAGTATGGACCACTGTCTGTAGGGTTATATCTATTGTCTTTGCTTCTATAAGTTGGCACTGTCGTGTCACACTGGGTGTGGTTAGGATTGGGTTGATCTAACACCGTAGCTGGAGATAGATTAATCTCTATGAACCCTGCTGTATCAAGCTGTAAGAATTAGTATTCGAATAGATTAATTCTTAACATTCTTTTCTTTCTTCCCTCTTACTCCTCTCTGCCACTAAGTTTTAGACCACAATATTCTCTCTGATCACGTGATCCAACAACTCCAAAGTACACATTCCAAGACTACTATTACTAAGAATTTATAAAATAGTCTGATAAAGTTGTTACCTGACATATCCCCCCGCTCAAAAATGTGTCTAAAATGTTTACAATACCGGTGGACTAAGCATCTAGACCCCTTACCAAAAATAAATCTGTACGTAGTACGAGGTAGCGAGTTCACTCGCCCCTCAAAATCAATGATAAAGCTTCTTTCTATGTTTCCAATCTATCCTTGCAAACTCATACTCAGAAACCAACAGTCTTTTTGGAAATAAAACGTCTTTTCCAACACTAAATATGGTTACAAGATTATAAACAAATCCTACAATTATCCTTAAAAGGCACAATTTCATTTTGGATCGATTAACATAATTTTCATCATACTGCTTCATTTTATTCTCCGTTGTTTTACTTTGATTACTCTACCAAATAATACCATATCTTTTAAATGCTCAACAGTAACCTTTCCTTCACTATTTGACACTCTGTCAGCAATAATACTATCAAACTTTGTATCATTAATAGAAATAGGGATTTCTTTATTAACATTACTCGGGATACTGACAGTGTCCTCAGGGGATTTTAATAAAGTTTGGTTTGCATTAGCCTTATTTCTATTTGTATCTACTTTTTCTGCTTTCTTGATATCATTTTCTTTACACTGGAATTCAAATCCCCCCCCCCCTTTACACTGAAATGGTCACTGTCAATTACGTCCGGTTTAATATTTATTGAATAGTCACTACCCTTAGAATCCATACACAACTTCATATTGCCTAAAATATCCATAATTTTGTCAAAAGTGCCTTGTATCCTTATACCCCAATCATTTTTAGCTAACTTAGAATTAAATTTCTTAGTCTCTTCTAGTTTTGTACTCTCTATTTCTCTATCAACATCATTAGGACTAATGGACAAAACATCTGGATCTATTTCATTTTGCAGGCAACCGTATGTGACCTTACTCTCAAGAACCCGACTTTTCTTATTATTTTTATCTTGACATTCTATATCTACATTAAACTCATTGTGTCCCCCTCCATCAGCCGTTTCCTGTGCTTCCAAAAATATTTTATCTTCCTTTTCTACAACTACTTCTAAACATGACAATCCATCTACAGCTAATAAATCAGCCTTCTGTTCTTCTTTAGTGTACTCTAGAGCAAAATTTCCTCTACTACAATATGAATTAAGTAATGCTAGGTTAACAGGGATGTTACATTCTTCCTTTACTTCAGCCTTACTTTTCATTTGCACTGTTTTCCTAGTTATGGAAAGATTCGCTTCTACTACGTGAGGTGTCCCTGTACCAGCAAACTCTTGAACAGAATAAACCACATTTTCTTTTCTCTCAGAAATCTCCCCAAACCCAAAGCACTCTTTGTTATCTGCTACTGCAATATCAAAGCTACCTTCAGCTATTGGAAATGTCTCAAATTTTTTCTTTACCTCTCCACATTCGATATTAAACAAAGTATCTGCCAGTTCAATATCGTCACATTGTACCTTAGTTCTCAGATTAGGAAGTAAACCTGTCACTCTCAAAATGTCATCTTCAAAATAATCTTCATATACTGTTACATAATCTCCAGTTTCCATCTTCTTAACCACCTTGAACCAAACTAGATGCATCTCATCTTGAATATTATCCATAGCGAAGTCCACAAAAACCATGCCTCTCCGTCAATCACACTTTCCAATTCTTCACGTATCCCTTCAATGATTAGACATGCTTCAACCTTAAGAACTTCTATTTGTAGGGCGATTTTTAAGTCACCTGACTTCTCATATTCTTGTAACTGAAACTCACAGTTCATAGAGTAATGTGAAATACCATTCTTAATGGTAGTTACAGCTACATCATACCTTTCTCTTTTTCCCAATGGTAAATGAAATTTACGGTATTATAAGCTTTCTGTATACTTAAATGTCGTCATAAATAGTTCACATCTCCTTAGAAATTCCATTTTTGGAGCGAAATGAACACACAACTTACGTATAACTTTTTACGTCTTATTTCTTCCTCGAAGATTGCAAGTTCTTTTATTACTGAGCTATTTAGCTAGCTCGACGTCTTCTCCACGGTTGCCATATGTAAGAATTAGTATTCTTAACATCCAGTAACACTATTTATTTTCGTAACTTGATTTTCGATACATATTTTGACAATAAGTACAACAGCGGAATATGTTTTCTTTCCTCCATCTTACTCCTCTCTGCCACAAAGTCTTACAACACAATATTCTCTCTGGTCACGTGATCCAACAATTCCAAAGTACACATACCTTACAAAGACTATTATTACTAAGAATTTATAAAATAGATAACGTTGTTACCTGACAAAGCACATCTACTTCTCCGTCTCCTCTATTTGTTGTGGAACTACCTTGGTCTGCCCTATTTCTAGTATCTGCACACATCTGCGTTTCGCTGGCTGGTTCGACTCACCCCTAATTATGGGTTTGTCTCTCTCTGAACAATGTGGCTGCGCCTGGAGATAAATGCAGTTCCTGTGGCGAAACGCCTCCCGGCCCGGTTTCCATCTCCAGAAGCTGCCGCTGTTGATGTTGCTGTAGTGGTAGGAGCTGTTGATAGCGTTGCTGTTCTTCTGAGGCACGAGAAGTAGGTAGCCGCTCACTTGCTGAGACCACTTCACTCGTGATATAATTCACTGATATGAATGTGAGACAGGAATTTGGTTGTTAGTGTAGCACATTTCTAATGCCATCTTGTTCGTCTGTCCCGTATCTGGCGGGTCTGTCATCGTTAAGCTGTACCACTAAATATTTTGATCGTAAACTAATTATATCACTCGGAAAGTTCAAACTGAATGTTTTTCGAAACAATATAAACACTCCCGCGAACTTGCAATCTTCCGGAAGAGCTGTGCTGCTTTACCTTTTAAAGCCTTATTTCACAATGGATCATAAATTAAAAGTGATAACAATGAAAGCACAATAAGATGACAATTAAAATTTCGTAACGTTTTCTTACCAGATAAACTGTGTGTAGCCTATAAAATAAGACGTTACTCCTTGTTGAAGTATTGGGTTGATTAGTGGTATACATAGTACAGAGGGCGTGGTTGAGTATTGTCCTCTTCTTTCCGCTGGTTGGATCAATCGCTTGCCTCAGCCATTTCTTTTCGCTCTCACGCATCGAATGGTTCGATGAAATGTACTAAGCTTTCGATGTGCTTCTGAAGTTAAATTGCCTTCTCTTGACGTACAATAAATTAACTGTTCACTTATCCACTGAAGAGTCTCGTCAATATCACCCAACCACCAGTAGAACAAAGCTTTGTTTTTATTTTTAAGGACATTAGTAAGTGATGTAATGAAGTAACTGTTTACCACTTACGCTTCGTCACAAAAAGTTGATAACATACAATTCGTTGAAAAACGACTGAGAGATTCTCTGGTCCACGTGGTCCAAGTTACTGGCATGTGCTAGCAAAAATAGTTAAGAGTAATAACAAATAGTGAGAAAAATTGTAAGTCAGTAGAAAGGAAGTTTGTGAAACTAATTGAAAGGCAAGTACACAAAAAGAGAGTACTTTTGTAAATCAGAGAGCCAGAACTGAAATTACAAACACGTCGTTACAGGAAAGCAGCACACATCGGGCAGATAGCACTTCATTCCACGAATAAACTGGAGTGTCCACAATAAACAAGCATATTGAACTGCCTTAATACTTGACGTGGAACGGTACAAAGTGAAAAAAATGAAAAATTGGCACCTTGACTACAGTTTTTGGGGTTTTTTTTTGACAGTTTGCTGTGGTTACCAAGGTAAATGCCAGGAAGGATTCCACTACCGTAAGAAGAGTTTACTTTTTGTTTAAATAATCAATACTACGCCACTACCATTGAACCTCCTCGTGTGCTGAATTTCTACGTACGCGTTTCACTCCATTTCTCGATACATTTTCAACGGTTTATCTGTATGACATTCATACAGTTTTATTAGTTATTTTTCAATGTTAATATCAGTTTGAAGTAATATAGTGCATATTTTGTACTTACAAGTAGTTTTCTTTCACATCTGTTTTATCTCACCGAACGTGGTGGGCGAACGGTAACCTTGTGGCCTGGCATTCAGGAGGACGCAGGTTCGAATACACTCCAGGCAAATTGCAGAATAATTCCTTCAAAAAGCAATGGCCGAATTCCTCCCCTGTTCCTTGCTGCTATTCCCGACGTCGACGAGGCGTAAAGCCCTAAAAAAAACAAATAAATATTCTGTCTCAGCGTCTCCACTCTGCTATGTTGTTCTGGCTTCGAAAATGTTTGAGTCATTTCCTACAGTTTTCAAAATGAATGTAAACAACAATATACCGTATTGTACCTAATTTTCACAGTATTTCAATCACCGATATTTTTAAACTTTAGCTGTATGGAAGCATAGCACCTGCCTAATTATTTTTCTTTTTTCTCGATCTGGCCACCAAATGACTGCGTGACACCGGACCATTTTTTCACACAGATTGCCAATGTGAATCATGCAGTGGGGTGGGATGGGGGCGGGAAGGACTTGCGCCCTCCCCGAATTCAAACTAGTTTTGTCAGACGTGTGGGAGAAATGACTATGGTTCCATCTGTCTCCAAAACGTGTAATTTTTATTGTATGGAATGTTTGTTTTTGTGAATTTACCAGTGTCAATGTGTTAAATTTCTTTAGTCTGGTAGTCATATTCGTGTTTTCCTTCATCGTGAGAGGGGTTTGAAACAGTAATTTCATGATTTTAAACAAAATAAAAATGAGAATACGAAATAATGAATTTTATACTTTTTAGTGATATGAACGCCCAAAGATAACTAACAAAAAAGTTTTATATAGTATTATAGTATAATATTGATTAACTGCTACTGAGGAAATGGACCAGAACTGTGAAATAATTTTGTATGTTTTTGCCTACTACAATGACGTTAATATTTTAACAATTATGTACATTCAAATATTTTCATATGAGCATGTCTGAATAAACATTACGTCATATAACCGATTACCTAAGCTACATATAATTTACTCACTTTAGATATTAAACCCTGAAATGAGCCTTTTGTATTTATTAAAAATTACTGGCCAAAGTTAAACGATTCTACACTTTCTTTTGTATAGATTTGTAATAAGTTACATTGGGTAGTTGGTACAATTTAACATCTTGAATGTGGTTTGTTTAATGTCCCAGAAAACAATGGTAAAAAATTGAAAAATATTTTTTTCCACGATATGGCTTCTCTCTAAATTTAACGCAAATAATTTTACATATATAAAAAAAAGAGTGACATTATTGAGGAAAGTATAGTTTTTGAATGAAGTAAAGTGAGAAATCATGGCTTGTCGCCAAAATTAAACTTTTGACAAAAGAGTTAAAAAGGTAAATTTCATTATTATGGAACATCAGACTACATTGTACGAGCTACTTTTCTTAATATCGTAGCTGCGTTTGGGGGTGTGGGCCTATGGTTCCTAGGGCAAGCATGTAGAACGAAGCACGCCGCAGGTAGTAGGCGAAGTTGAAGCTAATCGCTGGCTTCCTTAAGGATCATCCATAAGGCAAGGATATTGCTTGTGGCACTCATGAGTCACAACATATGGAGACGACGCAAGAGACCTTCACCACGCATTGAAGTGAAGCAGGGCGGAGGAGGAGTGGGGGGGCATGGCCGCTTCCATACAGACACGGGGAATATGTACAAAAACCTCAAGGGGACTCTAGGATAAAGGTTACGCCGCAATCTGGTGATGGATTATTATGTAACGCGATATGACAAATTAAAAATGAGGAATAAAATTTTTCTTAGTTTTCGAGATATTCTGTCCCAAATGTGAAATGGTTTTGGTTGAAATTCAGAAGGAAAAATTGGTCAAAGTCAAATTTGATGATGGATTCTTATTTAAAAAGACGAGACAAATGAAAAATAAAGAATAAAAATTTTCGATATCTCACCTAGTTCTAGAGATATACTGTATCAAAAGTGAGGTGTCTTGAGTTGAAATGGAGAAGAAAAATTTCGCAAAAGTCAAATTTAATGATCGATTCTTATGTAACACGACGAGACAAATCGAAAATAAAGAATAAAATTTTTCGATATCTTGCTTAGTTTTCGGGATATACTGGGAACATCGCAATTGTTTGGATGCGCAATATCGCCGCTGCCGCCACTGCACATGCGCGAGCCTGCTTCACCAATTTAACGTCACTTCTCCTCCATATATTTCCTTCCTCCATGGTCACAACTTAACAAGTACGGTATCTGAAAGCCACGATTGGATTGTGAAGTTGAGGTCAATTCATGTTACACCAACACAGTATGTGCAAACCACAGAGTGTTCAGACTCTTCAGGTAGGAGACCATGTTGGCCATCTCGAAGAAAATTTGATATATTGCTCGGTGATACGGAAAAAAAGCTGAACACAAAGACAGTTAATAATAGAGCGGACAGGAAATAGTACAGCACACAGTACGCAGAAGCCAATCAGATGATGTGTAAACATTAACAGCGGTTGTCTGAAGTGGAAGTCATCAAAATAAGAATCAAGGACAGAATTATGAGCCGCGATGTAGACACCTCTGAGAAAAACAAAAAAAAGTCCAAGAGAACAGTCTCCTGGATTGAATTTAACCGAAACAGAAACAGAACTCTATGCATCATTATAGAACCATCTCTACCATAAGATTCAGATTTACATTGAAATTTTAAAAATGTACTATTCCATGAATAATTTACTACAGGACTAATACGCCTTGTCCCCAATGCAAGAATTCTAACTTATCGAAATCTTCAGACCTATTTTTACTCTAAATAATAAAACTTATACGATCTATAATCAAATAAAAATTCATAAACTTAAAAGACCCATCACACATTTGTTAGAAATGACATTTAATATCAGAATATTGAAGCATTTTATGTGTGATTAACAAATCCCACAAAAACAATTCTTGTAAAAATAGGCCAAGTCTCGTGTTCATAAGTTATGAGATCTTCTTCTGAGCCAAGTCTACACTTTACAGTGTGTATTCACTTCACTTTATGAAACAGAATGGTTTTTTTTTATATCATAGATCGTTCATTTAAGATAAAAAATCTGATGACTTGGCCATATGCATATCATAATTTGAACTTAAATTGAGGGAATACTATATATACTTGTCAAATTCGAATAATAGTGAGGGAAATCTTGGCTTTTACGTTTTTATAAGTTTGTGTAGGTTAGCTAAAACATGGCGTGCGTAATGGCCAAGTCATCGGATATTTTTATCTTAAATAAACGATCTAAGATACCGAAAAAAAAACATTCTGTTTCATAAAGTGAAGTGAATACACACTGTAAAGTGTAGACTTGGCTCAGAAGAAGATCTCATAACTTTTTGTCACTGCACGAACACGAGACTTGGCCTATTTTTACAAGAATTGTTTTTGTGGGATCTCATTTCTTTTTGTAAGTTTATCGCTTATCCTGAATCACCGATCAAATGTAATGATTCCACTTGAAAATCGGTTATTAAGAACATTCAAATTTTAAGACATAAATTGTGGTGTGACAGTGTCACCCACAATGAATATAATGAAATTATTATTAATTATATTCATAATTCCTTTTTTTATTATATTCAAATTTATTAATTATTTAGTCTTGCAACGTGTAATTAATTGTAAATAATGAGGGTTGTCTGGATAGGTTAAATGTATGTTTAAAACCAGGGCGGCCAAAGGTATATTTTATTGTAAATCAATTTTTCTGTAAACGCATGGCTCAGAAGGGCTGAATATCGAAGGCTAGAAACTGCCATTTCGGCGGTTGAGAGAGGAACAATGGAGCAGGCGAGGCGACTCGATGGCGCCGGGACAGCCCGGCTTGAGTCCCGTTCGAAATCGGGCGGTGACCTACCCCCTACCCCGCTACTACCCCGAAGGCCACGTAGGAAACGCGCGAAGGAGACGGCGAATGCGACGCATGATATTAAACACGTGACGACGGAAATGTGTAGATGGCCAATCCTGAACATTTATTGGGGTCTACAATACTAATTCCGTGGAGTTCTTTTACATGTGGCGAGCAACTAGCCGAGGAAGAAGAAGGAGCCATTTTTAGACATCACTTCTGTCCAAGACGAGCTGATGAACGGACGTGACTTGGGTCCACGACGAGCTGGTGAATAGACGTGTCAGCCCGGCACGCTCTCTGATGATCATTGTGGTTGATCATTTCTTGCTTTGGGAAAGCGAGATGTTGAGTGGCGTGCTTGCCATTATTCGGAAGTTATGCTAATAACGCGGTCGTAGCCGCTTATTTAGCTTCCATTGCGGCAGTGGCATTGTGTTTGTCGCTCACCATCACGGCGATGATTCTATGGTAATGTACCAGAAACGACGGTCACTATTCAGTGGATTTTAACAGACTTATGTGCCCTTAAGCGACGCCTGGGTTAAGACTCTGCTCCCGTCACTTAAATTCTGAGCTAGCTGAATTTATATTTCGATTCAATTTTCTCTTAAGCATCTTGCTGTTTGTTAATTCAATTTTGATGCTTTTCATTCACTTTATACGGCGCCCCCTGGGATTTTCCTTTGTACAGTAAAATGTTAGCTTCAATTTGATGGCCTGTGTTGCCATATTATTTCAATGTTAACTTTGCTGTCTTTATTACTTGTTTGAGATATTTCATTCAGTTTTGTTTGCTTACTCCGGCGAATTGTAAACGTCGGGTATTGCTTGTTTTTGCTGATCTAATTGTGTTTAACGTAACGTTAATTACTACCCGACCTTGTAAGGCCATAAGACTCAATAAATGAGGTTTTATTTTGTGTCTGAAATTCATGGTTCTAGTTAGTAACCTATTAGATCCCCTTTTAACATCATTATTATATGTATTTTCCATTTTTCAGGAATTATTTTAGATTTTAATAATTCCCCCCTCCCTTTTTCTGAGCACCCAAAATGTGTTCTATTACAAAATATACGTTTACCAACAATGACCCAATCACTGAAAATAATTGATGTGCCTGATAGGCGAGCAATGCAGATTGCCGCTGGCTTAACTACCACCATAAATAAATTACTAGTAACTTCCAAACTAAACATAAGACCAAAGTAAAATTTGAGATATCACTTAAACTTGCTTATCTCTTAGCATTATAAAATTCTCAGCCATGTAGCTTCATCGGGAGCAAAGCAATTAAGCCGCAAATATGTGCCAGAATTTTTCATGTTTGGGATTTTAATTAAATAAATACTGCAGAAAATCCAATATTAGAATTTTATCATGATATTGGGATGAAATCATATATGTATACCAAATTACTTGTTTCTGGGATGACTGGAGGTACAGTGGAATTTTGATATCGGGGTGTAGTGGTCAAAATAAAATTTTGAATTTCAGTAACTTCCAGAATAAGAAAAGCAAATATGTAAAATTTAACACATTAGTTGAACTTAGTAAGCTCACTCTACAATTTAAATCTGAAGTGTATAAAGTTATTAGGGTAGGAAGCGATTTCACGTTAAGGGTAAGTAAGGGGTAGATATATGGAAATTTACGAGTTTGTGGGTATGTATGTGAGTAAAATTTTATCTGTGTAGCAAATTTCAGCTTTCCACAACTACGGGAAGAACCTTAGAGTTTTGATGATCATCAGTCAGTCAGTGAGTGAATGAGTGACAAAATCGCTGTAGTTTGCATCCTAACAACAACCGAACTAAGAACACTATCGAAAAAAAATTTAGTACGTTTGCTAAGATTGCTGATATCTACGCACAACAGAAATTTGATACATGTAGCATAAATACGACCGAAGAAATTGAGGTTCAAAAATGGCCCGAATCACTTCGAGAAAAGGGTAGGCAGTGCCGCCGTTGACTCGACTTGTCGGGTGCACTGCCGTGGACTTAAATTATAAATGCGGAAGATGGTCTCTGACTTTTTGTTACGATTTGACGACTAAATGGCTATACCGATAATGATGGAATTTGACAAGGAAATACTATGTAACTGTAGGGAGGGAATCGGAAATATTTTTTCGGTATGAATAATAGTTGTATTCACGAAATTTTTAGAACTTATCGAATGGTGACGTGTGTTAGTTTGTAATGTTACATCGGTTGCTCAAGCTGTACTTCTCGCGCGATTTGTTAGTGTATGATTTGTTATTAAATTTCGTTTAGAGATAAATCGTATTATTTAGTATAGAGCTCGATTTGCTCTGCACTGTACTATTATTTTGTGTCTGCTTAAAAGTTTCTGGCACCAGTTTATTTTGTCTTCTTTTTTGACATTGCTTGCTGGCTTAGACCTAGCCTATAGTGTAGCTCTAGCAGAACGCGAGCAGCTAAAGTTATTAGAACCCAAGAATTGGATGCTAAAGAAAGAAGAAAAGACCAAGCCAAAATAAAGCTGCACTTAGTTAACCCCCCCCCCCCTCCCACACACACACACACACACACATCCCCGCACACCCTCCGCCCCACCTTTTTTTGTTTTTCTGTTTTTAAATATGTTGGAAATTGATTCTCTTCATGAGACACGTTCGACGGTTTGAGCATACTGATTCATCCAGAACAAAGCAATTAACCTGCAAATATGTACTGGAACGTTTCACGTTTGGGTTTCCATTGAATAAACACAAGGATAATCAGCAACATCATTTCCAACAATGCCCCAATCTCTGGAAACAATTAATGTACGTCGTAGCCTAGCAATGAGCATTGCCGCTGGTTTATCTACCACCTCAAATAAATAACAAGTAACTTCCAAACTAACCATAGGAACAAAGTAAAATTTAAAGCTATTTTTAAACTTGTTTGCCTCTATATAGTATAGAATTTTCAGGTTTATAGCTTCATCCGGAGCAAAGTAATTAAGCCGCAAATATGTGCCAGAATTTTTCATGTTTGGGATTATAATTCAATTAACTGATACCTGCGACTTCGTACCCATGGATTAAGAATTTCTTTGCCAGAATTGAATATAGAAAGTTTTTGGTAACGAAGGATTGGTCCCAAACAACACCAAATCGGCATAATATGACAGGAAAGCCATCACTATATCATTCTACCGTCGAACCTGTCTCTTTAGGAGAAAAAGTTCCCAATATATTTTTTAAAAAACCCCGAAGGTGTTGGGATTTGGGGGGGGGGGCAGGTTTATTTCATATAGGTCTTTTCTTCTTTTTTCAGCATAGGCAACCGATTCTTGGGTTCTAATAACTTTAGCTGCTCGTGCTCTGCTAGAGCTACAACTAAGGCCAGTTTACGCCCGCAAGGCATGTCAAAAAAGAAGGCAAAATAAACTTGTGCCAGAAACATTTAAACAGACGCAAAGTAAGAGGACGGAGAAAATCTACATCTATACCAAATAATACGTTTTTTTCTCTAAACGCAATTTTTTAAGAAATTATTCACTAACATAATGCGCGAGAAACACACTTTGAGCAACCGACCTAACATTACAGACTAACACACACATCCGTCTCTCTGTCACCATTCGACAAGTTCTCAAAATTTCGTGACTACAACTGTCAATCATACCAAAAAAATGTTCTGCGCTCTGATTTTCTTGTTCAATTTCCTCAATACCGGAATAGTCATTTCGTCGTCAAAACGTAACAAAAAGAAAGAGACCTTTTTTTTCCTGTCGTCAGTCTTTAGACTGGTTTGATGCAATCCTCCATCCCTTCCTATCCTGTGCTAACCTTTTCGTTTCTACATACCCCTTACAACCCACGTCCTCAATTATCTGCTTCATATATTCTAATCTCTGTCTACCTCTACAGTTCATACCTTCGACTGTTCCCTCCACTAACAAATTAACCAATCCAGCATGTCTCAAAATTTGACCTAAAAGCCTGTCTCTTCTTCCTGTAAGCTTCCTCCATAAACTTCTTTTCTCACCCATCACTTCCAAAACTCGTTCATTTCTTACTTTGTCTGTCCACCTAATTTTTAGCATTCTTCTGTAGCACCACATTTCAAATGCTTCAAGTTTCTTTCTTTCCGGTATTCCTAAAGTCCATGTATCGCTACCGTAAAGTGCTGTGCTCCACACATAGAGTTTTAAAAAGTTCTTTCTAATTCCTAGATCAATATTTGAAATTAAAAGGTTTCTCTTTTTCATGAAGGCTCTTTTAGCTAGTGCTATTCTGCTTTTAACATCCTTCCTGATTCGGCCATCGGTTGTAATTTTGCTTCAAAAGTAACAGAACTCACTCACTTCTCCTATAGCATCCGATCCTATTTTTATATTTAATCTTCTACTATTGGTATCATTTCTGCTACATTTCATCACTTTTGTCTTGCTTTGATTTGTATTCAGTCCAAAATCTTCCTTCAGTATTTTTTTCATGCCATTCAATAACTTCTCAATATCCTCAGCCCTCTCTGCTAACAAGACAATGTCATAAGCAAAATCGTAGCATACTGATTTTTTCTCCCTGAAAAATTATGCCGCATGGAAATTTTTCTTTGATTTTCTTCATTGCTTCTTCTACATACAAGTTGAATATTAACGGGGATAGACTACAACTTTGTCTCACACCCTTTCTAACCGATGCATGTCTCAGTTTATAGAGTATTCTTCTATCTCGATAGTTTAGACCTGACTTCTTTGAAATTTTGAACATCTTGTCCCACCTAACTTTATCAAAAGCTTTTTCTAAATCAACAAATGCCATAAAAGTATCTTTGTTTCTCTTGATCCGCCCTTCAATTGTTAATCTTAAAGACATAATTGCTTCCCTTGTACCGCAATTTTTCCTAAACCCAAACTGATCTTCACCTACTATCTCTTCTACTACCCTATCCATCCTTCTGTATATTATTCTGGTTAGTAATTTTGAAGCATGTGATGTGAGACTAATGGTGCGATAATTCTCACATTTGTCGGCTTGTGCTTTCTTTGGAAGTGTGAAGATGATATTTTTATTAAAATCAGTTGGAATTTCTCCTGTTTCATAACTATTTGATATCAGCTTGAATAATCTTTTGATTCCTTCCTCTCCTAGAGATTTAAGAAGTTCTGCAGGGATCTCATCAACACCAACTACATTATTTGCTTTCAAGTCATTCAGAGCTTTATTAAATTCTATCCTCAAAACAGGATCTCCTTAGTCATCAATGTCGACATCACCTTCCGTTTCCATAAACTATTGTTCAAGTCGTCCCCAACATACAGTTTCTCAATGTATTCTTTTTATCGGTTAGCTCTATCTTCTGAGCTTAAAAGTGGTTTCCCATCATCAGCTTTAATGTTCATACCTCTTTTCTTCATTTCTCCAAAATTCTGTTTGATCTTTCTGTAGGCAACATCTACTTTACCTACGACCATTTCCTTTTCTACTTCTTCACACTTTGCTTGTAGCCATTTTTCTTTTGCTATTTTGCATTTCCTATTTATTTGATTTGTAAATTGCCTGTACTGCTCTCTTCCTGCTTCATCCTGAACATTTTTGTACCTTCTCCTCTGATCCATCAGTTCCAGAATTTCTTCTGTGATTCAAGGTTTTCGGGCAGCTTGTTCCCAATAGCCTAATGTTTCTTTACCAGCTTTCATTATTTCGGTCTTTAATGCATTCCATTCGTCCTCGGTTGAGATCCTTTCAGGGTTTCGTCTTAGACCCAAGTCTACCATTTCTGCAAATTTTTCTCTCGTGCTAGATTGTTTCAGTTTATTCACTTCCAGTCTGTTCTGCTTATACTGCTTCCTTATTCGCTTAAATTTCAGCCTGCACACCATTATTATCAAATTATGGTCAGAGTCTATATCTGCTCCTGGGTACGCTTTACAATCTAGAACTTGATTCCTGAATCTCTGTTTGACCATGATATAATCTAGCTGATATCTGCCTGTATCCCCAGGACGTTTCCAGGTGTATATTCTTCTTGCATGCTTCTTGAACAGTGTGTTTGCCACTACTAGCTTATATCTTTCACAAAATTCTAGCAACCTGCTTCCTCGCTCATTTCTTTCTCCTAGACCAAAACTTCCTACAGTATTCCCCTCTTTTCCTTCTCCCACTATTGCATTCCAATCACCCATGATTATTAGATTTTCCTCCCCATTCACATATTGGATTAATTCTTCAATTTCAGCGTATATTTTTTCTATTTCTTCGTCAACTTCCTGTGTCGTTGACATATATACTTGTACTAATGTGGTTGGGACGGGCTTAGGTTCTAACCTCATCAAAATAATCCTGTCACTAAACTGTTCATAATAACTAACCCGTTTTCCTACTTTCTTGTTAATTACGAATCCTACACCAGTGACTCCATTGACAGCTTGTGTGCTAATTATCCTGTGTTCCCCAGACCAGAAATCCTGTGCGTCCTTCCATTTAATCTTACTAATTCCAACAACATATAACTTAAGTTGTTCCATATCCCTTTTTAAGTTTTCTAACCTACCTACCCTATTCATACTTCTAACATTCCACGCTCCGACTCGTAGCATGTTTCTATCCATTCTGATGACTCCTCCCTGAGCAGTCCCCACCCGGAGATCCGATTGAGGGACTATTTTACCTCCGAAATATTTTACCCATGAAGAAGCCATCATGATATATGTAATTTGAGAATATTACATATCCTCGGGATACCCTTTGGGTCTTTAATGCAGTGGTTTCCCGTTGCCTTCTGCATCCCCATGCCGTTGATCATTTATGATTCATCCGCCTTTAGGGGCCGTTTCCAACTCCAAGGGCAAGAGGGTGCCCTGAACCACTCCCCGCTCTTCCGCCCTCCTTTCGGAGGCCGTTGGCAAGCAGTGGGTGACTTCTTATACCGGGAATCTTTCAGTCGCCAGAGCCTCGTCCGTGCAAAGAGGGTGCACCACGTGAAGGAGAGGTTGACATTTTGTTGGAAAAGACTAGTATTGTCTCTCCCAAACCGAAAGACACCTACTTCCGCATTTATAGTATTATTATTGCAGAGCACACGCACACTGATTGCGAATCACCCCTGAGGGGTCAATATAACGTAAAAAAGTGTGCACCTACAGGATTGCAAGACTACTTACGATTTTCCTCGCATTGCACCCCTAAGTTTGTGATATCTACAGTTTATCATTCAATCCGAATAACCGACGGTCCAGGCGTGACTCTTACGATCAAAAACAATTTTTAAAAATCTTTGTGTAGCTTGGGATTTGTTGCGGTGGTATACACATTAGTAAGCAAGCGCGTTAACCAATGGGCCACCAGCCCACAATTGTGTAAGGAACTACAGAGTCTTTCACATCCTAAACGTCAGTCTATGTTCGTTTCGGTAATTTTTCAAAATTATGTGACAATATGACAGGAAATTGTACAACCAAATGTAAACAGTATTTTCCCCCATGATTCAAAGGATAAGTGTGCAACGTTTCATCGAAATCGGATGAAAACTGTGGATTTGTATGAAGAACAAACAAACAAACATTAATCTTTTTATATATATAGATAAATACGGGGAAGAACTCCAATAATAGATTTTTCTTATGATTTTGGGATGAAACCATATATGTGTACCAAATAACTTGTTTCTACGATTACTGTAAGTACAGTGGAATTTTGATATCGGGGTATATCCGAAGATCTGATTACTAATCCAAGAAAGTTCTGGTCATATTTCAAATTAATAAGAGGCTCTAGTAAGGTCATGCCGTCGTTGATTAATGAAAATGGGGAATTATCAGAGACTAGCGTCGAGAAAGCAGAAATTTTGAATAATGTATTTAAAAAAGCTTTCACGTCAGAAAACTCGGAGGAGATTCCGATAATTAACAATCGAACCAACAAAATTATGAATGATCTCGTTCTCGATGTCGAGGGAATAACTAAACTGCTTATGAATGTAAATCCCAATAAGGCTCCCGGACCAGACGGTATTCCTACAAGATTCTACTCTAGGTACGCAAAGGAAATTGCACCGTATTTGATGAAATTATATACCGCCTCCTTGGATCAAGGAAAAATACCAGCTGAATGGAAGACCGCCATCGTAAGTCCAGTGTTCAAAAGTGGGAATGTTAATGATCCTCAAAATTATAGGCCGATCTCGTTAACCTCAATATTTTGCAGGATTTTAGAACACATCATCTATTCAAATGTCATGCGTTTTTTGGATGAAGATGAGCTTTTGAACCCAAATCAACATTGATTCAGAAAAGGCCGATGCTGCGAAACACAACTTGCCCTCTTAATTCACGACTTGAGCCGTATTATAGACGAGCAATCCCAGGTTGATTTAGTTTTATTAGACTTCAGAAAAGCTTTCGATACTGTGCCTCACACTAGGTTACTTAGGAAACTTCGCGGTTACGGTATATCTAGACAAATATGCCATTGGGTTGCAGACTTTCTGAAGGGCAGAAAAAAGTGTGTAGTTCTCGACGGTGAGCGTTCATCACTTACTGAAGTGAGGTCCGCGGTACCTCAGAGAAGCGTGATAGGGCCTCTGTTGTTTCTCATATACATTAATGATTTGTGCGACATAATAAGGGGGATGAAAAGATTATTTGCTGATGATGCTATTATTTATCGTGAAATCACAACCCAGGACGACAGCGCTTTGTTACAAGACGATAATATGAAAATAATTGCGTGGTGTAAAGATTGGCAGTTGGAGTTAAACGCTAAAAAGTTCCAAGTCATGCGTGTAAGTAAAAAGATGACACCATTTAACTATCAATATTCAATTAATGGCACTGTCCTTAGAACGGTAGATTCCGCTAAATACCTAGGGGTAACAATTCGTAATAATTTTTCGTGGAATGAGCATAGCGAGAAAATCGTATGCTTCGATTTCTAGGTCGTAATTTAAAATAATGCACTCCGGAAGTTAAATCGATTGCGTACAAGTCACTAGTGAGGCTTCACTTGGAATATTGTTGCTCTGTATGGGGTCCCCATCAAAAGGGATTAATGGAGGCATTAGAGATGGTCCAAAGAAGAGCCGCCTGATTCGTGACAGGTATATATAGTTGCAGGGAAAGCGTAAGTGCCATGTTGAAGGAGTTAGGTTGGGAAGACCTGGAGCTCCGAAGGCGTTGCTCTCGACGGAAGCTAATTGAAAAATTCTCGACTGACGTATTTCGGAATGTCAGCAATCAAATATTGCTACCAGCAACATTCATATCTCGGAATGACCGCGAAAATAAGATAAGAGAAATCAGGATCAGAACCGATACATTTCTCTATTCATTTTTTCCACGAGCGATTAGGGAGTGGAATAGAAAGGATTACCGGGCGAGTAAACACAAAATCGGACAGGACTAGCTTCCGATAAAGCACTCCGGCCATCCTGATCTGGGTTTTCCATGGTTTCCCTAGATCGCTCCAGGCGAATGCTGGGATGGTTCCTCACAATAGCCCATGGGCGCCACCTGCCATATCCCGTATATCCCTTCCAAACCATTACCTTTCCTGCTGGTGCAATGCACCCTCCGCCAAACACTTT
Source organism: Vandiemenella viatica (assembly GCA_031002005.1). Lineage (NCBI taxonomy): Eukaryota > Metazoa > Arthropoda > Insecta > Orthoptera > Morabidae > Vandiemenella > Vandiemenella viatica. The sequence goes on along the minus strand of CM061921.1, from coordinate 187,725,655 downwards.
TAGTGACTCGCGGAGTAATAGTAATAGTTGTGCCGAAATAAAATTTTGAATTTCAATAACTTCAAAAGTAAGAAAAGGAAAGAAGTATAATTAAACAGTTTAGTTAAACAAATTAAGCTCACTCTACAGTGATAATTAGAGCTTTATAAAGTAATTAGAGTAGAAAGCGATTTCACGTTAGGGGTAGGAAAGGGGGTAGGTATATGAAAATTTACGAGTTTCAGACTTTTCTTATAATATGTGGGTAAAATTTTATCTGTGTATCAAATTGCAGCTTTCTACGGCTACGGGAAGTGCCTTAGAATTTTGATGATCATCAGTCAGTCAGTCATTCAGTGAGTGAGTGAGTGACAAAATCTCTGAAGTTTGCATCCGAATAACTTACGAGCTAAGAACAGTAATAAAATAAAATTAAGTACGATTGCTAAGGTCGCTGATATCTATGCATAACAGAAATTTGAGACATGTAGCATAAATATGACCGAAGAAATTGAGGTTCAAATATTACCCGAATCGCTTCGAGAAAATGGTAGGCAGTGCCGCCGTTGACTCGACTTGGCGGGTGCACTGCCGTGCACCCAAATATCGACTCGTAGTTTCTGTTACATTATTCGATCTTAAGTTAACATTTAACAGTAAACTATAGTTTTCAGAAAAATAATGTGTCTCAAACTGGACTCTTTGAAACAATAATGAAGGTGATAAATAGTGCAGTTACAAGTCAATCCCAACAATTACTTTGAACAGGAGGATGATCTAGTACCTCTTGAGCGATCTGTGAGGTAACGTTGCTCCTAACCTATGATTTTACTTGCAGTTGCCTTGGAATACAGTATTGGTAACTCTTCTTATAAGAGAGAAGGAAAATCGTAAGCGGTAACCTACGTATGCAGACCATATTGTAGTGTTTATACATAACACGTTAGACTGGTAAATAGCCAATACTAACAGCATGTCAAACCGGTAAATTGTCAGAGGATTCATCATTCTGGATATTAAGGAGCTATGTCGATCGTCTGGTAGTATTCTGAAATTCGTCTTCCGGGTATTAAACTGTAAAAATTTCTGTAGAAAAAAGAATGGCGATTAGTGGTGATACCTCTTAGTTACAAGTAGAGCTTGCCCACATATGCGAACGCTTTATATGAAACATTTCAATTAGTATACACGTTCTTCTAGCTTACTGCTATTAGCTCAATGTCCATAGATTGATTTTTCAAAAAGTGTGGAGACATTTTGAATGTTAAACAGATACTTCATCCATTAATACCGAAAGAAGTTGTCTCCGGCTTTTTTATTTCCTTTTTTCTTAAAAAATGGATTTTGGCTACCTCCAGTGTTATTATGATTGATCCCATGTATTTGTTATTCAAATTTCATAGTACAATCTTTCCTCTAAGTACAGACAACGCAGGATAGACACAACACTTAGTAAAAACCACCCATGCCCGAGGTCGGATCCAAACCGGCGACCCTTGCATTGTCACTTGTCTGCTAAAATAGCTTTGGTCAGTTTGCAAAATCCATGTTACACACAATAGGAAGGAATACATGTCAACTGAATTTGTCATTGCCTGTCTGAAAGGAAAAGACTGAACATATTCTGAATGGAACTGTGTTCGAACCTCAGTGCGTTCTAAATAACAATTTCGGTTTGATTTGATGTTTTCCTCAGTAGCTCAATAACGGTAGTCGTCAAAGGCTCCAGTGTAACTCTAAAAAAGTATTCGACGAAGTAAAATATGTAATTGCGTACGATTATGTCAACTGGGAGATTTTGAAGTATAGTTCGGCTAAGAGGCAGAGTTTCAATTGGCAGCACAATCCACTGCAATCGCCCAAGTAGTCGCCTATACACAAATAATTTTAGTCTCAACAAATGACCCGACAGAAAGTGTATTTTTCGGTACGTTACACTTGGAACTCCACACTCAAACTACTCGATCTTCCGTACATTGTCTCATGCCGTATTTATCGAGGGAAGTTTTCTATCTTTGGATTTGTTGTTCCAATTCTTGACGAGACTCGCAGGCGATCATGATATCATCAGCACAGAGCAATGTCCATAGGTGTGGAGTGAGCAGTTCTGCAGCGATGGTGTGGGAGAAAGCTGATCCCTGATGGGAAAACAGTCAGAATTCCCTACAGCACTCCTAATATTACGAAATAGCAGCAAGATCCATTTAACATTTACCTCTGGTATCATATACTGTCTTAGTGAATACCAAATTACATCTCGAGGTACCCTACCAATCGCCTTTTCGAGATCTAAAATAGCTATGTGCAGTGGTTTTCACTCTTCAAGGTTCCTTTCCATCAAAAGACGTGTGGCGTGAATACCGTCAATCACCTTTGTGCCTTTCATGAAACCACACTGATTTAGGGAAATCTTAACTATGTTTCGAAGGCGTGCTTTCACAATTCGTTCAAAAATCGTTTGGCAAAGTAGGCGAATCGGTAGAATGTTGGAGCAGTCTGGCACATCACGCTTTCTTTTCCAATGGGGTATTGTAACACTAGTGAGCCAAGTACAAGGAGCTCCATCTTGGTCTATGACCTTATTAATAAGATCTGCCAGGAACTGAGTTGACTGTGATCCTAGCATCTTCCATACCTCCGATGGAATATCATCTTACCATTTTCTTCATCGCGGTCTCTACTTCAACAGCTGTGATGGTTTGAGCTGGGCCATGTACAGGATCTGGAGGTGGTATTGGTGGCTGTGGAAATTTTTCGTCGCTGATATTTTCGTAGAATCGGTTTCTGTAACAGTTTTTTTTGTTTTCATCCTTAATGGTAATATCATGCCCAGCTTCTTGAGTGGAACCGTGACGACTCTTCGCTAGGCGTTGGATGTTTTTTGCTCCTTCTGGGGTATTTAGCTAATTGTACATGTTCATTTAATTGTGTTCTTCTGCCTTTGCCAATTCCTGTTTAACAACTGACTTACGTCATCTAATTTTCTGGAAATAAAGTGTCATATGCAAGTGTTAAACGTTAATCAGTTTCGAGCCTGGATATGAGATGTGCCATGCACCTTGGTCGGGGGCTGACAGCTAGGATTGGTACAAGATACACATGAAAAAGACCCCGATCGTGGTGGATGAGTGGTTAACACTCTAGCCTCGCATTCGGGAGGACGACGGTTCGAATCCCCGTCCGGGCATCCAGATGTGGGTTTTCCATGGTTTCCCCAAATCACTCCAGGCGAATGCCGGGATGCTTCCTATGAAAGGCCATGGCCGAATTACTTCCCATTCCTTGTCCCCAGTCCCATCCCACCTCTAATGACCTCGACGTCGACGAGGCGTAAAGTCATAAGTTAACAAAAAATTAAAAATTGAACAAGACGCGCTATACTTCAAGTAGTTTAATTATTCTGTCATTATATTTATAGCAGTAGGGTGGCGGGAGAAGGCAATCTGAGACTGTATGAGAGAGATGGAGATATTCTTAACCTCAAGGGTATTTTATTATCACAGAATGGTCTGATAACAGGATGCGTAGGCTACACAGTTGAAACAACAGCAACTTTCGCTAGGTGAATCCTTACCATTATAGATCAATAAAAAAATTAAAAATGCGTGTTGTTATTACTGTATCGCGTAAACGGGACTTACAATTTTAAGTGGAATCCAAAACACGGGAGGGTTCCACTTATTTCTTACAAGGGTAGGCCACCAATTGTAAAATTCGGATTCAATTCATACTGTGTGTAATAAAGACTCATGGCCAGGGGTGAAATACCGACAAGCAGTAAAATGCACTTATTCGCCGTTTTCTAGAAAATCGGCATTCAAACATTCCTTTGCATTCGAATACTTTCTACGTTAGGTAGCTTTCAAAGGGCGCATGGCGCAGCGTGCAATATCTCTACCTCATAAACTGGTCGTCGCAGGAGCGAATCTGGCTGCGGGTAACTTTTTTTGTTTATTCATATGTGTATGCAGATAATTCCGGGCAATCAGTATCAACAATTATGCATGTAATATGTTTTTTAAATCCCTTTTGTTGTTTAAAAATCGACGGCGTCTCGTTTCGATTCTCCCGTCTCCTGGTGCAGGAATAAAAATCTGTCCTTCAACTATAACGGTCGAGTAACAATATTTGCATTTCTTAACTGCCGCGAAAAATATTTATATTTTTTAAATATAACTTTCCATAAACATAATGAAGTTCGAAAGCGTATGGTCTTTTACAACAAAGGCTTTATTTTTTTTAAACTTATTATATGCATAATTTTTTTATTTATGGCTTTACGCCTGGTCGATGTCGAGGTCATTAGAGGCGGGATGAGACTGGAGACAAGGAACGGGAAGGAATTCGGCCATGGCTTTTGAAGGAAGCATTCCGGCATTCACCTTGAGTGATTTGGGGAAACCATGGGAAAGCCAAATCTGGATACCCGGATGGAGATTCGAACCGGCGTCCTCCCGAATACGAAGCCAGAACGTTAACCGTTCACCCACCACGCTTGATATATATATATATATATATAATTATTGAAACTAATTGCCAAGAATTATCTGTATTCACATTTGAATTAATAAATAAAAAATTTGTGAGTAGCAAGATTCTATCCGTTGACGAACTTATGATACAGAGAGCTTGCTCGCTGCACAACGTCTCACTTTACATACTGCAAATCCCCGAAACGTAGAAAACTTTGCCACATTACATCTGTGGCTATGAGCTTTTATGAAACATAATATGAATTGAATCTGAATTTTACAATTGGCGTCCTCCCCTTGTCAGACATAAAACAAGTGCTTTAGTGATAAATGGCAGGGTAACGGTCGTTAAAAACCCCTGGGGAAACTGGGATTCGAGCCTCCTACCTGCAAGGACCCAGGCAGACACCTTAGTTAGACATCCCGTACAACATAATTAAAGAGAAAAAAGTGTAGTTTCGTTTTAGTTTAAAAATATAATCATGAATTAGTGTAATACAACTGTGTATGACATTATTAGTCTGTAATCACAAAAGAATGTTCGACCATCTGAATGACAAGCTGTTTATTTGCCGCGAATCCCTCTCCCGTTACAACCACTCTGTAAATATGTCGGGAAAAGAGGACTTAAAATTTTACTTGGAATCCGAATCACTGACCGTATTAGTCTAATTCTTGTGAACAAAGCCAATATTTTGTAAGAGAAAAAAGTCAGTTTAAGGACCCAGGAAAGTTACATCCATGACTCAAACCTTAACCACTAAGCCACTTTTTAAAACAAATTAAGTTAATTTGGAGGTTTCTTTGTCGGGAGAGGAGAGGGAATGCATGAGGGATTGAATGTCTATTATATGAAGTCCTTCTTCTAATTGTTCTTGTCATTCGGACAGGTATTTGATACACTTCAACATGATATGATATACATCTTCCTTATCTTTACATAACATATACATTGGGTTGTCAGATTTCCTCATGATGAATTTTTTATCATTAAGTCAGACATGTCCGGTTCTCAATCTGATTATACATGAAATCTGCTTTCTACTGAGGACCATGCGTTGTACGAAGGATTATCACTAATTTCATTCGTTAATGCCCGGTTCCATCTGCCCACCTCCTGTCTGTCCTCCTGCGACATTTTTGTCCATTGTGTCTTAATCCAGTCAGTTATTATGCCCTTATTATCAGCAAATGGGACCACGGAATTACAAGTATTTCTATGGCTATGTCTGGTTAGTATTTCCATAGACCACCTGGAGTGCTGATGGGAAATGAGTAATCGCATTCCGCGACATTTATGTGAATAATATTTAAAAGTACTTACACGTCTGTTGTGGAAATTGAGAAACACTATTGCTGACTAATTTTCAATTCTTAGATAAGAAATGTGGTCAGAGGAGAAAACTGTTGGTTTTTTTTTTCAATTTCAGTGGAAGGTTTGTACCGTTAATGTTTACTACGCAATTGTAATGAAAGAAGGATTTCTGCTTCCTTCTGCAAACCTACGTAACTTCGGTAGAATCTATGGTTAAACGTGGGTATGCTATTCTGTCGGTGGCCAGAAAAAGTTTTGTTGAATATAGTGAATAAAGTGTACTTAACAACAGAGACATCAAGCTAGTTGTTGTTGTTTCTCGTAGAAAATAGAACTTAATATTCTTGAAGATGCGATAGCTGATTTTTGGTCAGCTAATCGTGGCAACCGGATTAAAAACAGGAAATTAAAAAAAAAAAAAAAAAAAAAACATTTTCACGAAGTCCGAAACATTTATGGAAATAATACTTATTCGACAAAGCCCTAATAAAACAGTTTCACAGAGCAGCGCGTTTCATATCGAAGCATTAGGACTTCACTTTCGAAGAGAGGGAGAGAAACACTTTTTTATTTCATCCCCAGTAAATCAAGGTGACAAGTGCATCATAGATCCAATGGAGTCTATCACTGTTACAATTCTTTAAGCCCCAGAGAGTTCTATAATTTTCTGGAACTAATTTTCTGCATCTCTGCAATGCTTTTCACATGATTAATTTTTTATTTCAGTACGAAACTGGCAGGTGCATATACCTTACACTGCTTCCGTGGTGATTCAGCAGCATTCTACAACATTTTCTCACCTATACTGGCTTACTAGTTCCATGGCAGGAATCCACTAGAAAATGAGTAGATCTGTCTCTCTACGAACAATATTCTGCGTGCTCTGTTGGAATTTCGGGACCTCCTGACACGAGAGGGACTGCAAATGTTTCTGCATTACTCGTAGCTCCGTACCGCAAAGGATTGATGCGCTTATGCAGCACAGAAACTGCTTCACCAATTCTGGTTGATGTAATAATATTTCCCAATGTAAATTAAGTGAAATGTAATAAATGTTTGCTTAATGCTGATCATCTGATCTGACTCTCGAATATGGCTGGTTTAAAATGGGCTTCTGATGCAAAGAAACGTAGCCTCTTTAAAAATCTATCTGGGACATCTTTCCTCTAATATTTTTAGGTTAAAAACGTTCACGATGGTGACTGCAATGCAGCCAACACTGAAGACACCTCCAGGAAATTTCACCTGGTTGTTAGAGGAGCGTGTTTTGTCAGAGAGAGTTAAAGCCAAATAAACCTGTTACAGGTTCCATGGATCGCTCGGGACCGGAATGTGGGGAAGATAGAAGTAGAAGGAGGAGAAGGAGAAGGAGAAGGAGAAACTTACCAGTGAACATAGAAGCAGGAATCGCAGCATCAAGTGACTGCAGTGCCGGAAAAAGTTATCCGGATCCTGTATATGACTTTCAGGTTAGTAACAGCAATTTTTAAATATTTTTTTCAAGCTACAGGTCAGGTCGCATAATTACTGAACAAATATCTTATATGTGAAAATCATTCAAGCGAGACTATAAATCTAAAGAGATATAACATATTATGCTTAAGTGCATATCACGGAAGTCAAAGTTGAAAGTAAGTTATTAAAAGGAAACACAAATTGTTTTTCACAGTCTCTTCTGCAAGAAGACATCACGCACAAACATAATTAATGCTAAAAATTAAAAACCAACCCACTTTCCCCATATTTTTTTATTTATTTACAGTTTTACGTCCAGTTCGTTAGATACGAGAAAGGTTAAAAACCGGGAAGAAATCTGGGCATAGCGTTTTGAAGAACCCATCCCGGAATTTGCCATAGCGAAATGCTATCGAACACCGAAAACTGAATAGCATTAAAAAGAAATGAACTCACGTTTTTCCGATACCAGGCGCGTACGTCTCCCTCCAAGTCCGGTGATAAACTCATTCGTGGATGTTTTTTTTTTCCTGGTCTCCTTGCAAGGCCTGACATCCAAGAGATTATATTGTAAGGTGGTAGCCAACTCCATTTACGTGCTTTCCCCATTTGTCCAGTTCGATGTGTAACTCATATAGGAGAAACGGAGACGGCTTAAGTTATGATATAACTGGAAAGTATATTGACAGCTGAAAGATCAAAATCTGCAGCTGTGTATTTAGATGCCCTAAACACATAATAAATTGAAGAATACAAGCCCATCGCTTCACTATGACCCAGTTAGATAGGTAATATCATAAATTCATAATATACTAAGCTCATCGTGATCTTTCATATGAATGGGTAATGCTTCTGTGAATATCAGACACGCACTAAAATAAAACATCAGATTACAATGAAGGTTTAACATTATAAACCTTCGTAATATATGAAATGCTTTATAACTTATAACTAGTACCACTCAACTACTTTCTGAGCCGTATACCAGATTTAGCCGCTCTTAGAGCCCAGCTATTATTTTCGCACTGCTTCGCCTCGCAGACCTAGGTATGTTTAGTAATGCGTTCCCCTATTTTTCCGAGAAGTAATAACAATCCCGTAGATGGCAAAACCTAAATTTCATGTAAGAAGTTTAGTTTGTTTTAGACGTTTTCTTATTTCCAGTGTTTCTCCAGCTGTCAGAAAATTTTTATTTTAGTTTTCCGCATATTTTAACGTAATTAATTTTAAAATGTTAAAAAATTAATTAATCAGATATTCACAAACTTACGTGAAAATTAGGGATTTAAAAATGAAAATGAAATGTTCTATGCAAATATTATCCTGACCGACGGGGAAAATAAAATGATATGAAAAATTTAAGAAATTAACCAATCAAATGATCATAAAGCTACGTGAAAATTAAGTATATTTTCTACATAAATGAGATCAAGATTTGGTATCGTTATTAAGTAGAAACTTTGGTTAGGATTCTATCTGAGGTTTGTATTGTAATATCGTTGTAACCTTTTCCGTTATTTATTCGAATGTCAATCCTTGATGCCGTAGTTTGATTTTACGTTTTCCGTGTATTCTAACGTCCTATTTCTTCAAGATACTAAAGAAATAAATAACAGAAGCTATAAAGTCGAAAACAATATTAGAGTGAAATGTTTATCTGTTACGTATTGACATCTTTGTTGGGCATTTTTTGTGATTACGAAAGAAGTTTTTATCTTAGATGCTGTGTGATCCATGGCGCATATCTGTTCTGATTAATAACGGCTTATAATTTCGTTCTCCTTCCCTTAGTCACGTAAAGTTTCTAAGGTTTCAAAACCCATCAAGTTGGTTCCGTACGGCGATTCGAATCCCCGTCCGGGCATCCAGATTTGGGTTTCCATGGTTTCCCAAATCACTCCAGGCAAATGCCGGGATGCTTCCTTCAAAAGACCATGGCCGAATTCCTTCCCATTCCTTGCCACCCATCCTTTCCCGTCTCTAAATACCTCGCTGTTAGAGAGACGTTAAGCAGGTAAAAAAAAAGTCGGTTCCGTAGTTTTTGCCCGACACGGTAATAATCAAACAGATAGACACTGCCCGCTTACACATTTATATCTGTTGAGATATCAATTATTTCTTTACTAACATTTTTTAATTCAAATGAAAAGAGTATATTAGTAATTTTATAGCCTTTATCCGAATGTACTTCCAGGAAGTTATAAACTTTTAGGAAGGCAAAAGTGACAACAATACTCAAATAGTAACGCAAATAATCTTCCCCATAGATTGGGAGAGAATATTGATTGCTATATAGATATCAATTTGTACTTATTCCATCCGAGGATGAACAGAACTGATTATAAGGTGAGAGCAGACTTCTCACAGAACCACGACGTCCATTGGAAGCGAACAGCGTGTGCAGCCATCGAACGATGACATTACATCCTCATCCTCGCCGTTTAGCCCTACCAACGCCGTTCCACGGCAGCCAACCCAATCAGCTACTCAATTATTAATCGAAAAAATACAAATACATCAAAGACTGCACGATACGTGTCGTGACCACAGCGCCTGATGAAGAAATGAGCGCACGGGTGACTTCACATACCTCCATTACGAAAGAAGTGATAAACAGTGAACGTCTTGTATTTTAGAACAGCTTACAAACTTGATGAAAAAGACAGAGTAGCTTGTCTTTTTATTACACTTGATGGTGATTTCCTAAACTTGCCTTCAGTCTTAGTACTATGTAAAAGTCATTTTGTGGAATTAGTATTTTTTTGATGTAGACATCCGATAGTACACGGTCTGGGTATCAGAGTCGTCATTTCTTCTAGTGACTGGTGTTGCCTGGTTCAACTGCAAATGAACAGTAAAAACAATTTTCATCTGTTTATTTTTCAACGGGTTTGTGGCTATACTTCACTCAAGATTGCCCTGCAACTTCCTGTGCAAAACAATCTTTACAGAAACCTGGATCCTGAGCTAAGTCGTATGCGTATTTATTATGTTTTAATGTGTTATTTGATCTGTCGCTTACAGACTCAAAAACAGTTAAGCTGAAACCAACCATTTGTATGTTGTTTTAAATATTTTTATTATATCTTCAATGTTATGTAACCTGTTGGACCATAAATGTTACTTTAGTAAAATTGTGATTACTAATGTCATTTATTTCCAAGATAATTTTTATGCTGGAATTAATTGACCAATTAATTTATTGGTGTTTGGCTGCCGAGGACTTTTGCATTGTTTATTTTGATTAAAAATAAATACACCACGTAAATTGTCGAATACATGTTAATTACTGAATAAATTGTTAGGTTATGTCATTCTTAGCTTAAATAAATGTTTGGCAAATCTACTCACCAAATATTCAAACTAAATCAATTAAAATCATCATAACCTAAAAACAATAATGTTCCCATCTCAACATCAAAATTTTTTTACTCATGAAAATATCGTAGATATGATAGCTGGATTCGTTGTGAAATTCTGAGCGTTCACAGAGAGTGTGGTTTATATGGTTTAGAATATATCGGAATCGTTAGCGCGGGAGAAATTGAAAGAAGGTATTCGTATGAAACAACGAAATTGTGTACGCCTGACGCCGCAGGCAATAAGCATAACAGTTCCGTTTGTATGGCTGCATAGATAATCAGATGACAGAATGCTCCATTTGATTCCTGTTCCTCGGGGGTAACAACGTTGGCCTCGGTAGCATAGGGTGCCGAAGGTCGCCGGTTCGAATCCGGCCGCGGGCATGGATGTTAAGTGTTGTGTGTCTGTGTGAATGTCCTGTCCATCCTGTGGTTTCCATACTTAATAGATACAATATATAAACACTGGATGACGACTGATTAACTAGAAGCTATAACAATCAATTTGAGCTGGCTGTATGGTCTCAGCTGCGGAAAGCCATTAAAAAAAAAAAAAAGAAGTTAGGTTATTAAAAGATTATCACACCGTCTCATCTGGGTTCTACAATTTGATTTTGTGAATAGAAACAAGGGACATATTATAAAATAACATACGTTGTAAAGTACAAACCAAGGCATAGACTCTGCCAGTTGCAGTAGCAAGGATTAGTCAGTTGTACATAAAGTTTCATTGTAGAGTGTGAAGATAAGTTTCAATTAGTGATGGGCACTTTGCATCCGATTACACGTTGATAACAATCTTTACCAGTATTTGTGGTTTAAAAACTCATATGCGCGATATAAATGTAGTATTGAGAGGCCAACTAAAGCCTGTGCAATAGCGATTATCAGGTCGTGTGATTGTCTGCAAATAAATGATTTCCATCCCTTTAATATTGTATGGAGAAGGTTTCAAAGGGCCGAAAAGAAACTCAACCTTATGGACAGAACTACTGGTGAAGCTTGCGGTATCTTTCCATAATCTTTCAGATTGAATAGTTAAATTCTAGTAACTTCTGCCTTGGAATTCAAGACAAATAATTCCATTCAGATGCATTACCTGACGCTGGTATTGCGTATTTGAGGGTACAGAATATTAATTAAGCACGAGTTTTACTTTTTTCTCTCACTGTCGACTGGTTTAATAAAATCCTCCATCACTTCCTATCATCATCTACCATCTTCATATCAACATACCTCTTATAACCTACTTTCTCTGTTACCTGCTTCATATTTCTAATTTTTGTCTTCCTCTACAGTTCTTTACATCAACTGATCCCTCCGCTAACAGATTATCCAATCACGCAGGTCTTGAAATGTTCTGCTTCTTGTTTCAGTGATACTCTTCGACAAAATTCATTTTTCACCTATCATTTTCAAATCACGTTCATTTCGTACTTTATATGTCCACATAATTTTCAACATCATACCCAGCCCGGTTAGTAAGCACTTAACGTTAGGGGCTGCCATTCAGCGGGACATGAGTTCAAATCCATGCCCGGTAATCCAAATTTCGTATTTCCATGGTTTCCCGGAATGTCACCATGCGAATGCCGGGACAGATCGTTCAAAGGTCATGGCCAATGATTCCTTCCCGTACTTTACCCTCAATATCGCCTCCCTTCTAATAACCTCGTTGTGAACGAGTAGTAAAGCACAATTTAAAAAAATCAACTTCTTTCTATAGGACAACAGTTCAAAAGCTTCAGTTTTCTGGTATTCCTAAAACTTATGCTTCTTAATATAAAGTGTTGTCTTGACACTTGCAATTTTAGAAAGTTCTTTCTCAGTCCTTGATCAATATTTGAAGCTAAAAGAAATATCTTTTTGAAGAAGGTAAGAAGGTATTTTCCCTAGTGCTGTTTTGCTTCTAACATCATTCTTACTTCGTCACCAGTTGTAATTTTGCTCCCTAAAAACAAAAGTCACTAACTTTTCCCTTTTCACTTGATCTTATTTTCATATTCAATCTACTGCTGTTGCTGTCAATTCTAAAACATTTCATTACTTTTGTCTTACTTCTCTTTACATTTATTCCACATTGTTCTTTCAGTATTTTGTTCATTCCATTCAGCAATTTTTCAATATCCTCAACCTGTACTGCTAACAGGACAATGTTGTCAACAAATCGGGGGAAACTGATTATTTCTCCTTCAACACTTATACCAGATCCATCTTTTTCTTTTATTATTTCCTCCACATACAAGTTGAATACTAATTGGAATAGACTACAATCTTGTCTCACATCCCTTTTAGCTTGTCTCTCATGATTCTCTGCTTTTAATGTTGCCATCTAATTCTTACATAGAAAATGAATTATTCTTCTAGGTCGATATTTTAGACCTGATTTCTTTAAAATTTTGAACTTCTTGGCCCATTCACCATTGTCAAAAACTTTTTCTAGGTCGACAAATGCCACAAAAGTTTCCTTGTTTTTCTTGATCCGCCCTTCTAGTATCAATCTTAAAACCAGAATTGCTTCTCTTGCCCTGAGCCCAAACCAATCATCACACGATATATCTTGTAACACGCTTTCTATTGTTTTGTACATTATTTTAGTCAGTAATTTTGAAGTCTCTGATGTTAAACTTCCAGTGCGATAGTTTTCACATTTTTCAGCTTTTGCTTTCTTCTAGAGTGTGAAAATGATTTTCTTTTCCCCTGTTAACAGTTTCTCAAATAGTTTCATGCAATCCTCAATCTCTTCCCATCATCGGCTTACCTCTTCATCTCAACATACCCCTGAGGGTACCCTGGAACACGTCCCGTTTTTCCGACCTCATTTCAAGAGGCCGTTGGCAAGTTGTGGGTGACTCCATATACAGGGAATCGTTCAGTCTTCAGAGCCTCTTCCGTGCATACAATGTGCACCACGTAAAGGAGAGGCTGAAATTTTGTTACAAGAGCCTTCATCAGCCAAACATTTACACCCGGGTTTTACTTAGAATTTCCGGAAACGTTATTTATTAAATCAGAGACAAAATGAGGGAGCCATATATTTTCCACAACAATATAATTAACATTAAGTTTTTACTAATTAGTAATCCAATATTAAAAATCATCAGAAAAAAAACTTCTTTAACCGTCCATAAACCATTCTTTTAACATTGATTTCACATTCGTTTACGCAGGGACAATCTTACTTTTAGAACATGCTCTTGCAGGTTAATGTATTATACGAGGGCGAATTAAAAAGTACGTTACACATCCTAGTTATGGGCATTTATGAAACCACCTACACATAGGCAACAGGGCTATGACAACATACAATGCAAGTTCACATAGTCCCCAAGAGACTGTAAATATTTCTCGGAACAGTCAACCAACTTTTCGATTCTGGATGCGTAGAAATCACCTCCAGCGCTATGTACGAGGCGTATTTTTTAAGTAAGTACCGTTTTTTTACACCGTGGCTGCAGCGCTACGGTCGGCGTTCCGCGCATGCGCACTGGGTACCTCCATCTCTTGCCTACGCACTGACGCCATTACAGTCTAATTCTTCCTTGTTTACGTTGTTTAAGATGCCTCCGATAATCGTGAGTCCCACCGACTGTTATAAGATTTCTTTGAGCACCTGAATTACCGAAAATTTGGCTCACGTTGGGTACCGAAAATGTTAACGGATGTGCACAAAACCAAACATTTAGGCAGTGCATTGACTTTCCTTGAGCGGTACCACAACGATGGTAATGATTTCTTAAGCCAAATTGTTACGGGCGATGAGACATGGGTGGCCTACGTCACACCTGAATCAAAGCAATAGTCCATGGAATGGTGGCATTCAGATTCACCCAAAAAAGTGAAGTTCAAGCAAACAATTTCTGCCCGGAAAATCATGTGCACAGTTTTTTGGGACAGAAAAGGAGTATTGCTTGTGGAATTTCTGCCTCGTAATGAGACAATCAATGCAGCAGCTTATTGTGAGACATTGAACAATCTGCGCCGTTCAATCCAGAACAAAAGACGTGGCAAGTTGAGCAAGGGCATCGTTTTGCTGCATGACAATGCCCGTCCACATGTGGCTAATCAGACCAAAGATCTCATCACATCTTTTCGATGGGAAACTCTAGATCATCCTCCGTACAGCCCTGATCTGGCGCCCAGTGACTACCATCTGTTCCTGCACTTGAAGAAACACCTGGGCGGTCAGCGTCTTGAAGACGATAACGAAGTCAAAACAGTTGAGTTGTGATGCAGTGGTTAACAAGTCAGGAGGCAGACTTCTATGAGGAGGGTTTTCAAAAACTGGTACTACGTTATGACAAGTGCCTCAATATTGAAGGGAATTATGTAGAAATGTAGAGTAAGGTACAGGCTTTCATGTAAAAATAAAATTATTGAGATATATTTGCACGTCTTTTTTTAATTTCAAAACGGTACTTACTTAAAAAAAAAAAAAAAAACATGCCTCGTAACAACCTGGAGACAGCTGGTTTTACCTCCTCATCGTTTCTGAAACGTTGAACCGGTTGCGTAAGGCAATTAAAGTAAAGCGGCGGGGAAAATTAAGCGTCGGTGTGATTTTTTTGCACGATAACGCAACACCTCACATTGCGATTCAAGTGGGAGGTATGACAACATCCTGCAAACAGTCTAGACTTAGCGCCATGCGATTATCATGTGTTCCGTAAGCTGATAAAGGATCTCCTTGGACGACAATTCCGAAACGATGAGGAGGTAAAACCAGGTCTCCAGGTTGTTACATAGCGCTGGAGGTGATTTCTACGCATCCGGAATCGAAAAGTTGGTTGACCGTTCCGAGACCGTTTACAGTCTCTTGAGGACTATGTTGTCATAGCCGTGTTGCTGGGGGTAGGTGGTTTCATAAATGGCCATAACTTGAAAGTGAAACTTACTTTTTGTTTCGCACTCGTAGATACATATTGACGATTAGTGAGATTATTTTCTTTCAGGGCGCAGAAATTATGTGCGGTGTGAATTTGTGCAAATTCCCTCTCTTTTCTGAAATTTGGTCGTCGTAACCTTCATTAAAGGCTATGGATCTAAAAGTAGAACAAGTTTTCTTATTTGTTGTTCTGCATCGTTTAAGGTTTCATATTGGCACAGCACTTTCTGCATGCCTCTGTATATTCAGTTACCCTCTTCACATACCTTCTTCCAACCTTTACAAAATCCAGCATTTGCAAAATACTTCTTTCCCTTCAAAACTTCACCTCCATTTCTACCGCTCCTTCTAGTGAACATTCTCTTGTTATACTGTGCCTAATCCATTTCATCTTTCTGTTACTGACCACCATAGTCTCCAACGATGGTCATGAGAGGTAGTGCAGAACCACTATTCACTGGACTCCTGACTGTGTTCAATAATAAATCATGATTCTGCAGGCAACCTGTGCAGCGGGCTTTATTCTTCCAATGTACAGCATTCTCCTAGGTGATTGCTGGTAAGTCCTGGCTTCGTGCACGATACCGTTGTCTTTCCCCTGTCCAGTGAGTGGCAGGGGTGTCCCCTTAGGAAGTACATCGATGTTTTTATTCCATGTAAAACATTGGAACCCTGCATCTATGTTTTTCGACGCATCGCTTAAAAACATCGATGTTTTTTCAGCATCGAATACTTTCATGTTTTTCTTAGCTCAATAGATACAAACCACCAATATTCGTCTGCAAATGTCATTTCGTTCATCTCTTACCTGTAACTTTCAAATCGCCAATAGAAAATGTGAAAGTTTGATATTCACCATTTCCTGTTGAACGCAGATAGTTCATTGTCCCTGTGAACACAGACTAACACTATAACAGCAGTGTAGTGCTGTAGCTGTAATGATGTGTTTAGTTTTATGCTTTTTTTTGTTTGTGGCTTTACGCCTCGTCTACGCCGAGACATTGGAGGCGGGAAAGGACTGGGGACAAGGAACGGGAAGGAATTCGGCCAAGGTCTTTTGAAAGAAGCATCCCGACATTCGCGTGGAAATCCAAAATCTGGATGCTCGGACGGGGAGTCGAACCCGCCTCCTCCCGAATCGAGGCCAGAGTGGTACCGTTCATCCAACATTAAAAAATTAATTTTATGATATCGTGTGTTGGTTAAGTAGTGTTGAATGAGTGAGATATAGCTTTGTGATTGAAAAAGAAACTACAGATTAACAGAAATTTTTTTATTACGATACCAAACAATTACAATAAAAAAAAACACATTAAACACTAAAGACTAAATCTGCATAAAAATACTAATTTTAAATCTTTAAACACTTAACACCAATGGTGTTTAGACAAACTTTGCAGAAACAAATTTTACTCAATCTTTTTCCTTTCATTCTGTTCCTTTTCTGATTGACTATTTGAGCAGCCATCGAAAATAAAGGTTCGGATGCAACAGAAGTCCCGATAACAGTCAATCAGATGTTGCCCTACCCGATTTATATCTAAATATTGAGTAGTATGACGTAATTCTTAGTTGTTTTAGAGGAAGGCTGCCCAACCAATTTTGGAGATGGGCCACAATTACGATTCTATCTTGCGGGGCATGTAATACTTGTCTATAATTACAATAGATATTTAAATATAATAAAAATATAAGTAACACAGTTTAATTACAATCAAAAAATAAAAACCATCAATGAGACCTTGCAGAGATTTATGAGCTAGCATATTTTAGGCCATTGCTATTGGTGGGCAAATTCAAACAGGCTGTTGGGCCTGGGGTTGGACAGCCTTGATTTAGAGTAATAATATCTTATTTAAATTCAAATCAAACACTGGCAAACAGTAGGAGTGGACCTGAGAAACTGATTTTATTTATTCACTCATACGGACAGGATAGTCAACCGAAAGAAAAATTCATCTTCACCGTTGTTACATCCTGCTAGTTGCTCACAGGTGTCGCCATCGGTTAATGACAGTTACTTCAGAATGAAATGATTTAATTTCGTCTTGAATAAATTTACTAATATTAACATTTAATTATATCATTTTGGTCATTAGTAGCCAGAGTTATTTTTTTATGTATTCGATATTATTATTTAAAAAATCCATGCATCGATTAGAAAAATTCTTTGTCAAAACATCGAATCAATTCGATATATCTCACGGTAAACATCGAGTGGATAAGATGCATCGATTTTTATGAATATCCCTAGTGTGCGGCACTTCAGCGTACTGAGTCACACTGGCTCGTAGAAGCTATTATATCCCTAGTGTGCGGCACTTCAGCGTACTGAGTCACACTGGCTGGTAGAAGCTATTATATCCCTAGTGTGTGGCACTTCAGCGTACTGAGTCACACTGGCTCGTAGAAGCTATTATATCCCTAGTGTGCGGCACTTCAGCGTACTGAGTCACACTGGCTGGTAGAAGCTATTATATCCCCAGTGTGCGGCACTTCAGCGTACTGAATCACACTGGCTGGTAGAAGCTATTATATCCCTAGTGTGCGGTACTTCAGCGTACTGGTCACACTGGCTGGTAGAAGCTATTATATCCCTAGTGTGCGGCACTTCAGCGTACTGAGTCACACTGGCTCGTAGAAGCTATTATATCCCTAGTGTGCGGCACTTCAGCGTACTGAGTCACACTGGCTGGTAGAAGCTATTATATCCCTAGTGTGCGGCACTTCAGCGTACTGAGTCACACTGGCTGGTAGAAGTTATTATATCCCTAGTGTGCGGCACTTCAGCGTACTGAGTCACACTGGCTCGTAGAAGCTATTATATTTATAGTTTTTAATCTTATGTAAATCAATTGGCCAGCAGAAAAAAATCTTCTTTTTTTTTTTTTAATTTGTAGTATTCCTTTGTATTAATCGACTGGATGACAAAGCATTATAATATGTTTTTTAGGTTTCGGGACGTTTTAGAAAACGAAGTTCTCTATCTTTAAAAATGATATTTGAGACAAATATAATGGGTCTATCAGAAATCTGCTTTTCGTAATTGATAAATTAGTCTTCTAATAATTAGCCAATTTTGATGGAATTTTGTCGATGGAAGCGTTTCTAATGCACTTAATTTTCAGGTTTACTGTTACATATGAATATTATTCCCTTGTCTTATCTGATATGTGACGCCTTTGATTGCAGTGATGGTTAAAATTGAACAAGGGATACTGGTGGCCTAAGATCTAACTTTTTTTTCTGCTTCGGCCTTGCTCGATGTTAGGCGCTACCTGCATTTTTTATTTACAAAAATACTTTTTTTTGTGACTTTGCCTGATGGACGACCAGTAATGCACAATAACGCGGGTTAAAATCCCCTTCCCGCTATCCAAATTTCGGTTTCCATGGTTTCCCTAAATCATTCCAGGCGAATTCTAGAATGGTACACTTAAAGAGCCATGGCCCAAATCTTTCCCTTTCCTTGTGTCTAATCCTATCCCAGGTGTAATAACCTTGAAGACGAGCCGTAAAGCCAAATAAAAAAAAAAAAGTTATACAGTGATTTTCTAAATTTACAATCGGCTCTGATATGAACTGATTTTAAGGCTGCGGAGATATAACCTAAGCTCACCAATCAGAAACATATTAGGCTACATGATCTCACATTGCAGGCATGTATATTGAGTCACCAAACACTATACAAGAATCATACAGATATCACGTCTTTTAATTCTCAGCGGAAAATATTGATTCCACGAAGAGTCGCCATTGCACTCTGTCCTTTGCCATTCGTTTTGCCTCTCACCAAGCCTTGTTCCCTCCAAGTCATCAGAGATTTTCCTTGCTTCCTCCAGACTAACGGGTTCCATTCCAACAGGTTCTTCGCCTTTTCTCATGGTACTGGTTTGCTCCTCTAATGATCTCTAGAAGTTGACTTTTCAAAGTTCCTATTTGGCCACCGAACTCCCAGTACGTTTCTCAAGCATCTGTAGATGACGGTATGGAGTTTGCTGGGCATCACTATGGTCCTTTTCCACGTTTCGCACCCTTACAAGTGCACCGATTTCAGCTTAATGCTGTGGCTAAGTTGTGTAGATCTCAAGACATGTCTCAGCTGTTCGCCGTATCATTAAAAAACGCTCATAACATCTGACATGGCTCCCTGTCTTCCCCATTCAGCTAAAACATCTTTGTAGATCTCGAGTTTATTCGCATTTACTTGCCGCTAATTTTTTTGAGTCCTGCAGTTCCACCTTTCTGGTTTATAGATTCCAGTTTGGCTAACAATCTTCGTTCGAGTGGGTACGGGTCAATTGCGTGATAGCCGGCATCGGTAGTATAGGGGCTACAGTACAAGCACCGCTTGCTGAAGGTCGCCGGTTCGAGTCCGGTGGAGGGCATGGGTGTTTAAGTGTTGTGTCTGTGAATGTCATGTCCGTCCTGGCTGGCAGTATATCCTAAGATGCAGAAAGCCGTTAAATAAATAAAGAACTGCGTGATTGATCCCACTGGATTCCTCGGTTCTCTTCATAACAACACCGAGTAAATTTAACACCGTACCACATCACAATATTTAATTTTTCTTATAAATGAAATGCAGTTACGTAAAAAAAATGTTTAACGTCTCTTAACAGCGAGGTCTTTAGAGAAGGGAAAGGATGGGTGCAAGGAATGGGAAGGCGGCAATTGCGTTTTGAAGGAAGCATCCCGGAATTTTCCTGGAGTGATTTGGGAAACCATGGAAATACATAAAATAAATACAGATCGAAGTTTAATGGCACGTAGAAATATCAGTACGTAAAAATCACACAGATTAATAACAAAACCAATTTATCAGATTTCACAAGACTTACTTCAAAATGTGATATCAATTAATTATAAAACATAGTTCATATGAAAACATGTATTTTTTTCTTTGGGCTTTGCGGCTTGTCAACGTTGAGGTTATTAGAGCCGTAAGAGGATGAGGAGCAGGGAACGGGAAGGAATTAGGCCATGGACTTTTGAAGAAATTATCATAGGATTCACCTGAAACCAAGCAAACTGAAATCTGGATGGCCGGATACAGGTAATTCGCTAGAAATAGTGAAACAGGTATAAATGTTTATATTAAACAAGGACCATGGTAGGTTACCCTGTTCGAATTTCGGTCTCGGATGAGATTTCCAAAGGCCCTAAAACCATCATTCACCTCTGGAAAAGCTTGCTTTGTGTACGTGAAGTACGCCAAAATGCTTCCGTGGTTCGGATTCAATGTTAAACTATAGGTTCCCTATACCCGGTAGGATTACCGGTTTACCGTAGGCGACTACGATAGAGACAAATTGCGCAACCGGTAAGAAATTCGGTCACCAGATCATAAATACGATTCGAAATTTCATTTACTATTGAGCCACCGAATTGCTTTGAAAAGTTTAATACTACTACAACATATTCAAATTATATAAAGAGCTTTGGAAAAAAAAAATCTGATCTTCATATGCCAACGGAAGATTATACCATAAACAGCAAAGAAACATGTTTCAGGTATGCCATCTGGCTCTACCAAACTGGTTACCTTACTTTTTTTTTTTTTTTTACAACCCACGTCTTCAATTATCTGCTTCATATATTCTACTCTCTTTCTTTCTGTGCAGTTCTTACCTTCAACTGTTCCCTCCACTAGCAAGTTAACCAATCCTGCGTGTCTCAAAATATGACCTACCATCCTGTCTCTTCTTTCTGTAACACTCTTCCACAAACTTCATTCCTAGCCCATTATTTCCAAAACTAGTTCGTTTCGTACTGTATACGTCTGACTGATATTCAGCATTCTTCTATAACACCACATTTCAAATGTTTCGCTTTTCCTCCTTTCTGGTTTTAAAAAGTTCTTTGTTAGTCCTATATCAATATTTGAAACTAAATGATTTCTCTTTTTGATGAAGACTCTTTTCGCTAGTGTTATTCTGCTGTTAACATCATTTCTGCTTCAGCCATCGGTTGTAATTTTACTTCCTAAGTAGCAAAATTCACTAACTTCTTCTATCGCATCCGACCTTACCTTTATATTGTATATAAATGGAATCTTAAGCCAAAAAATGAGAATCTGAACTATAGAGCGTTCATTGCGGATGATTTATTGTCAAATATCTAAATGTACTAGAATTTAGGACAGTTTTACAACCTGTGAAATTTCAACAGAGGTAGCTAACATTATTGCTTTTTTATGGCTTTAAGCTTCGTTGACATCGAAGTTTTTAGAGGCGAGGAAGCACTCGAGACAAGAAACTGGAAGGAATTCGCCCATGACCTTTTGAAGGAAGTATCTCGGTATTTGCCTGGAGTGATTTGGGGAAAGCATGGCAAACCCAAATCTCGATGCCCACACGTGGATTAGAACAGTC
This sequence comes from Vandiemenella viatica, assembly GCA_031002005.1. Classification (NCBI taxonomy): domain Eukaryota; kingdom Metazoa; phylum Arthropoda; class Insecta; order Orthoptera; family Morabidae; genus Vandiemenella; species Vandiemenella viatica. The sequence continues at coordinate 187,703,813 of CM061921.1, read as the reverse complement.
GTCCTCCCGAATGCGAGGCCAGAGCGTTAACCGCTTACCCATTACTCTCAGTGCTAACATTATAATCGGAACCCATCTGTCACAAACCAGACCCCTGTCAAAGGTGGCGTTACAGTAGAATGGTGAAAGACGTATAAACGTATCTGTGAACGAGAAGATTTAAAAAAAATTGGTAAGAAGATAGCACAGTGTATAAACCCGCCTCATTGGTCTAGCACTTGACACGGAGTTAACTGGATCGAGCCACGGAGATGGAAACAAATTTATCATTCAGGACGTGGGCAGAACGACAGGAAATACGACAGTTCTCAGTTCCTAATTAACTAATTGTGCTCAAAACCCGTACCTCCCTGCAGTGTATACGGAGTAAGGGCGTTTATGATTCATCCGCTAGATAAGGACATTAAAATTGGTGGCTTCGAGAAGTCTTCCGGAAGTGCAAATACGAATGAGCCAGCACCGCCTTCCTTACTCGTCCACAACGCACTACATTGATAACACACACCATTACGTTTATTCACTTATACAGCAGCACTTATGAACACTTTAACTCTGTAAAAAACAACGATACAATAAAAATTCCGTGTGGTCGTAAGGGAGCGTGCATAAACCACGTAGCTCCTGTGAACCCCACTCCCCCCCCCCCCCCACGTAGGACGTAGCACGTAGTATTTTTCTCTTTTGGTTCCAGAAGACATTTTGTACTGTTTTCTCTTATCAGACTATTGTAAATTACATACGGAGATAATTAAATGAAGGAAATAAATACTTACATGTTGTTGTGTGTTCTGTGCCTCATTTTAATTGTGATAAATGATATGAACAGAAAGCTACGTGGGCTGGCTCGGAGCCCCTCTCTCCCCCCCCCCCCTCACGGAGCGCAGCCAACCCCCCCTAGACCGAGCTACGAAAGAGTTCTGGCGTACTTCACATTACACAGCAAGCTGTGGCAAAGGTGAAGGTCGGTTTAAGGCCATATGAAAATCCCCGCCGAGACATTGATTAGAACCAGGGATGTTTCGATCCCAAGTCAGCCACCAGACTACTCAAAACAACGGTAAACTACCAAAGTCAAATCCACCCTTGAAGTTCCTATGGAGTGGTGATTCCGGGTATGGTATACGCTTTACCAATAGACTAGTGGAGGGTTAGTGCAACACTGAGGATTGGTTAAGTATTACAAAGGTTGTCTATGAGATCAAAACACTTGGGCTGCAATTTGGGAGGACGCGGTTTCGCTGCCTAGTCTGGTCCTCCAGCTTGCGGGTTTCCATTTTTTCTCTGTTATCCGAAACTTGTTCCCAATCCTCTTCCAACTCTAATGACTTCAATGATTCCTAAAGCCCTATGTAAAATAATGAGGGCGGTGACTAGATATTGCAAAAAGATTTGGGTGGATTCCTGAGGTTAATGGATGACGGTCTATTGTGCACAGCAGTATGGAAACTAATTCTATAGCTCAGGACTGCAGATATAAATGGAAATACTCCTCCGCTGTTCACGTATAATTTACTTTATCTGAAGTGACATTTATTAGTTCTTTCCAATAAGAAGAAGTTAAACTCAAACCTAATTAAACATCCCTTTAATTTATTTGATGTATTATTCCACGAGCGAAATAGCACTCGTAATTGATTCCTCATGTTAGCTTACTGGCATAAAACGGTTATCAATGAAATAAGCAACTATTAAATTAACAGATTTAGTTCTGATATCTGAATTGCATCGAAATTTTGGTTATTATTCTAGCTGAAGAAGAGATAATATCCGAAAATCGGTCACAGAAAGTTTATCTTAGGCTGCAGCAATTAGAAATGAAACAGACTTAAATGAATATGTATGATGATCCTCTTCAAAATAATTTTCCGCAAAGGTTTAGTAAAGGGAAAAATGATAGATAGCTATGTTAGGTTGTCAGTCTCGTATGACCATGAAAAGCCTCATGTTATCTTCTACAACGTAAATCTGCAGATAAAACTGATAAGTGACTTGTTGTCTGGGTCATATCGTTGTGCCTTAAAGTTTTTTTCATTCTTGTTGAAGAACAAAAGAGTAGGAACATATGGAAAAGTCGTAAAATATTGTTTTTATCTTTCTTATAAACAGAGGTAAATTATGAAAATCGTGATAGTTAGGGTCGGTGCACAATTTCTTTCCCAAATCAAAATGTCAAGAGCAGCAAAATGGATTACATTGAACTATGTTAGGTTTCCAGAGAAAGATCGGAATATTTTTCTCCGTTTTTCTTTGTACAGGTTAGAAGGCTTTGAGCGAATTCAGTTCAGGAAAACAACAGAAATAGAAAGTAATGCAATTTTCATCAAATTCTATATAAATCCTCACTTCTTGTGAAATTATCGTTTGTGATAAATACTTAAAAACTATTTAAGATAATTCGCTGTTGTTGTTCTTTACAATTGAATATTCTAATCTGGTAAATAATTAGCGTTTCAGTGAAGGAATTCTGATTGTGTTCAGATTATTGTATATCTCAATATGAATTTTATATTCATAACGTGTTGTCTCAACAGCAAAGTTATTTATCTGAAAACACCATTGTGTTCGTTTTCTGAACGGTGAGTAGAGTAATTCCCTAGCATCATTCTACTGCATCAGTTTTTACAATCGGAGAAGGAGATATTTCTAACTGTCCCAGGAAATTAATGTAAATTAGTGAGGTCTTACAACCTTGTGAAAATTTCGATTTAGCGTGCGTCCGGTATCTGTCTTAGTTTGGCATACAATTCTAGTTTGAATCAAAACCATGGAGCATCCTAGCGTAAGCAAAGCCCGTAAAAAAATCCAGTTACACTGCGGTTGTGTGTATGGGCCCTGACTTTACGTGGCAAGTGCTTTAACCACCTAGTTACCATACCGCCATCCAGCATGTTGAGTACCACGCACACACAGAATTTGAGAAGTACAACTGCTGAAAATGGGATTTTCCATTTGACGATAAATAATTTCTTAAATAATGTCGATAGCATGTTTATCCTCTGATGCTTTTCGATCGAAATTTGTAACAAAAATTGTTTACAGTTTGTGTTAGAGATTTCCATATTTTCGCATAGATGGTTTTGTTAAACATATTGATAAACATTTTTAAATTCCATTATATTTTAATTTCTATCACATTAATGCGGCGAGCTGTGGTATCTGATTGCTTTTGCCACCACACAGTATGTTTCCTTAGGTGTTTGCAATAGCTTTTATGATCTCATCAGCGAAAATATACGTGTTGTTTTCTATTTTTTAAGGAACAGCTCTACCTTGAACGCAAAATATATATATATTTAAATTTCCTTCTACTTAGTATTTTTATTTCAGAGAAACAATAACTCATATCAAATTTGTATTTATTATTCCCTTGATAGTCATGTGCCGTAAAGGTAAAGAAAAGAACGAGCAAGCATTTATGTAAATCATGGTTCCTTAAAGTGAACGTTAAGATGTTATTTTTTTGGTGACTTTATGCCTCGTCGACGTTGAGTTTATTAGAGGTGGAGGTGGAAAAATACTGGTATGCATGGAACTGGAAGGAATTCGGCTATGATCTTTTGAAGGAACCATTTCGGCAGTCACCTAGAGTGATTTCGGAAAAGCATGCAAAACTGAAATCCGATTGCCGGACAGGGATTCGAAGGCGAGGACAGAGCGTTACCACTTACCCAACATGCTCGGCACATGCGAAAGACCTCGGTAGATGCCTGTTCCCATGGGCTTAACGCTGTAACTTCTGTAAATCAATTGACACTTAGATTAGATACCGAAGTTTATTTTGTGGCCCGAGTTCACACAAATATAAAGCCTAGACGGGATCCATGTGAAGAATCACTTCTTCAGCATGCACTGATATCGATAAACCTATGCACTCAGCAAATCAGCAGCATTTCAATTCGATCTTTTCTTTTTAAGTTACTTGCAACAGACTGATCACTATCTCATATCTAACTGAATTATCATGTAAATATTTTAATACCCTGACGGGATTCAAACATTCCTTATTGAACGTTGAGACAGTATAAAAGTCGTCTAGAGTCAGAAGTAGAAAAACTAGAAACTTTAATTAAAAATTTAAAAAATTGAAATTAAAAATCTGTGACTAAATTTTTCACATTCAATAGAGAACTGTTAAATAAGAAATGCAGTAATGTGTGTGTGTGTGCAAGAAATTGTATCTGACAGCAGTTGTCTTAGCGATAATATGTCTGATAAGGAAACTTACTATCTGAAAGAAACCTAAGCGTTCATCGGATGTGCATGGCTTAATGGTTAATTCAAAAAGATTATCATTCGTCGAAGGGTTGATTGCCAGATTCAGTCTCATCGCAATACACGAAACAACAAGCTTCAAACTCCCTTCATATTAATGCTTACGTGATTGGAAACTCATCAGATGAAAGGTGGCGAAATTAAATATTCAAGTGACTTGCATTTAAATACACAGTGAACAATCCTTCTGTTCTTCACAATCTTTAACAGTCTGAGCTAAACGTTCATTTTCTTCAAATACAACTACACCAAGAAACCAGCTGCATAATCCTGTTTAAAGTACTGCCTTTTTCAGTTTATAATCCGGTAATTTAAATTCAAAGTGGAGTATCATGGAATTTCTACTGTATTTAACGTTTCAATGCTTGGCTATTTTACTTATAAATTCAGTTATTTTAGTTAGTAAACTTATTTTTCTTATTGCTATATGCCCCGTCGAGGTCCTTAGAGGTTGTAAACGACTAGGTGCAAGGAATAGAAAGTAATTCTGCCATGACCATTTGAAGGAAACATGCCCGCATATGCCTGGAGTGATTTCGGGAAACCATGGAAAACCGAAATTTGGATTGCCGGCCGGGGATTCGAACCTGCGAGGCCAGAGCGTTACGCACCGAGCTCAGTAACTGAATAAGATACATAACATGGTCTAGTGAAGCTTTTCCCCACCATTCTCGACCCCAAATAATTATACGGACCATTAACTCAAATGTGCCTAATATTTTTAGCTGTGTGTATGTTATTGAACAACGAAATATCTTGTTTCCGAAGTCAAATTTTGTTTCGATCATTCGATTTTCTGATCACAACTATCCAATTAAAAACTTGAATACTAGTCCAGTCTTGATCTAGTATGTTTTCCACACGGGTGTTGCGGCCACACACATTAGCTCGAACGAATCCACATTTACGGGAATCACTTCTACTTAACAGAAGTGTGGGCTTTATTTAGTGGTATTTTGGTGGTTAAACAGATGTGCAATTGTTATTTAATTATTAAATTGGTTACTTAAATTTAACGGAATAGATTCTTTTCTCTCTCTCTCTCTCTCTCTCTCTCTCTCTCTCTCTCTCTCTCTCTCTCTCTCTCCTGCTACCCATTTTTACTGAGAACAGTTCCTGAAAACATTTTATGATTACTGAAACAACTTTAGCAGGCCAATTTTAGAGTTAATAATTTCAGAATCCGTAGATGTGGCAACACCCACAGTACACTGACAAGAATGTTTAATCGATAACAGCTCTTCATGTTAGTAGTTTCTCTAGGGATTAAAGGTTACCACCATTGCCTTATATCCGAATTACATGAAAATAATTACGTTACGATTAGTTTTCCTACGCAGTCACCAATTTCAGGTCACTTGTTCCGAGATAAACAGTTATGAGAACTTTCGTTCCATTTGAAGCTTCACGTGAAATGTATTATCAGTTCTCAAAACATTAATTCCTGAAACTGAAAAGTATTTCACAATCGTTTCTTCGACACTATTACTAACTAGTAAGACGGCGGGAGTATGCAGAAAATATATCGTTCTATGAAGCTGCTCTAGAAATTAATGCTGATGATTTGTGGCTATGGATGTGATCCGGGACCATCATGTAAGCATTGCAGACCAGTGCTTTGTCCCTCATTACAAGTTTATCAAGAATTAAGAATTGAACATCATGAAGCGTAACCTGATGAGCAACATAAACCAGTATTTCTTTAGCTAACAGAGATAATCGAAAAACAGCTGGTGAACTTCATGAAACGATGTAAGATGATATTTCCAAATTACTCCATCCACATTAATCCGAGTCCTGAAATTAATCCTGTTGACAGAGTTTCCATTTGACTTCTGTCGTGGCTAGACCTACATTTAACGAGGAATTCGAACCAATCTGATTTCGGGGGTCGGAAATCTATTCAGGCACTGGTCAGAGACGGAGTTAAGACGGTTGCGTTTTCCATATATTTCAACGACGCGTCTAAGAGTTCATTTAAAAAAAAAAAGTGGGGTAATCCTTATATTTTCCGCAGTACGAATCCTTTTGACGGGTATTTTCATGGACACTTAATCCGAGTGTTATCTCTGGTACAGAGGTGCTGTGTGATGTGAAGTTGGCCAGAAGATAGGGACACTGTTTAACTTCCAATCGTCAGAAGAAACAGAAACAGTCCCCTGCCGAATGGTGGTTTAGGTGAAAACAGTTTGTTTTAATAGCAATACTTATCCTGCTAGCTACATCTTCGGATATCCGACATAGCGTAACCTCATTAATGCGTATTGACCATAAAGAAGACAATACCAACAAGTTGCAACATACATTAAGGAGTTTGTGGACATGTTAGATATGGAAGTGCTATGTGACTATAGTATGGCTACAGTTCAAAAACTGGTTGATAGGCAGATTAATAATGTTTATGTTACTGAAGTGACATACAGCCCTATTTTATTGGACTATACTAATACATGAAATCATTGTATATTAAAATTTACTAATATTGAATGATGTTAATTAAGACAGTATAAATTAAAAAAGAGTGTATTTGATTCATTTTTTTATTTTACGCATTATGCATTACTAAATAAATATCTTTCGTAAAATAATTTTTCTTGAGTTATTATAGTGCCACCTTGCTTTACTAAAGACAGAATTTTTTTTACTTAAGACAAAATTATATTGCACACAATACACAAATTATCAGCTACCAACACGCAGGCCGACATTGTACAACGAACATTCGCTGACATTCATAGCAGTATATAGAAGTTATCATGAATAAGATATCTCCATCCATGAATTTCATTTAAAAAAAGTATGAAAATGCACAAAATGTGCAAAAAAGCATGAACAACTGGCCAAGTTCGTCAAAATGCATAAATATAGTAAAAATTTATAAATTTTTTTGTCAATTCCTTCCACAAAAGTATCTACGGTTGACCGGACAATTACACCTACCTAATTCACAAAGCACAGTAGCATCCACATGATATGTATTCATCACCCCAAGGGACTACCGAAATGTGTTGTACACGTATACATAAATGCTTTTTCCGGCTGTCATGATAGTTTGCAGAAAAACCTGCGAACCCTCCACCACACACATCACGTCACCATCATGATTGTCGTATTATAGCAAGTGCAAAAAATGAAAACTACAGATATTTGCATCATAGAGCTTAATGTTATTTATCAAAGATGCTGACAGTTCGTATACTGACGCAGAAGACATTAACACAACAAGCCATAGCCAAAGCTCCTACCATCAGTAGGCACACGATCCATCATAACTTCCGTTAAACTCAGGTAAATGCAGGATATTAAAATATTTTTGATATGGTTTAACCCAAGTTTGGTTAGTCTACCACAGTTTAGCAGTATTGTAGGTTGTTATATTGTGTTAGGCTACGATAACAATCGAGTGCCGTATGGCAATCATATACACTGGTTAGACAAAGAATATGCTGTAGACATTTTTTAGGCTCTGAAAGTGAAATTGCATGAGCTGGCCGAGAGCTGTCTCCGGGTGGTTAAATAGCACTGGAGGCGACAAGTCTGAGAAATTTTTACAGTCTCTTGGGGACTATGTGGAAAAGTGAACTAACATTTTATGTAGTCATATTCGTGTTGCCTATGTGTAGGTGGTTTCATATATGGTCATAACTTGGAAGTGTAACTTACTTTTTGATTTGCCGTCGTAGTTGCGTCATTTGAGGGAATTAGAAGTAGCTTGAGCTTAGCTGTGAGATATCACAACCAAACTACCCTTGCTGTATACGCAGAGGTAGAACCCGGACTTGGAAGATAGTTGCAGCAACGTCGGTGCTGCTGGAAGCACCACGTCGACCCTCGAGATGCTGAAGTGTTGACGTCTGTCTCCAACTTTGCAGAGAGAAGAAGTGATGATTTTAGTCCTCAACCACATGAAGAGGGAAGAAGTAATGCTATTCGCCCCAAAGAGAAACCTAGGTTGCACCGTTTGTCTCTTCTCCATCTTCGTTAGCCCTGTAGAACCAAACTGGCGAGAGAGGCGGAACCAATCGCGTGTTACTAAAAGGTTCCAGCGATCCCTCCACGTAAGATAAGGAGAAAATAGTATTAAAAACATGGGTGACGAGCTGTCACATATTAGGCTACATAGTTCAACTCCACAAGAGCGCAAACGTCCAAAACGTTCCCGTGGGTTCAGAGGGTTTGTCACAATCTATTTCTGACACTACAGGTGTAAAACGCGCAAATTCCTTTTCCCGTTCAAGCCTTTAATGGAAGCCTGTTTCATATCCACTTTATTTAACCAATGCAAACTCGCGATAATACAGAAATACTGGACTATTCCCAAACAGATACTGCAATGCAGCAGGAACATGTTTCGGCATGGGTGCAAACAGTTCCCTCAATGGAACGGCCGCCATGCCGGGGGCGTCAACATGCTAGCATGTGCTTCGCTTTGATTGTCGAACCATATCATTCTCACGTTGATCAAAACCGATTACAAATGTGCCTGAGTTCTGTTCAGCACACCTGTTACTATTTTTAAAACAAATATTCTAATCAGTTTCATTAGTAAATTTCGTTTGAAACGTTTTCCAGTCAAGGTAATAGTGAATATTCAGTTTCATGTAATTATTGTGCTTTAAGGCGTTTGGCTAAGTTTACTACCTTAGGTTGCGTGTTTCTAGCCCAACATTTGTGAATTACTTGGCAAATATTTTAATGTTTGCATTTCTTCGTTTTTTATATCAAATTCGAATTGTTAGTTCTCATGCAATTTAGACCTAGGATTTAAATTCATTTAAATTTGTTAAGTCATTTTCCAACATCACTGTTAATTGTGGGTCTATTTGCAACTTGCTGCGTTTGGTGGAAGGTGTTAAGGTGCTGGCTAACAGTAGTCGGGGAAACTAAAAAAAAAATCTAAGTTCTTTGTTGCCAGAAGCGTACGTGATATCATAAATATGGTTTATACGCATGTGATCAAATAATAATAACGGGGAAAAATATTTATTACAAAACAGAAAATAGAAGTACAGAGCTTACTTACTATTAAAGGGAGGTAATGAGGCTAAAGAGGTTGGTAAGAAGAGAATATAACAGCGTTAATAATCACCAAGACAGTAGGGAACACTTGAAATAGCTAAACAAGTATTTAATAGCATCTAAGAGGAAAGCTAAAGATAGGTGTATTGTAAATATTATGGGAGGAGGGGGGGCCATGTAGAAATTTCGGTGGCTATGTTAAAAACTGAGAGGAAAAAAAGGTATACAGACGTTTGTGGATAAAGATAGAGAAGACTTGAATGGGGGCCTGAATAAGTAACAGAAATTAAGTAACTGGTTTAATTAGGCCATTAGGGAATATCTTTAATTGATTGGAGAGAAAAAATCAAAGAAGGCGCTTCTATACATAAGTAGTATTGAGGAGACTAAAAAACTCGAATTAAATACTGAAGATATTGAAAGGGAACTAAGAAAGCTACTAAAGCGTGGATTGGTAGATGTGGATAATATTACAACAGACGTACTAAAGATAGCGGAATATGATATTGTACCTTATCTGATATTATTTAGATGGTGTCTGGAGGTTTGCTGCTTACAAAAGCACTGAAAAAATGACTTAGTAGTAACAGTCCAAAAAAAGGGAGGTGAAATAAATAGTTTTAGAAATTACAGGCAAATTAATTTGACATGAGTGTTGGGTAAGTTGTTGGAAAGATTGATATGCAACCAGATCAGAATCACTTTTAAAGGAGGAATTGATTTGCAAAACAGCATCATGGAGTTAGACCAGGTTATTTATGCGAATCTCAGTTTTTTAAAATTTGCTACTGTAAGTAAGTGATTCAGGGACGGAATAAATTACGTAGGGAAGAACAGAACAAGGGTGAGCGGATAAGGCTCTGGCCTCGCATTCGGGTTCCAGGGCATCCAGATTTGAGTTTTCCATAGTTTCCCCAAAACACTCCAGGCGTATGCCAGGATGTTTCTTTCAAAAGTCCATTGCAGATTTCCTTCCCGTTCCTTGCCCCAGTCCCATCCCGCCTCTAATGACCTCGACATCGACGAGGCGTAGAGGCATAAGTAAAAAAAATAAAATGACAATTTATCAAAGGCAATGGAAGAATGTAAAATGTAAAATTAAAATTTGTAAATGGCAAGAAATAGTTGTGTGGTGAAATGCACTGAAAGAATTTGTGATTTAAAAATAAAAATCATGAAATGGGAATGTAGATGTAGGCTTATAGGGTTATTGGCACCGAAGCATGTGCTCAATGGCAATTGAATTAAATTCAATTTGCATTGAAAGTAGTATATTATCCCATTTCGTCTCAAAAATACATTTTTCATAAACGGTACAACGAAATAAACGTTATCAAAAATTGGCGGAATAATGATGTTGGTTTCACTCCCTCAGTAGAAAGACAAGGCCGAAGCAAGCCAGAAACCGGGAAAACCCATGACGTCACGAAGTGAGCAGCCAATCAGCGTTCAAGGTCGTATGACGTCACAAGATGGCGGACCGTTAGTTCTTTGGCTGGTCGCTAGATGGCAGCCGACGCTGGACCGTTAGTTCCTTGACCGGCCGCTAGGGAGCAGCATCTCCCGAGGGCTTAATTTCTTTGGGCGCAGATATTCCACTCCTTTACGAGAGAAAGCTAGTGGGGAAATCCGCCACCCGGGGCGTGTTTACACAGGTGCGCTAGCCTGAAACTATTTCCTCAACCCTGTTCTGGAATGCGGACAAGTTTCTACACGGCGTTTTGGCCTTGCATAACATAGTATCCCGGTTTCCGATAGATGGCGGGGCATGTCTCGATACGCGGTTGCGAAAGCTACAAATATTTCCAGGCATAGGTGCATAGTATCCCGTTTCCCGATAGATGGCGCGGCATGCATCATTTCTCAACGCGATAGGTATTTACCAAGCTTTTAAGAGAAATGTTTCAGGTATTCCTGCCTGCTGCCTGTCTGTTATTATCGGTATATCAATGTGACAAGTATTTCGAAATCATGGAGTTATTCTCGGTGTGAAGTAACATTATTTCCGTTTGCCCAGCGACAAGCAGAGTCCATTATCTCTTGCGAAAGCTCTGTACACACACTATCGACAGCAAGGTGCAAATATTTCAGCACAGTAATATATTTTCTTCGGTTCTGTGTCGTGAAATATACTTGCATTTGATTAAGCGTGAACCATTACTATTTTTTACTAAAAACAATAGAAGTCCACATTAGCGGATGTTACCTACAGAACATTTCTGTTCCCATGTCACCGTGTTATTACAGAGCAAAGCACATACTATTAATCAGTCACATTTCTATACAGTACAGCAATAATTTTATTTTTTATTTTTTATTAATTTTTTATTTTTTTACATGTGAAGTTACAGTGAGTTTATTCCTTGACAGCGTATTCAGTCCCTGGCTTTACCCTCTAACGCCTGATCATAGTCCTCTATTCCCCGCCCCCCCTTTCTATATAGTGCTCCTAATTAAAAATTCATTCATATACCGAAAATATACTCACTTTTGCACATTATATCGGATTCATTAAGAACCAATATAATAGCTAACAGCATTAATGATAGCTCACGAATTTTGGCTAGATTTCCACATTTTAAAGGATGTATTAAATTAAGTGCAATGAAACAGAGCGAGAACCAACCCAATTTTTAAACTCAGAGGCATTGAGGGGGTTTACTGATGTATGTAAGTATAACCTCGATGAATCTAAAGCAAAGTTGTCGATTTGAAAACCAGTTTCTTTCCCTACAGACATTCCTGAAGTGATTACATGCTAATCTCTCGACTGATATCAAACTAATCAGCCAGTAATTTTTTCCAGCCTGTTTCTCAACCCTACTGACTCAGTCTTTGGACATGAGCCCCACATGAAAATACTTGTGACGAAGCCTTTCCCACACCAAGGCTAGAAATATCAAAGTTTTCAGTTTGACCATGGCAAAACTCATGGAATGGAACGAGGGAAAAAACAACTCATATAAGCATCAGTACGACACCTTATTTCTCTAACTTATCTCTGCTGCCATTGGTATAAAAAATTTCATCACACTCGTAATTTTTTCGAGCAAGTTCAAACATATGTAATCTGTCTATCCAGACCAATTTACGTATCAATTCTGTTATGCTTTCGTAAGCAATCACAAATTGAGTGTCCTTAGACAAAGTACAGCACTTTGTCTAAAAATTCAATCAATCCCTTGTGACACATCAGTGATTGACACCTTTAACTGTATTTTACAGCACAGCACTTATGTTCCAGGAACGAAATACCGTCTGTTAATCTTACTAATTTTACCCCTGTCGAATCGAAGTACGCCAGTCCTATGTGATAAAAATCGAGTCACGCTAAGGCAGTGCTAAGCACAGAACATGCCTGAGACCATCGCCTGTGACCAAGGTGGAGATATAGAAAATTTACCCACTCCCTTATAGAAGAAATCCAGTGCCAGCTTCTACTGATATTCTATTCCTAATTCTTTCACCAAGATCCACCCACAGCACTTCCTCAAACCACCTTCTGTTTTCCAATGATTCCCAATCCAAACCCTGATCAGTTACAGACAGGGTTACCTTCTGTTCGTGCGTTAAAGTAAACCAAAAATTCAAAATTCGCATTCTCCTAATCAGTAGCCAGGTACCAAAATGTTCACTTAAGGTGGTTCTACTGCACTTTTCCAGGAAAATTCTCCCTTTTTCCAGGAAATTATTTTTCAATAAATCAGGACCCAGGAGAGTTCTCCATTCGGTTTAAAATGTTCCCATCTAACGCCAACCTTCGGATTCAGGACCAAGTGTGACATTTGTTTGTAATTGCATGCTTTGTTCAAGTAACCACGATAGAGTTATCATAATGCTTTTAGCTAACTCATAGTTTCTTGGTCATCAAACAGACATCATAACCCACATTTTCATAGAAGATCCCCACACATCGACAAGTATCCAAAACGTTACCATAGGTGCAGACACTAGTTCTATTACACCTAAGATAGTGCTTACACTTGAACTGTCGTAAATTGTTAGGTCAAAGTGGGTGTTTAGATATTTTATCCACTCAGGCCTGATCACCTAAAGTCTAGTGCGAGATTGTGGTCATGGTCAACTTAGGCTCCATACACCACTCAGAATTATTCCACCAATATCCATTCTAACAGCATTATATGCCACCTACAGGTCCTCAACACTCTTCCTATCTTCCAATGACATCCCAGCCCCAGCTCCTTTATTATGTCACTTACTGAATATTTTCCACAGATAAATCTAGCTGCCCTCCTTTGCACCTTGCATTTGATGTACTAAAAATGTGGACTCCATACTACACCACACAAGCAATGGTCTGACTGTGGGTTTGTACCCAAGTCCTTCGCTTCTCTGGTACATCACCCCTCTCTGTTAAATGATTTTTATGTAGTGAGAATCACAATTCACATACTAACACAAACTGGCAGTAAACTGTAAAGAGCACATCGAAATGGGAGATTGCCTAAGCCCTGAAACAATGGTTAGAAGCACATGTTGATGGTGAGCATAATTCTATAACCATATATTTTAGACTCAAATCCACAAAGGAATGACACACGCACACACTTGTACATGCATACAGCGAGGTCGACAGAACTAACAGCAAGCATCACGGAAATGATGAAGTGGGGGCAGAATTGTCGTTACAACTGATTAACGGGACAGAACTATCGTTACAAAAATCATCAGACAGACGAGTTAAAGTCAGGTATCACCATACTTACGCTTACATGCACAAAGAGAGACGCAGATACACATGTCCAAGACTACAGAGAGTTCAGCACAGCTACCGGTACCAATCATGGAAACAAAAAAGTGGTGTAGTACTCTCTTGCCTCATGACTGGCTAAAAAACAGAAGTCTCCTTACATATCATCAGCCTGGCGAGATAGAGGGTGTGCAAAAGATGGCATGTTTATACCGTAAATAGTGTTCATCACGCCCCAGTTGATTATATTTACCATCAACACGTCTCTCCCACACCGCAACCCTTTCTACCATTCAGTAAAAAAGTGACGCAGGTACCATCAGTTGCAATAGACACTTGACTATCAGATCTCACCCACAAATCCATACATCTCAATACACTAGCAGAAACAAACATAAGTGGAGGGACAGCAAAATCATTCGTCCAGACAGACGTGTTTATAGAAGATATCACCATATTTACGCATACAGACACAGAGAGAGACGCAGAAACACTCATATTCCATGCCTTCAGCGAGCTAGACACAACAACCAGCCCAATCATGGCGACGAACAAGTGGGATAGAACCCCCATGGCTCATAACTGACCAAAAAACATCAGTAACATATGTTCCAGGCACCATACTCTTCACATCAACATCATCTCATTTATTTCACACTACAGACCTCACTACCATCCAGTATCATATGTGCTAGGTACAAAACTGTTCACATCAGCACCAACACGTCTATCCCACACCTAAGCTTTTTCTGTCATTCAGTAACATGTGCCCCCATGTACCACGAGTAGCAGTAGACACTTGGTCATCAGACAGATATCATAACTCCCATATTCAGTGCAGGAACAGCACATCATACATCCAGACAAACGAGATAAAGGAAGGTATCACCACATTTACGCAAAAAAAACACACAGAGATAGAGACGCATACACACGTACATTTCCATGCCTACAGCGATCTCGACTCGACAACTAGCCAAATCATGGCAACGAAAAAGTGGAACAGAACACCCATGACTGGCCAAAAATCATAGAAAGACACACATACACACACACACACACACACACACTCACATGTCAATGCATTCACACAGTTCCATTCATCACCACACATAACTGGAGGAAAGAGGCTGAACATGCTAGATCCAAACTGAAGAGTTACAGGATGTGTGAAGTTTGAAATCACAGCCACATCTCTCCCACACCGCAACCCTTTCTGTCATTTAGTAACATGTGACCCAGGTACCATGAGTTACAATAGACACTTGTCTATCAGACGGATATCATAACCTCCATATTCATACTAGGTCTCACCCACAAATACATACGTCTCCACACAAGCACAAACATATGGGAGGAACAGCAATTCACACGTCCAGATAAATGAGTTTAAGGAAAGTATCACCATACTTACGCATACAGACACAGATAAAGACGCACACAGACACATATTTCCATGCCTACAGCGAGCTCAATATAACAACCAGCCCAATCATGGCAAAGAAAAAGTGAGACAGAACCCCCATGGCTCAAGACTGACAAAAAAAATCATCATTAACATATGTTCCAAGTAACAAACTCCTCACATCAAAATCATATCATTTAACTCACACTACAGACCTCTCTGCCATTCAGTATCGTTGGTAATATGTACAAAGCTGTTCACATGATCAGCACCACCTCTATCCCACGCCACAAGCCATTTCTGCTGTTCAGTATTATTTGTCCGACGTACCACGAGTATGAGTAGGCACATGGTCATCAGTCAAATATCATAACTCCCATACTCATACTAGGTCTCACACACTAATCCATACGTCACCACACACAAGCACTCACAAACAACCATCAGACAGACGTTAGAGTGTGTGAAATGGATGACATGTTTTTGCCATACACCTCAGTACTTATCACATTATCAATTAATTACATCAACACACCCTAGGTAGCCAGTCATTGTGAAATCTCAAAGTCGAGTAGAATCCTATCGTGATAGACACACAACCACATAGAAAAACACACATACACACACTCACATGTCCATGCACACACACAGTTACCATACATCACCACACACATACATGTAACTGGAGGAAAAGGACTGAACACCCCAGGTCCAGACTGAATAGCTACAGGATGTGTAAAATGTTACATTTCTTTGCCACAAACCTCGGTGTTCATCACACCCAAATGATTACATCTACATAGGTGGCCACTGAAGGATAAATCTCAAGTAGACTCCTACCATCATAATTACACACATAACCACACTGGAACACGTACACACACATATGTCCATGCATATACCACAATTTCATAAGTTACCACATACATACAAGTAACTGCAGGAAAGGGACCCGACACACGACGTCCACACTGAGGTGTTACATGATAGACAGACGATAGCATGTCTTTACAATACACCTCAGTGCTCACAACACTTACCTGAATTTTAATGTGCCATCAGTATAGCTGGCGGCTGGAACTAAACACTTGGTAATGTTTGGTCAAAAGTCATTTGTTAATAGCAGCTCATCAAAGAGAAATTTTGGGTCAAGAACTTGTCTATAATGTTAAGTCGGTCGCTCAATCTTTGCTTTTCGCGCAGTCTGTTGGTGTATGATTTGTTAGTAAATTTTGTTTATAGACAAAACTTATTATTTAGTATAGATGTCGATTTTCTGTGCCCTGTACTTTTACTTTGTGTTTACCGAAACGTTTTTGGCATCAGTTTATTTTGTCTTATTTTTTGACATGCCTAGCAAACCTGAGCTAAGGTGTAGCTCTGAAAGAGTACTAGCAGCTAAAGTTATTAGAACCCAAGAATCTGATCTTCATGCTGAAGAAGGAAGAAAAGATCATGCCGAAATGAAGCTGCCTTCAGTTAAACCCTCCCCCCCCCCCCACCACCTCCACCTCCCCATATCCCCGCATCTTCGTTTGTTTTTCTGTTTTTAAGTATGTTAGAAATTTATTCTCTTCATGAAACAGGTTCGACGGTAAAAATATTTAGCGATGGATTTCCTGTCATATTATGCCTACTCGGTGTTGTTTGGGACAAATATTTTGTTACTTACAGCTTTCGATATCCAATTCTAGCAATGAAATTCTAAGTCCACGCGTTCGAAGTCGCGGGTACCAGCTAGTTTATAATAAATTTCATAGCTACAACACTGTGTAATCTTTTTACTTATTTCTTTTGTATTCACTCTCTTTCACGTCTGTAAAAATGCTCCAACAGTTATTTGCTAGCATGAATGGCATCAGCCTTTGTCATACCACGTTTACATAGTGTATGTACTTTTGAAAGCTTTCACGATGTTCATTCGATTCACAACTTGAAATTAATCAAGGAGATAGTCCAAAAAACGTTTTGAGACATATTGCACCCAGGATCCAGGTATGCACTAATCAGCTAATTCATTAGTTCCTTGTAGTTTTGAGTGCTTCATCAACCCAGGAAATTTTTGTACCTTTCTAAATCATATCCATTGTTTTTTTTCTTTCTTGGTCAGATATGATCGCAAATCTAGATGTTTCTGTATTTCTCACCTTGAGGTAAAAAAAATTCTTTTATTTTTGATGGTGAAAGACGGAACAATATGTTTTAAAGGTACCTAGAACTTCTTGCTTTTGTATCTATGACCTATATAAATTTTTTAAATAGACTTCGCTCTATCTGAAGTGAGGGTAGAAGCGAATCTTCAAAAGGAAGTACACTCTGCCTCTTTACGATTTCTTTATACCAATCACTTTTTAAAATTAATTCTTTCAGTTACGACTATCCCATTCGAAAAGGAAGCAGACGCATTTCATCTATTCCTGTTGCAGCCCCAATATCACTGCAGTTATTAAGAAGTTACCACATCTTACAATTTTATGTTCATTATAGTATGAACTAAACAAAGTATTTCTTAGAATATTTTATAAATTTATTTAGTCGAAGTGGTGTATGTTAATGTTGTAGATAGTATTATGTTTCCATTACACACGAAAATCCCTTCATACCTAAATCTGATGTTGTTGAAGATCTTTATATATATAAAAATCTCGTGTCACGATGTTCGTCCGGGATGAACTCCGAAACTACAGAACCGATTTAGATGAAATTTGGCTTAATGTGTGTAATTTAGTCCAACTTAAAAGATAGGATAGTTTTTATCTTGATTATAGACCTCAATATTTATTATTTGCGAAATAAATGTTCATTAAATGTTTGTCAGAGGACAGTGGTTTGTTATTAATTGTAAGCCACTAAGGCTAAGCGGTCTGCTGGCTAAGTGGTTAGGGCGTCTGACTGGAGATGAAATGGTCCCCGGTACGAGTCCCTGTCTCGGCGAGGATTTTTATAGCCACTCAACCCGGCATTAACACCAGGCGCAGTATGCTGTATGAGGTGAAATACGCCAGGACGGTACTGTGGTTCGGATTCGACGTTAAAATGTAGGTCCCTTGTACCAGGCAGGATGGGCGGGCTAAGTAAAGGCGGCTACGACAGGGGCAGAATGCCCAGCCAGTAGAAACCATGTCCCCAGGTCATTACCATCATACGTAATTGTTATTACATTTTTATAAGTTTCTAACAGATGGCGCTGTGTTAACTTATCTATATAACACTTAGTTAACTAGGTTGGGTAATCATCCAGTAGATCACGTTCTGTTTCAATTTATTTATGCTACAGTTTATTCTTAACAGATGGCGGTGTGTTAATTTATCGAACCATCCAGTAGATGGCGTTGTATTTCGATTTATTTATGCTACAGTCTATTCCACGCCATATGTGTGAGTTTCTTCAATTTTAATTGTGCTGTGTATTGTGTTATAATTATACTGTATTGTTGTTCATCGTTTGTGTGTCTTTATACCTAACGACAAAGTAATTACACACATGAATATAACATTGAAGAAAACGTTACGATAAATTCGAATCGTGTAAGCATTTCTCGCTAGCTTATCATTTTTCTTTTTCTTTTTGTTATGGTCAGCTTTGGACCACGTGTCAATTTCAATTCCTCTCCTTTTGTTTTTTCTTTCTTCCTCCCCAGTACTCCTTCATTATTGCACTCCTCTCTACCTTTGAATCCTGCCATATTCAAAGTCTGCTATCGAAAATTTTTTCTTTCCATACAGTTCACTGGTATTATTTCGTTTCAAATCTTTCTAAACCTCTTGAAAGCCTGGTGTCATCCATGCTATAAATGTATCAAAAAAATATCATTCCTTTTCTGTTATTTTTTTTCAATGTTATTTTAAATTTCCTCATTAGTTCTTAACTTCCATTTTACTGTATTTTTCAATGGACCCAAAAATTCCAGTTTCACCACTGTATACTAGTGTCTTATTTTAAGGCTTTCAGAAAGGCACTTTTTGTTGTAATTCAAATATTTTTCAGTGAAATGTCGCCAAAGAATCTAACCTCGACAATGCATGTAGCAGAGAGGCAAGACGCATGACGAGAGAGCTCATCAATCAGCAACACAAATCGCGGCAAGTAAAGAAGTTCAAAGAATCCGGACAGCTGAGCGTCGTATGCAAGAATCTCAAGAACAGCGTGATGAACGTCTGTGACAGAATATATCGAGAACAAGAGCGGCACGAGAACAGCACATAGCTACATTTAGAGAAAGAGAACTAGAGAGACAGCAAATCAGCCGTGCATTAACACGTGTATCATTTGTT
Organism: Vandiemenella viatica; assembly: GCA_031002005.1. NCBI lineage: Eukaryota > Metazoa > Arthropoda > Insecta > Orthoptera > Morabidae > Vandiemenella > Vandiemenella viatica. The sequence continues at coordinate 187,684,131 of CM061921.1, read as the reverse complement.
CGTCTTGCGTTCCAATATTCACCAGCCATTGATTACTCTGCACATTTTAAAATTGTAATCGGTGCAATGAACAAAATATGCCAGTATTATCAGGCGTTAAAATTCCGCAATGAAGCAGCCGGCATGTGTTGTGCATCAGGAAAAGTTGTATTATTACCACTACCCAATCCGCCAGAACATTTACAATCCTTCTTGCTGGCGAATCAAACGATTCGAAATTGCTTCTGCGCAAGACACGCAAATTCATTTTTTGCTTCCAGATGACGTCTTTTTGGGCAACAAAAATTTGCTATCTTATATCTGATGGACGTCATTTTGAAACTAAATTCAAAATACAAGGCCAGGTGTACCATAAGATTGGATCGTTGATACCGATGGCAAACGATGACCCAAAGTTTCTCCAAATCTATTGGAAATTGTGAGGAACGCTTGAAAACTAGGTGCCAGTATAATTTCATCGAACAAGCAGAAGAGAGAGCAATTGTGGTATTGTTGGAAAATTGTTTGGAAAACAATAATCAACTTATTCAATTATGTCGCCGCAATAAAAAATGATAACTATCAAATTGTCATCAAAGCTGACAAATAACTATCAGTATAACACACTGGCAGATTCAACGCGCCAACCGTAGATGAAGTTGCAGTTTTTATGGTTGGTGACTCAGTTGATTAAAGTCACACGTCAAGATAGAACTGTTAGTATAATTTCGGATCTACACCGTTCGTATGACGCACTCCAGTATCCACTGATATTCTGGCAAGGGCAGAATGAATATCACATCAACATCAAACAGCGTGATCCAGTTGCTGGTAAATTTAATATTCAACTATTTAATTTGTTATTTTATTAGTGCAGTAGACCCGCGGTATTCCGAACAGGTGCCGGATTATAGCGGGCCCACTATATTGTTTTCTTATTCTTTTTTTTACTATTTAATTTATTATTTTTTCAGGTAATAAAACAAATAAAAAAGTTACTTCAGTGAAGTACGACGCCCCACGATTGATGATTACATGTAATTAGGATAACTATGTCCATCCATATCGTCAACTGTGCCTTCAATACGTCGTGGATATGTACGCCAAGGTTGAAAACAAGCATTTGCGATTTATTCGATACAACCAGGCTAATTTACGATCGGAGGAATACATCCTCTTACGAGATACTGTTATCGGCAATATTTATGAAAATTTAAACGCCAATGTTATCGGTAATGCATTTATATTACCTTCAAGCTACATCGGCAGTTCACGGAACATGCAGGAATATATGCAAGATGCGATAACTTACGTACGTCATTATGGTCGTCCAGATTTGTTTATTACATTTACATGTAATCCGAATTGGGAGGAAATACAAACTTTGCTATCACCAGGCCATCAATCAATGCATCGTCATGATGTCACGGCACGTGTGTTCAAACAAAAATTAAAATCAATGATTGATTTAATCGTAAAACATTCAGTTTTCGGTAACACACGTTGCTATCTGTATTTGATTGAGTGGCAAAAGCGAGGTTTGCCTCATTCTCACGTTTGATTTGGCTTGAAGTTAAAATCCGTCCAGAAGAAATTGATCAAATAATTTCAGCCGAAATTACGGACCCATTAATTGATCAAGAATTGTTTGATATTGTTACCAGTCACTCGATCCACGGACCGTGCGGTGCTTTTAACATGACATCGCCATGCATGGAAGGTGGAAAATGTAAGAAGCGTTTTCCAAAGGAATATACGAATGATACTATTACGGATATCGATGGTTATCCGTTGTATCGCCGCAGAAACGCTGAGAATGGTGGCCAAACATTTACAATGCGAATGTCAAATTTTAGAAACCAAGTTGAAATTGACAATCAGTGGGTGGTACCATACTCACCATTGCTTTCAAAAACGTATAAGACTCATATTAATGTCGAGTTTTGCAGTTCTGTAAAATCCATTTAGTACGTTTGCAAATATGTTAATAAAGGCAGTGATTTGGCCGTATTTGAAGTCCAAAATGTAAATAAAAATGACGAAATAACACGATACCAAATAGGTAGATACATCAGCAGCAACGAAACTATCTGGCATATTTTTGGTTTTCGCATCCATGAAAGAGACCCTTCCATCCAGCATCTTGCAGTACATCTTGAAAACGGTCAACGTTTATATTTCACCGAAGAAAATATTTTCCAAAGAATACTTGAGCCACCAAAAACGACAAACCACAAACTGAATTTTTCACATTGTGTCAAAAATCTGATGTGTTCCGCCAATTCGCAAAAACATTATTATATACCGATGTTCCAAGCTATTTTTCATGGAACGAATTAGGTAAAAAATGGTAGCCACGTAAACAAGAAGAACCACATCCTTCGATCGCAGGTATATTCAAAGCAAAGACTTTACACAATGCATCCAAAACAACGTGAATGTTTCTTTCAGCGTTTGTTATTGGTGAATGTTCCCGGACCAGCTTCTTTCGAATGTTTACGAACAGTTAATGCTAGAGTGTTCAATACATGGTAGACTTGCTGATGCAGCGTTGACAGCCACGCCGAATAGTCTCCGTCAAAATGTTTGCAATTATTTTGACATGTTATCCAACACAATCTTCGAGTTTCTGGGAAAAATATAAAAACAGTATGACTGAAGATATAGCTGAAATTTCAGTTTATATAAATAAATAAAAAATAATTTATTTATTTATTTTATAAATATCAATTTTTATATAATTTCATTAAGTAATTTGTAATGAAATGTAAATTAAATTTTTTTATGATCGTTTGTCCTTAATTTCAACTCTCCGTAACTCTTTACCTATTACATTTGAATTTCCAAATCGACTACAATGTTTCTGTCTTTATTATTGAATATTAATTTGACTACTTGAGGAAGTTTAGAATAACATTAATCGAACGTACTATAATTAGTAAGTCACAGCAACGCGTGACCGGGTCAGCTAGTATTCATTTATTTGTTAATAGCAAAAGCTTATTCTGTGTGTGTTAATTCAGTGAAGTTTGTATTTGCGTGAAGAAAATTGTATTCCTTTAACCCGGAGCCATAGCCAGAGCGGAACTAGAGGGGGGTGGGAGGGGGGGGGAGTAGTAAACCAGGGCATACCATTGGAGGAAGGAAAAGAGTGGAGGCGACGCAAAGGACTTTCACCACGCACTGGAGTGCCGGGTAGAGAGAAGTGGGGTGGGATGGTCGCCATATTGGATTGCCGTAGAAACACGGGGAATAGGCACACGTCAAGGGAATCGTACGACAACCGGGGCGCCACAATTTGACAATAGATTATTATGTAACTCGACGAGACAAATCATAAATCAATAATAAAAAATTTTGATATCCTGCTTATTTCTCGAGATATACTGTCTCAAAAGTCAGGTGTTTTGGGTTGAAATTCAGAATAAAAATTTCCCCCCAGTCAAATTTTATGATAGATTCTTATGTAACATGACGAGACAAATCGAAAGTAAAGAATAAAAAATTTCGATATCTCTCTTATTTCTCGAGATTTGCTGTCTCCAAAAGTCAGAAACTTAAATGGGAGTAGTTTACATTGCGATACGCAATACACGTTGTGTCATTGTGTCACTAATATGGTGCTCATGGAATTACTAACTAATAATAATAAATAAATTGTTGAGTACAGGCTGCATTTAAACGTACGCACATTTCCATTAATATTGCCGCTACAAAATCAAACTATGTAGACACACCTAAACACATGAAATGTATCGCGAACTACATTTCGGGTAACAACAACGTTTGCTTCATCACGTTTCGTAGTTCGCACAGCACAAATTATCACAATTAATTTCATTGTACACTCTCAGTGTAAACTGAAACTAGACTAAAGTCTGCTGACTGCCATATTCACTGTATCGCGATGTAAACTTGACCGGCTTAAATTAGGCTAGCATTTTATGTGCAAAGTAATAACATATGCTGATTCTCTACACTACACTAACAAATATTTGAGAACGACATCATCCTATAGCGAGAAATGAATAAATTTGTAGCGATAGGCCCTACTTTTGTAGTTACCTGCCAAACACTTCAAGAACAATAATTATAATGTGACTTACTTACGAAACGTTATTCCAGTTTGTTTCCTATCCAATCTCTTTGTGCAACCGTATACAACACAAGCTGGCATTGTAAAAACTTTGGAATATTGGAACATTAAACATTCATAGCAGCAAACACAATGCAAACAGCACAATGTTTTGGGCTATATGTTATGACACCGCGCATGCACAGTAGGAGCCGAGTGTTTATAGGCGGCTTCACATTTTTCCTTCCTCCATGGGTAAACCGGCGCCCTGGGCGCTGACAGTGGGAGCTGCGACAATAGGTATGGCGACAATGAGGGAGACAAAAAAAATGTTCGAAGGGGCAAGGAACGGGAAGGAATTCAAGCATGGCCTTTTGAAGGAAGCATTCATCTGGAGTGATCTGGGGAAACCATGGAAAACCCAAACCTGGAAGCCTGGACGGGTATTCGAACCGGCGTCCATCCGAATGCGAGGGCAGAGCGTTAATCGCTCGCCCACCACGCTCCGTCTAGAAACAACTGACATATTCAAGTCTATCCGGAGTTGGAAAGGCGTCATATTCATTAATGTTTGGGATAATTGCAACACCCAGAATGATTGGTCTGAACAACTCAGTAATCGAAGTTCGTGTAGAACAGTGGAACCATAATAAATTATTAGAATTACAGAGAGACGGCGAGCACGTAGGCCCAGCAACGCTCTATTTCTCGGTCCAAACAGATCAATGTTACGCCGCGCTGAGTAGGTTCAGAGCCATCAAGCCGTCAATGAAGTGGAAACGAACAAATAAGTGTTTGTATGTCTCGTCGACGTCAAAGGGCGCAATATCAGAAAGTGAGTGAGTTCGACTGAGACAGAATGATTGTTCTCCAGGAAATGAGCATGTCGTATCACGACATAGCGGCTCGTACACGGCACGCCGCTATGACAGTGATGAGTGTGTGGAACCAGTAAATAGAAGACGGTCCACACAGTGACGAGCGGGTACTGGACCACACAATGCGACCACAGCGTGGGTTGACCGCCATCTTGTCCGCATGGCCTTAACCGACAAAACAGCTTCGTCCACAACGTTGACTCGACGTTGGAGCATTGTAACGGGTGTGTACATATCTACATCGACTGTCCGTTGTCCTATGCTGAGAGCTGGATTAGTGGCACGCATGCCAATGCGTCAGCTTCAAATAATCAAAAACAACCATCACCTCAGACTGCAATTGGGATGTGAATGCCGTCACAGGCGTGCTGACTGGAAAAATATAGTGTTTTCGCACGAGTCCCGCTTCAACTTGTCCTACATTGATGGCTGCGCACGTGTTAGACGCTACCGTGGTGAATGCAATTAATCCTATTTCTTTGTTAAGCGGCATAGCGGACAAACGCCACTTGTAAAGGTTTAGAGAGTCATTGGCTATAGCATGCGATCTCGCCTCATACGTTTTGAGGGCAATCTAAACAGCTACCGCTATATCCCAGAGGTTTCAGAGCTCGAAGCAACACCCCTCCTGCAGGCAGCTTCACGTCGCATGTTTCAGCAGGACGACTGTACAAAACTTCTTCGAAGAACGACGGGTACCACTGCTTCCCTTGCCTGCATGTTCTGCTAATATGTTGCCCATCGAACATGTCTGGGTATAGTCGATAGCCAGCTTGTTCGTTCTGGTCTTCCTGCAACCACTGTCGATGTTTTGTGGACACACGTACAAAGCACAAGGCAGTCTTTTACGCAGCAGCATTCCCAGGCTCCCTTTGATTCCAATGCCACGTCGTCTAGAAGCTCTGATTAAAGCACTTGGCGGCTTCATACCGTACTGATTTATCACGGCCAAATTGCATGTACAGTTCTGTATTAAACATTCCTGTATTGTCTGTCCCCAGTAAGCGGAATAAATTTAATTGTAATTGCATGTCTCCTTCTTGGTGCTGCAACTTTCACAAACATTAGTATATCTCATGAGCTCTTCAATTTGCTAAATGCCGATAAAAATAATTTTTTATGGCTTTGTTATTTATTCTTCCACTCCAGTGAGTCTGTATGTACTTAAAGATGTATCCACTACTAGAAAATATTTATGTTCTTAAATGCAGCTGTTTAGATGTCTTAGCAATACTGATCATGCTACCTCAACGTAATTTCTGAAAATGTTACTGTGGACTCGCATAATTATTTACAGATTATATAACCACCTATATATTTCCCTTGTTAATCTTTGCTTTTAATTCTTTTATTATTTGCAGCCTAGAGTCCAGCACTAGTTTCGATAAATTGCTCCAGTCTCTTACTAGTTACAAAGGAAAACTTTGACATACGATTATGCCTAAGATAATTTATGAACGAAGTCGTATCTTTCTTCCACAAAAAATTTCTAATGTCTTCTCTAATATCTAACGAAACTTCAACACCAACGTATGCTTTCTCTCTTCCTGCCATCCTACACAACACTTCAGACGAGCTCCCATTATCGAATTCTTTTTAACGATGATATACAAACACATTTTTTTTTTTTTTTTTTTTTTTTTTTTTTTTTTTTTTTTTTTTTTTTTTTTTTTAACCGTGGAAATCCAAATCTGGGTGCACAATCAAATCCACCTACTAACGTTTATACAGTCCCCATTTCCACTATTAAGTACTGATCAAGACTCTCCTCTTCATCTCACCAAACTCAATCAACTGTATGACCAAGTTTTTATAATGTAATTCCCCTACTTCATAAATATGTTGCTTTGAACCTTCCCATAAAAATGCAACCAGTCCGTCCTGATTATTATCATATAATTTCATCCAACTATTAATATTTATGCAAATCGAATCCGATTCTCCTCTCCCCCCTCCAACACCACACACTCCCAAAAAATCACAGCGTTAACATACGGCTTCTGTATAGTGTTCTAGGTTTTTTTTATTTTCGAATCCTTATGCCGTTTCCGGATATATACCGATCACGCTCAGGCAGGTGATAATGCTACCGGGCAATAGAAAGTTATGTCAAGATTCCAGCATGGCAGCGGGGTGTGACGAAAGGGGAAAGTGATAACAGAACAATGAAAATCGTAATAAATCATGGGCTCATACCACTCACAGAGACATCGATGCCTCTCATATTCATAAAGAGCAACAAGCCAGAATCCTAACTGTGGCCATGTTATTAATCACCCACATCACTGACTACGCCCAACTTACGGCCATACTGTTAATCCCATACAACTGACCTCCCTGGGTACAACGAGCAGGCGCAACAAAAGACTTTAGACGTCGATTTAAATTTTGTCAGGGTTGGCACTAATAATTATCCTCATCCACAAATCGCATTGTGCTCTTTGACGAAATCATGCCTTGTTTGCAGGACTTGGACACACCATGATTGGACGCAAAATCAGTCGTGAACAATAATCTCTGTTATTCAGACTTACTTCAAAACAAATTATGTGGGCTAATAGTAAGTTCTATAAACCAAACATCATTTCAATTTGGTACACTATAGCTCTCCTTTCAATTTCTACAGGTATGTCCAGCACAATTAATGCAACAATAGTTCCGTAACCGAAAAAGTTATTTCGGAGAGAAGAAATCAAAGTCTATTATTGTTGATACAAGCCCTTTCAGTTATTTTACACGTACGATAGTACGGACCCTGGTGGATGAGCATTATTCCCATCTTTGCTAGAAAACCGTGGACAGAGATTGAAGTTCTCTTATCTCGGCCAAAACGACAGTTCAGAGTGCACCTTCTTCCAAATACCATGACGAATTACCACGAGAACTAAAGAATATCAATCAAATGCGTTCTTGCAATGTGTACATGACTATGCAAAGGTCATCACTCCGTATTATTAGTATAATACCTACCCCAATATGTAGATATATATTAGCGATTGTCCTTTAACAGTGACCTCATCTTTCAACGACTTAGCAAATAACGTTTTCGTATACATTCAAGCATAATAAACCCTAATAGCATGAGAGACACATTGAAAACAGTAGACCTCTGTTTGTCCTTTGACATACACTGTGGTGAAATCATGATGACTTGTATGGAGGACACAAATACAGTCATAAATAATAATCTCTGTTCTTCAAACTGATGACCAAAACTAATTTTATGGACTAGTAACATATACGTTAGACTAAACAATCTGGCACACTATTCCTATCATTTCAAATCCTCTAAGTGTGTCCAACATAATTAGTGCAACAGTACTTCCGTAATGAGGGAAACTTCTTTCGGAGAGAAGATTACTAACAAATCCTTACTTTTACGGATTGAACATTTTCTTTCTGAGAGATGATGATTGAGCCCCTACCATAGGTTTCATTTTGGATCACCACTTTCTGGAGCGCAGTTATCAGTAATACTGTATTAGCTGCGGTTGTGAAGAGATAGTGAAAATTGGCTTTTTTTAATTTTTCGTACTGCAGTGCTCCTTCCATTGTAATCGCATCAACCCCAGACTTACTTCTACGGTCTTTAGACAAGAAAACATTTTTCTTTTTTTCCCCTAATCTCGATCATGCTATTACTCGGTAAACGTAATCACCACCACAACATCCTATAACACAACTGACCAACGCCCTACTGTTAGTACCAGACACTGTGACAATAATGATCGCCTCAGAATACATCTAGCAGGCAACAAGAGAGATTCGAACATCCAGATTTGGATTTTGCTCCATACATGCTACGACTTATTGTCCACAGCACTAATGACCTCGCCGAAAATCACATGGTGCTCTCTAACAATTAGCTTTTGTTTCATTGACAAAGGGTAGTAAATTAAGTACGATATACGGCAACGTCAAAGACCCCACAGTAATCCTCATAGTCTGAAATCTAAGCGATATAAACTGATATATTTTCATTTTTGTCCAACACAGAAACCGTCACTGACATTTGTAATAGAATTACAAGAAAGATTCGTCATCTCGGCTGCGTCTCAGTTTTTGCCGTAGGCGAAGTATTCGGAGTAGATGTTCTATAATATTTTGAATGAGGATTACCTCCCATATAAAGCAATGCTGTTTAATATCTCGTAGAAACTGTTGGAGGTATATCAGCTTTGAGAATAAACGTCAAATATTGACCTCCCACCATTGGTTGTATTTTGGATTACAAGTTTCTGATGCTCAGCTGTCGGTGATGCAGTCATAGATGCGGGGGTGAAATGTACTGTCGAAAAACCCATTGATTGTTGTTGTTCATGTGTTTCCCTCTAACCTGTATTCATGCATCCACCCAGCAAGTTAACTTATTTTGGTCCTTCTCCTGCAATAAAATTATGTCTGATTTTTTTAGAATGGTTTTTGATTTATTTTTTGTATCTGCAATACAAACTTCTTTACAGCAGAAGATATGAGGCGATATTCGGCGTGTTTCTCTTGTGGAATACTGTTAGTATGCTACCTTTCTAACAAAGTGAGCCGTATTTAGCGTAAAGTCCATCTTCTATGGTTCTCCCTGAAGGTAAAAAGCGCGTGTACTATCTAATGCTATTGAATTTGACGTACCAATTCCTGCTTCTACCAATAAACTTAATTCTTCTATTTTTTCTTTTCTCTCCTTGTTTCTTTTTTTAACAAATTACTTCATATGTATCATTTAATTATCAATACTATTTATGTACAAATAGAAACTATACTATTCAAAGCTCCAGCGGACTAAAACTCATCCTCGAAGCTTTTTACCTTTCTTTTAACGTACATGTTTATGTTTTTAACTCCTGTACTAATGAATTCCTCAGTATGGATGATGCAAAATGAATACAAAACTTAATTTTAATGAATGCAGCCTATCGATTAGATATTAACTGCTGAATTAGAGTGTTATCCTCCTTTGCTGTCAGGATGGCTGCAATCAAGATCTGTCCGTACATGATTATCGCTAAGTGACACTGATAAATATCGATTTCAGTTCGAACTCTTCTACAAACTCGTGAATAAACTGCTGTAATAAATTTATGCAGTGTTGTTAATTGAAATTGATTTCGAGTTCTTATTGACTGCATGTACGTACATAGACGGCTCTTTCTGCGACGGTAACTTGGAGACAGTCGATGCGTTCGTCTAAAACCAATTGCGAAAAACGCTTTAACCCACATTTACCACCGGTTTGTTTACTTGAATCTATTCAAGAAAAAGATGACATCTGTTGTGACATTTTACTAATCGGCGTCAGTTCCGATAATGTACTTTCTATATAGTCGCAAATTAATCATCATACATATATGTCACTCGTATTAGCATAAGCACACCAAAGATAGAGAGAAAACTGCTACGAATCCCTTGGAATAGATAACAGTGTACTATCGAGAAAAGAAATCTGACGTAGTACCTTGAAATTACGATTGGGTTGTTCTTTACGTTATTATTTTTTTTCGCCCCGTCGACGACGTGGTAATTAGATGTGGGAAAGTACTGAAGGCAAGCAGCGGGATGGAATTTGGCATGGCCTTTTTGAAGGAAACATCCCAGCATTCTCCTGGAGTGGTTCGCGAAACCATGGAAAGGCCGGACAGCAATTCAAACTCGCGTCCTCCCGAATGAGAGGCCAGATCGTTACCGCTCACCCACCGTGCTCGGTCTGTGCTTCACGGCATATAGTAACAAACTGGTTTCAAGTTGGGAGGAAAGGAACATTTGTCACTGGCTATTCGCTATAAATACCACGAGAGAGAAAAAAATACACATCAACTGTGAGTTACTCTCTCAACTGCGGACAAAGTCAGGAAAATCCAACACACCATGAATGACCTATCATCTGTTTATTTGCACATGGAGTAAGCATTGAATGGACAGGTTTTCGTTCAAGGCTACAGGCAACCAAAAAATTTAATGACATCTTTGTAAGCCAATGTGTACCAGACTTTATGTAAGATTACAAACCCGCTCCTTTCCGCTTGTGTACGCATGAGAATTTGTCCAGTCTACCTGACGGGACAATAGGCTGTAGGTCTATCTTTAATATACACAGACGGAAAAAAAAATCCCAACACCAAGAAAGACTTGTGTTAGATAAACGAAATTTGGTAGGCGTGTTTATACATCTGAAAGATGACATCGATTCAAATTTCGCGCTTCGCGCATAAGTGTGGCGCTAGTAGCGCTACTCAGAGCTTGCAAATCAGGTTTGCTTTAAATACGCGCTGTAAAGTTTGTGAACGTTATTTACCGCTGAGATTTGACATAGTGAGTTGATGTTAGCCAAGAATGCCTTTAAGAAGACGAAGAAGCCATTATCAACAGCTCACCGAGTTTGAACGAGGTCGTGTAATAGGGCTACGAGAAGGTGGATTTTCTTTTCGCGATATTGCAGAAAGACTTGGCCGGAATGTATCCACTGTGCATGATTGTTGGGTGCAGTGGTCAAGGGATGGTACTGCCTCAAGAAGACCGGGTTCCGGGAGGCCACGTGGCACTACTGAGAGGAAGACCGCCGTATTCGGCGTACAGCTGTGGCGCATCGTACTGCGTCTGCGGCAGAAATTCGAGCTGCAGTTGGTACCACAGTGACACAACGAACTGTTAGAAATCGGTTACTTCAAGGACAGCTCCGAGCCAGGCGCCCTGTAGCGTGCATTCCACTGACTACAAGCCATCGCCGTTTGCGACTCCAGTGGTGTCAAGCCAGAGCTCATTGGAGGACGGAGTGGAGATCTGTTGTGTTTTCTGATGAAAGCAGGTTCTGCCTTGGTGCCAGTGATGGCCGAGTGTTGGTCAGAAGGAGGCCAGGGGAACGCCTGCAACCAAACTGTCTGCGGCCTAGACACACTGGACCTACACCTGGAGTCATGGTCTGGGGAGCAATTTCCTATGACAGCAGGAGCACTCTTGTGGTTATACCAAACACACTGACTGCAAATTTGTACGTCAGTCTGGTAATTCAACCTGTAGTGCTGCCATTCATGAACAGCATTCAAGGGGGAGTTTTTCAACAGGATAACGCTCGCCCTCATACCGCTGTTGTCTCGCAACGTGCTCTACAGAGTGTCGACATGTTACCTTGGCCTGCGAGATCACCAGATCTGTCTCCAATTGAACACGTATGGGATATCATTGGACGACAACTCCAGCATCATCCACAGCCAGCACTGACCGTCCCAGTATTGACAGCACAAGTACAACAAGCATGGAACTCCATACCACAAAGTGACATTCGAAACCTGTATGACACAATGCATTCACGTTTGCAGGCTTGCATTCAAAATTCTGGAGGTTACACCGGCTATTAATTTAACAGTATTTCACATTTGAAATGCATTTTCTTGAGCTTAAATTAACCTGTGATCTTGAAAATTTAATCAATTAAACATGTTAACTTGACAAATGCATTGTCCAAATTTCATTACTCTACAATAATTTTTTCTTGGTGTTGGGATTTTTTTTTCCGTCTGTGTAAATTAAGAAATTTGGTGTGTTACAAGAAGAAATCTACAGTGAGAGCGGCACACAAATAAGCAGTACCTAAGTTCCCATCTGTAGTCGACCAACTTCCCCACCTAACACAACTAGTGTTTAGACACAACACAATATGACTCTCATCACACTTACTAATTACAGATATAGGCGTTACCCTACATTGTCATCGTTATATCCTACATTTCAAAACAAGTAGTCTTTGTCCTTGCTAATTATGAAAACTGGAATATCAGAAGTTGAATTTCCACAACCGTAATGACTTTTTTTACTTATGGCTTTACGCCTCGTCGACGTCGAGGTTATTAGAGGCGTGGAAGGATGGAGGATAAGGAACGAGAAGCAATTCGGCCATTGCCTTTTGTATGAAGCATCCCGCCATTCGCCTGGAGTGATATGGGGAAACCATGGAAAACCCAAATCTGGATTCCTGGACGGGGATTCGAACCCATGACTTCCCAAATGTGAGGCCAGAGCGTTAACCGCTCACCCGCCACGCTCGGTGGTGGAGAAAGCGAATGCGTCTTTAAAGACAGGACTGACTTGGGCTTTCAATGGTCCTTAATACATCTTTCACCTTGCTTTGTGTATGCAATATACGCGAGAATGCTTATGTCGTACGGGTTCATGATATACCGTACGCACTTCACCAAGTACGGCAAAGACGGATTGCACCACCAGTAAGAAAGAGGGAATTTTTAAAGACATCATTCTGTTAAACGACTAGCGAAAGTGTGAACAGTCAGTGTTTGGTACGCCAATTTTTTTAGCACCACTGACAACAGGCATCCCTTTCACATACGCCCTGATTAAATTTGTACAGCGCTATCATAAACAACAGAAACGATTTCCCAAATTTACTGTAGCTATATTCTTTGACATATTGCTCTTTTATTGAGTTATAGAGGATTACGAAATACCTCGGTATTGATGTACATCATCGAGTGCAATGGTGATAAGGTTTTCCAGTTCAGTATTAAAAGAGGGCTCTATCACTGCGTCTTTGTCAAATCGTAAAACCCTGAAAGTTTTTTGACATATTACAAATGTTCTATATGTATCCCATTAGTAATTCTTCAATATCAAATTGATAATCAAGTTATTGCCGCACTCGGTGCAGCTTGTCCCTATCTATTCAAAAGCACTGTTGTTACAGATCTAGTAGGTCAGTTGGTAGAGGAGATTGAACACTGTATCGTTCGCATAACCCCATACAAAAATGTCGCAACTACTCCCAATACTTCACTTACAGCGATAACATAGGCATTGTGTGCAGACAGATGAGGAAAGAGGCCATTATTGGAATATTTTTGTAAATGTTAATGAGGGTTTTCATTTTGGACAAAAATGAAAACATATCAGCTGCAACGGGAGATCGTTTATTTCTATACACCATATGTCCTTATATTCAAAACCTTTAATTTATTTTGTGGCATAAATTTTATAGTCTGTCATTTAATAGTGCTCTGGAAGTAGAACGTTTTCCAATCGTTGGAGATGTTTATCGGTACATCTTTCGAGTCATTATTTTAAATTACAATTACAATACAAGTACAGTGCTAAATGGAACCTAAGTAAATCTAACAGCGGCCCGCAATTAATGCATCGGTATCACTTCTTGGCATACCAGCAGCAATACCACTACTGTAGCCCCAGACTTGTCTATTGTCGAACACCACCCTAACCAACACTGTTAGTTGCACTCAACCAATCATCCCCTCTGTTTAAGTTACGGCTTGCTGTAGATCATAAACTAATTGTGATTCGGTTTTCTAGTTCAGTACTAAAAGGGGTTTCCATGACTGCATCTTTGATTGTAAGTTACCCAAAGCTGTCCGCTCCTCTCTAAATAAAGTACCCACCAAGCTCACAATGTCTCAGTTATTAGGTGTCAAATGTGTCAATAGAGAAAAATCAAGAAAGAACGTAACACTGCGCAACACTTAGGGAAATAGTATGTAGGAGATCACACCCACACAGACTGTAAAACTTCTACCTAATTCATCCAGTCTATGAGGATTACTATGGAGTCTTTAATGTTGCCGTATTTCGCACATAATTAAATGCACTTTGTCAATGCAACAGATGCTAATCGTTAGAGAGCACAAAGTGACTAATTGTAAGTTCATTACAGCCGTGGACAAGGATAAGTCGTATGATGAGTGGAGCAAAATCTAAATTTCGGCATTCGACTCGAACGCTAAAGTCCTTTGCTGCGAGTGGTCTACAGCCTGCTTGATGCATTCTGAGGCGATCATTTTTGTCACAGTTATCTGGGGTTAACATCGTCATTTATGTTACAGAAAGTGTGGTGATAGTTATGTTCAGCAATTAACAGTACGGTCGCGATTAGGAAAAGAAAATCTAAATACGGGAGGAGCAACTCTTGGTTTGATGCGGATACGATGGACGGATAATTCAGTTTGACAAATTATAAAAGACAATTTTCACTATCTCTTCACAACCGCAGCAATTAGTGTATCCCGGTAACTGTGCTCCAGAAAGTGCTTCCAATGGTAGGGGCTCGATCATTTTATCACCGAAAGAAAATGTTAAGGATGGATGCCTCAGTCATTTTCTCTCCGAAAAAAACGTGATTACAGAAGTATTCATGTACTAATTGTACAGGACACACTTGGAGGAGTTGAAAGGATAGGTATAATGTACCAGATTGTTTGGTCTAAATCACTTAATACTAATCCATAAAATTTGTTTTGTTCATCAGTTTGAAGAAAAGAGGTTATTATTCACGACTGCATTTGCGTCCACCAATCGCCTGTCAGAGACCTCCACGCAAGTCATGATAATTTCGTCATGATGCCTATCAAAGGACATACAATCTCCACGATTATCAATATGCCTCTCATCCTATGAGGATCTATTATTCTTGTATGCATACGAAAACATTATTTGCTAAGTCGATCGAAAACGTGGTCACTGTCAAAGGACAATCGCACATACATGTTTACTCGGGTAGGGCACACTTGTTTTTGTTTTTTTTGTTGTTTTTTTGGCATTTCTGATCAGCTGTGGAGGCCGAGATAAGAGAACTTCAATCTCTGTCAACGGTTTTCCAACAAAGATGCGTATAATGCTCGTTCACCTTGCTCCCTACAATCTGACTTGTAAAATCGTTGAAATGGCTTGTCTCAACAATACTGTACCTTGATTTCTTCTCTCCAAAAGAAGTATTCCGGTTACGAAAAAATTATTGAACTAGCTATGATTAATATACTAGGAGAAGCTGAAAGAAGAGCTATTGTGCACCAAATTGAAACGATGTTTGGTCTATAGCACTTACTATTAGCTCTTACAATTTATTTCAGTCGTCAGACCGAAGAACGGAAATTATTTTTCACAACTGCAATTGCGTTAAAAAAAAAAAAAAAAAAAAAAAAAACGTTGTTTCCAAATCCTGCACACAACTCACCATGATTTCGTCAAAGAACACGGTACGATTTGGGTACAGATTAAGGTGGGTGTGATCAGTGTTCAGCGTTTAATAGAATGATCGGAGTTAGGATTTGACACCTTTTGGTGAGAAACGAACGAGAACTGTCGTGTAGCTCAGGGGCTAGAGTCCGAAGGTCGCCAGTTCGAGTCCGGCATGGTTGTTTAAGAGTTGCGTCTTTGAATGTCATGTCCGTCCTGTGGTGTGTCTAATTAGCTGGACAAATTCATACTGCAGAAACTGAGAGCACTGAGTGACATATAATTACTATCGAGCTCGCTGTATGGCCTCAGATGCCGAAAGCCAATAAAAAAAAAGAACTGCCGTGTAATTCATCCGCTCCACTGCTAGTTGTGCTAACGGAAAGTTGCACTAATACGTCTTCGTTACTTACGTTATATTAACAAGTAGATATATTTTATAATCGTTTAAATGTGTGTCATCAAACCTTCTACTGTTGTGATTCCACAAACAAATTGTGGCCCATTGGTGGAACAATACAACTGAAACTTCTTCTTGCAAGCAACCGGTTAAAAACACAAACATGCCTTGAGCTGATCCAGGACTACTGATTAACCTAGGTTAAGATTTTTCGTACCTAACTATGTGGGAGTGCACTCACAATGTTCTTCTATCCTACAACAGTTTAAGCATATTGTATTAGGCTTTTGACGCTTTCGTAAGGACTGTGTCAAGCAGTCACAAATCGAGCGGCTCTGTTCTCTATTTTATCGATGCCATCAATCAGTCCATTTACGAAATGGATTACAAACAGCACAACAACACTCTGGATGAGGTCTTGGGAGAGTTTAGTACCCTGTAGCCCGTTGTAAACGACTGGATTAGCACTTTTTTCACGCTTTATATTAGTTTGATCTGTATGTATGTATCTATATATGCATGTATAATTGTAAAGGAATCTTTGAATTCAATTTTTACCCTCTTTCAGACGTCAGAACTGATGGGAATTTTGCACACATATTAAGAACCGATGAAACTACAGTAATTTTATAGCTACGTCCGGTTATTCACATTAATTTAACAGTAACAACAGAAAAGAGGTTCCGGCAACAATACAATAATTTCATTGGTCTGTCCCGGTATTCTCATTACTTTGGCAGTAACATCAGAAATGTAGTTGAATGTGATGGAATCTTTTAATCGAATTTTCAGCCACTGCCAGACTTCCAAATTGAAACTCTGCGCACGTTTTTATAACCAATGACAGTAGCATAATTTTATAGCTATGTCCTGATATTATCATTACTTTGATAGTAACAACAGAAAAGTGGTTTAATCGTCGAATCAGAGATATCACTAATTTACGCTCTCTTCATGCAACGGTATATTGACTTATTTGGTTAAGCCGCGTGCCTGGGAGACAAACAGTCGTCGGTTCGAGTTCCGCACTCGGTAGTAATTTTTGCTGTTCTTAGAACTGTCCTTCCCCTCTGGCAAAGCCTTGTTTGTTTATGAGATGAACGTGAGGATTACGCGTTAAACTATAGGGCTCATACATGCAGTGCTCATGCCTGGGAATTCGAAAAAACCTTTGTCCACACCCCAGTTACATTTCTTCGCAGAGTTTAAATGAAGGTTTAACACCATCCATATTAAATATTAGGCCAGAATTCAGGGTATTATAAACACTTATCATAATTAAGTTCTCGAGACAAGATTCAACTTATTTCCATTCCGCATTCGTATTCAACATATACTATCTGCGTTAAATGTTACAACGGAAAGAAAAACAGTCATACTTAATATTGAAAATACAACAATGCCTTATGCGAACTGAGGATACGTTATTGATAACGATGTTAGATTACTACACAAAAACATATTCAGAATGCATGTAACATGTTCTGTCAACGCTAAAAGCAGAACTTAGAATTAGGATAACGACTCAATAAGCTGGTGCGAGGGAACAGTTTATTCAATTTGCAGCTACCGCCGGATGCTTAAATCTAGACAGGAGTGGACGTTGCGTGTGAAACAGTCTGCTGGGGGACATAACAAAATGTTCTAGATCGTCATATAAATAAAATTAAGAGTAGTCCTAAGCTATGATAGCAACACAAAGATGAAGGTCTATCTACAATTTAAAATACCTTAATGTAAACAATAAGACTGTTTGTTGTAGTTTCATTCTCGGTATTATTTTCGCATTTCTCGCTGGTGAAAATATAAAAAAAAGTTTTTGAGTACCAATAACGTGCTCTTGAAATTGTGTGTAAAGAAAAAATATCTCCAATCTTGCTGTTATGATGACAATATCGTACCAAACCCGTATCTGAGAAGAACCAACCCGTCGCTGGTTCATTCTGGCCTACTCTTCCGAAAGACATCTGTGGACCGACAAATTGAAAGTCTCGATCGAATTATCACCATCAACACTGTCGTATGCACTACGGATTTGTTAAGAATTTAATCCAAGTCTTTGGTACAGAATGTGGTGATTAGTAATTGTGATCCTTAGAATGGCATGTGCTATTATTTTCAGCTTTTGTTCCATTGGAAAATATTTGGTATTATATAATTAGCTGAAAATATTTTCTTTAAATCTTCTGGAGCATGTAAACGATCCGACGATTCTCTGATCGCCAAGATAAATAGCTTTATCAGAATTTATCTCCACAAAAAAAATTTCTGTGAATTATTTGATTTTACTAACTCTGTTAGTTGCTTAACTATTCGCATAAAAACTCACATGTCGCCACGTGTTATTTATAGAATCTGAGCATTTGCTGTTAAATGTTTAATTATTTTAAAACAGTAAGCCACGTCAGATAAGTTTGTTGTCCCACACGTGGATGTCATTTCTATTAAATATTTTGTTGCGAGAACAGTGTCACTTCGAGCAGGAAATCTTACACGATTTTCCATGGTTTCCCGAAATCACCACAGGTGAATTCCGGAATGGTCCATTAAAAGGCCATGGCAGAATTCCTTCTCATTCCTTATTCCGATCTTTTCCCTTCTCTAATAACGTCGATGTCGACGAGGCATATAGTCGTAGGAATAAAATCCATGGAGCATCCTGGCGTCTTCACATTATCAAAGCAAAATTTTGCCACAAGTAAAGGTTCTATTCGGAAACTTCTCGTTCTGTAGACACATGCTAGATTGCTAATTTTAGCAGATTTAAAAAAAGAATTGAATTACAGGTTAAAATTAAAAAAGAAATGGTCAACATCAAATCCTTAAACCATCCCAGCTTATTGTTAACATCCTCCGCCGCGGTGTTAGAACGCATTGATCAGTGCTGGATCTAGGGAGGGGGGTTTCAAACCGAGGCGTTTGCCCCGGGCGGAAACATCAAGGGGTGGCAACATCAGGGGGCGGCAACACCAGGGGGTCGCAACATCAGGGGACGGCAACATCAGGGAACGGCAACATTAGGGGTCAGCATCAGGGGAGCCGAAACTCAGGGGTCGGCAACATCAGGAGACGGCAACATCAGGGCAGCAACATTAGGAACGGCAACATCAGGGGACGGCAACATTAGGGGTCAGCATCAGGGGAGCCGAAACTCAGGGGTCGGCAACATCAGGAGACGGCAACATCAGGGCAGCAACATTAGGAACGGCAACATCAGGGGACGGCATCAAGGGGGCCGAACATCAGGGGGCGGCAATATCAGAGGGCGGCAAAATCGGTTTTGGAGAGCGGCAATTGGGGATAGCGACGACAACAACGTGGGCGGCAAAATAATATTCGAAGGAGCGGCAATGTCACAGTTTTGCCGCGGCTGCGAAAATTCCTAGATCCGCCACTGGCAGTGATGTGACCTGAATACGAAGTTTACCTCCTCCATTTGCTGTATACGATGTTGACATTAGCGTTTGTTCTGTCAGCTCGTATAATTACTGTGTTAGTTTCGCTGCCCGTGGTTCTCTCAAGGCTGTTGTGTGTGGTGATCAGACGAGTAGAGGGAGAACGGGAATGGAAGACGGCGTAAACATGGGAAGTTGGCACGATCAAAGCTTCAGTTCTCAAGTGTATTAGAAGCAACAGCTGAAATGGACTGAGAGAAAGGATTACAGATAGTGACAATCGTGTTGAGTGATAAAAAAGCCTTTTTCTTACTTATGGTTTTACACCTCGTTGACGTCGAGGTCATTAAAGGCGGTATGGAGCTGGGGACAAGGAATGGGTAGGAATTCGGCAATGACCTTTTGAAGGAAGCATCTCGGCATTCGCCTGGAGTGATTTGGGGAAACCATGGAAAACACCAATCTGGATGCTCGAACTGGGGTTCGAACCACCGTCCTCCCGAATGCGTGACCAGAGCGCTAACCGCTCAGCCACAACGCTAGGAAAAAAAGGCGTTTTCTATTACTTGTGATTGTGACCTAATAACATTATTTAGAGCACTGAGAACTTTAGATATTGCCTTTCTAAAGCCAGGTTCGTGTATTCCAAGTTCTGTCTCTTCAACAAACAAAAATTTACAGGAAGAAGAGAGGAGAAACATGCCTGCCGTTTTGTTTTTATACATATAAATCCAGTAATCAATAACTAGCCACTAAATATTGAAAAAAAGGAAATTACCGGTGCGAGTTGAAAAAGGCGTGCCAAGAAACGAGCTGTTATCCGTCAAGAAGAAGGAAGGAGGGATATGGTGTCTAGTTGTGCATTGTCTTGGCGAGCTCTGCTACTACACGCCACGACCTGTTTAGTTTTTTATTGTGCTCACAGCATCGAGATAAAATGGAAGCTTTTATCTTTTTCGTTACTGCTTTACTAGTTACTGAGATCGTGATCATTACTTTTCTTGGTTCGATCCTTAAGGATCGTCAATTTCGATGTTATTAGAGCTGGTAGTGGATTTTGGGGGGGGGGGTAAGTAACAGGAAGATCTTTGGCCATGGCCTTTTAAAGGAACTATCCCAGCATTCGTCGAGAGTAATTTACAGAAACCATGGAAAACCAAAATCTGGATGGCCGGACGGGGATTTAAAGTTTAGAGGTTAACTATCACAGTAGCTACATGATCACAAGTCCTCGATGGAATACCTGAAGAACATTTGTAAATATGCGACGTATTCTCCACTGAAAGAATCTGAATACTCTCCAGAAAATCAGTTGAACTGACACGTCTCGAGATAGCTTTCTTGTTCTTCGAATGAGATTTCATCAAATCCATCACAAATAATTTAAAATACGAATGTTTTTCTGTTTACATTATTTCATTTTTTTCTTAATTCCAATTTGTGAGAATCATTTTGTTTTCATTAACCACGAAATTTGCTCTTGCTTCGAGGTAAAGCTCTGACCTCGCATTCCGGAGGTCGCAGATTTGAATCTTGATCCAACCATCCAGATTTCGGTTTTTTATGGTTTCTCTAAGTCACTCCAAGCGAGTTCCTTCAATAAACCAAGGTCGAACCATTCCGGTCCTTCCTTCCCCTCCCCCCTTTTTTCCCGTTCACCTTCTTTCCCACCTTCAGAGGTCACGACACGCTTTTCCGCCATCTTTCAATTTAGGTTTTCGTGTTGCATATAACCAGTGGATGGTGCACAGCTACCAGGTGAAAACTACTTTCTTAATTCTGTTTGTTTGCCATTATATGATGTTACAAACAAAGTGAGATATATTCGTTGTATATAATTAGGCTTGGACAAAAAATTAATCTGACCACACTGGAACCAATTTATTCCCAGATTTGCTCTAGGGGATAGACTACAACCTTGTCTCACACCCTTTTTAACTACTGCATGTCTCTCGCAATTCTCTACTTATATTACAGCCACTTGATTCTTATATAGTTTATAGAGTATTCTTCTATCTCTATACATTAGACCTGACTTCTTTAAAATTTTGAACATCTTGTCCCACCTAAAATTATCAAAAGCTTTTTCTAAATCAACAAACGCCATAAAAGTATCTTTGTTTTTCTTGATCCGCCGTTCAAGTATTAATCTTGAATTGCTTCCCTCGTACCACGATTTTTCCTAAACCCAAACTGATCTTCACCTACTATCTCTTTCCATCCTTCTGTATATTATTCTGGTCGGTAAATTTGAAGCATGTGATGTTAGACTAATTGTGCGATAATTCTCACATTTTTCGGCTTGTGCTTTCTTTGGAAGTGTGAAGATGGCATTTTTATTAAAATCAGATGGAAAATCTCCTGTTTCATAACTTTTTGATGTCAGCTTGAATAATCTTTCGGTTCCTTCTTCTCCTAGGGATTTAAGAAGTTCTGCAGGGATCTCATCAATTCCAACTGCCTTTTTTGCTTTCAAGTCATTCAGAGCTTTATTAAATTCTATCCTCAAAACAGGACCTCTTAAATTCTTAAATCATCAATGTCGACATCGCCTTCCTTTTCCATTACAGTATTGTTCAAGTCGTCTCCATCATAAAGTTTCTCAATGTATTCCTTCCATCAGTTAGCTCTATCGTCTGAGCTTAAAAGAGGTTTCCCATCGGCAGTTTTAATGTTCACACCTCGTTTGTTCATTTCTTCAAAATTCTGTTTGATCTTCCTATATGCAACATCTACTTTACCTACGACCATTTCCTTTTCTACTTCTTCACACTTTTCTTCTAGCCATTTTTCTTTTGCTATTAGCATTTCCTATTTATTTGATTTCTAAATTGCCTGTACTGCTCTGTTCCTGCTTCATCCTGAGCATTTTGGTACCTTCTCCTCTGATCCATCAGCTCCAAAATTTCTTCTGTGATCCAAAGTTTTCGGACAGCTTGTTCCCTAAAGCTTAATATTTATGCCATCCAATTCCGGCTTCCAGAAACCTCTCCTGGCACATACGGGGATAGTTTCTTAACAGATACCATGGAGTGTTGTTTCCTTTCTGATACCAAATTATCAACTCCAAATATTCTGCCTCACAGTTGTAATGCCACGCATTATGTGTAACGCTTGAGGAAAACAAAATTGAACCACGAAAGCTAAAAGCCATCCCCCTCTCCCCCCCCCCCCAAAAAAAAATTGGTGAGACACCAATCGTGGGTTCAAAATAATAAGTTCGTAGCTCTGATTTAAAATAAAAATATACTGAAAGAAATTAGTAATATTATTTTATAAAACAAAGAAGAGTTGTGGGGGTGATGTATTAGTTAGGAGGCTACACAGAAAATACAACTTCTTTATTTGATTTGATTTATATTTATGTGAGGGCACTCTGCATATTAGCTTCTGTGCATAATGGACGACACAAGCCAGAAACATCACAGACACATCGCTTGATTAAAACTCTCAATTTCTTAAGCTGGATTCAAACTGTCGACCGTTACAACACGACGCTAGCGGTTCATGTGTCGTAAAGTAAATAAGCTCTCTCAAGGAAGTTTTCGTATACCTGGTTTCCTTAAAACGTAATAAAATTACTATCCAACCAGTTATCTTTCAAGTAATGTGGTCCCGAGAGAATTTAACATAAAGCATTGGCTATGTTACACAAAATTACTAACATCTTCCTCTAGATTCTTACACAAAGACGGAAATTAGCGTGACAGCTATAAGGCGAGACTACATGAGGAACAAATTAAAGCTTTTGAATAGTTCCATAGTTTCTGAAATTCTGTTGCATTGAAGAAATGGAAAAATAAGAAAGACTGTGCGAGAGAAGTTTAGTGCCTAGGTAAATAATAATCTGGTAGCAAAAATGTGTCTAAATTTTAGATAAATAAACCAGGTTTTCACCCAATCGATTTCCCTTCCAGAAATTATCATATACAGTTATAAATTAATATTATTCTTAAAAGAGATGCAATAATTGCTTCCTGAGAATTTCATTTGCCAATTTCCCCCCTCCCACCCTCCCTCCGCAGCAAAATTAGCCACTTGAAATGAAATTGTAATTCTGTGTTCAGTAATCATTTGTGTTTGTTGATTACAATTTTAGATTAGAATAATTACATTCATTTCGATTAGATGCGTGAATGGACTCGCAGATCTGTAAGAGTAGGCTACATGTCAGATTTTTTCATTTATTTATTTATTTCATGGTCTTTGGTTTTTTCCAATTTTGAAAATTTAGAAAAAAATATCATTATTTTAGATCAACAAATTAGAAATACTTACAACAAATTGTCAAGCAATCATTAAAATCATAATTTTGCAGCAATCACTTACAAGCACTTGTAATACATTATGTATCGATCATATTTTTTATAAAAAAAACACACACACACACATTAGTTAGAAACAAACACCATAAAAGATTTATAACACTGTTTAGCCATTATTAAAAACAGTTAACGTCACTCTTAAATATGATAATATTACCGACAGTTGTGTTATGCCCCCCAAAATACAATATCCAGCCTTAAATGCAAACCTACAACTTCCCCACTTAATCACTAAATTCTCACCGAGCGTGATGGGTGAACCACGCATTCTGGGGATGCAAGTCCGAATCTCCAGAAACGTGGATAATTTACCTCTTAAAGGCCTACTACACACAGCATTTTCAGACTCTATTTTGAAATTCAGAGATTTTGTCGCACTAATACAATAGTTATGTATTCGAGGAATGAACACACATAAATTTTGCACGGTTGAATCTGATGGAAATTACAGGGCATTCCTCCCGCCTCAGCGCTAGCTCGTCAGATGAACCAATGAGCACTTCAATTGGTCACGTCTGGCCTCAAGAGGACGGGACTGTCGTGCTAGGGCCCTTGGTATGGGGGGGGGGGACCTTACATGATCTCATTGTTCTAAAGTCCCCTTAATCACGAAGTATGTACAGTACATTGCGTCACTAAATAGGTAACACTCTCGATACAACTTTCTTTGTCATAAGATTACTTCGAAACTCAGTTCGTGGATATCACCCCGCATATCTCAAGTTCGTTTCCTGGTTCGTGAGATTGTCTTTCTCATATCTGGTTTCGTCTCTTAACGGTTAGACATTGTCAATTTTAACAATGGATTTTGCACTGAGGTTGTAAACTACAAGCAGGAGCTGGTAGTATGTAACAATTTCTGAATGACGTCATCAACAGCAATCAAAATTTAGTGAATGGTGTACAAACTCCAGGTGTTATGATTCCTATAGGTGAAGTAATAAAGGGATTTTAGAAGGTAGTATTGTCACATGAGTATCACGGATGTACAAATCTGAAAAAACACTTAAGAAGTCACACGGTGGTCGTAAAATAGTGGTAACAGCAAAGAAAAAGTCAGGGTTTTAGCTGCATACCGTAGTGGAGGAATGAATGAAAAGGATGAGGCTCTTGGGGAGGAACTAAATTCATATTCAGAGTTCAGAAGTGATATAGAATGGTCATAATTGGCGTGGATTTAAACTTACCAGGTGACAACTGGGTAGGAAATATGATTAATAACACAAGGGATCAGAGATTTCCAAATGCCTTAATAAGAGGAGGAGGCTTTGCACAAGAGGTTGGGATAAACACAAGGGAATCAAATGTGTAGGATATGTCCCTAATAAAGCCTGATGGTCTTATCAGGTTTCAAGTAAATGAAGGAATAAGTTATCACAATGCAGTTATGAAGCATATAAGAGGATTCAGTCAGGGTCGGATTTAAACTTTTTTTAGTGTAGGCTGTTCATTTTGTGCCGCCCTTTTCTCCTTCATACCTATACTAATCACCAATTTGTATTACCTTTCTTAGGTAGCAAATGATTACATGTATATGTGAATGGATATAGATTAAGAATGACTTTATTAATTGAAAGTATTCAGATTTAGTCATAAAATAGAAACAAGAAAAATGGATGTTTATTATGAAAAAAGAATACAAACAAAAAAATAAAAAATGTAATACATAATTATAGTTTTCTACGGGATTTTCGATTGGTGAACATAGAGTAGCAACTTTCTTACTGACAGTTTTCCATACGACAAACTTCGTAACACCGATTTTATCGGCAAAGAACAGAAAACACATTAAGACGTACGCTCTGATTTGTAATCAATTATTATTAAACGATAATAATTTATATTAATCAGAATACCGGTTTCAGCATAGTTCAATGCGTGTTCCTTAAAAACTTCAAAGAATTTAATTCATTTTTAGCTGAGAAATGAAGAGTTAAGTTTAAAAAATCATTAACTTTTCAATGATTTTTTTCGATAAAATTAGGACTTTCGAGCGCTCGGGGACTTTCAACATCCAGATACTCAGTTAATGAAATCTTAGATCATACTTAAGAATTTTTATTCTATAAATCATGAAATGTAAGTTTGTCAGCAGAAACTTACCTCTGTCTATAGACTCTTCCTTCGGAAATATAGGACGGGCTACAGACTCGTTGAACAAGATAGAAAGTCAGGAAACTAATGAAAAATTAAATTAATAATTTAGCTAATTGTTCCCTGTCACCATTTACCTAATTGAAAATTGATAGTAAACGTATTTTTCTTTTCTATTAATTGTTCCGAGTTTGTCACTTCACTATTAGATGAAGTGAAATGAAAATTTATAGTAGACGTTTTTCTATTATGTTTATAATCACACACAAATTTGACGGCTTACTAAAGCGGGCACCCTAGGAAATTTGCCGCCCCTAAAACGCTGCCGCCCCTAGGCTGGAGGCTATAAAGCGTAATGGAAAATCCAGCACTGGATTCAGTAAATCAGCGACCAGAATTGAAGGGGGGAAAAAGTACAATTATAAAAAAGCACAAATTTCAGAAATAAAAAGGTATTTAGGCGATAGTTTCAGCAAATGTAAGAATGGCACACGTACAGTGCAGTCTAATTGGGAAGAGTTCAAGGAGATAATAAAAAAGGGTGAAAAAATATTAATTCCAAACTGAAAATAAAGTACAGAACCTACATACTATAAAAGGGAGGTGAGGAGGTTAAAGTGGTTAGTGAGGCGAGAACATAACAGAGTTTTGAGATAGAAAGACAGTAGGGAATCCTTGAAACATGTAAACAAGAAATTGATAATGTCGAAGAAACTGGTTAAGGATGAGTTTATAAAGAATATTATTGGTGCAGGGGGACCAATGACTGATACATCCAAAAATTTGTAAGGCTATATCAGAAAACTGAGGGGAAGAGAGGGTGTTGACAGAATTATAGAAAAGAATGGGGAAGAAGTAACTGAGGATTTAAAAAAGGCAGAGTTATTAAGTAACCGTTTAGTGAGACCTATTAGGGACTATGGCTCAGGAATGCTAGGTGGTTTATCAGAAAACGAGCCTATCCACAATGTTGGAAATGAGCATATTAGTAAATCTGAAATTCAGTATGAAGATATCACGAACGAATTAAAGAATCTGAAAAAGGGTAAAGGGGCTGGTGTTGATAATATTACTATGGATGTCTTAAAGATAGCAGGATATGACTTTGTACCTAATCTTGAAACATTATCTAAACTGAGTCTGGGTACTTGTTGCTTACCAAATGACTGGAAAAGTGAGATAGTCGTACCGGTCCATAAAAGTGGGGAGTCGAAAACTATAGGCCAATCAGTTTGACATCAGTGGTAGGAAAATTAATGGAGAGATTAATATGCGCCATATCAGACGTGTCTTTGAGGAACGTAAGTGATTTTAAAGTCGGCTACATGGCTTTATTCAAGGATATTCATGCGAACCTCAGTTAGTAGGCTCTGACCTATATATTTCTGATGATATGGACAGGAGAGGTCAAATTGATAGTGTAGCACTAGATCTTTCAAAGCCTTTTGACAGAGTGATCTACAAAATAGTGCTAAATAAGGTAAAAACTATCGGAGTTGATGAAAAGGTGATCTGCCGGGTAGAAGAATTCTTAATATGTAGGAAGCAAAACGAAATGGTAGGATATACAACATCGAAAGAATTAGAAATGAACATGGGAGTTACACAGGGCAGTGGATTGGGAACATTGCTGTTCGTTATTCTAAGGACTGATTATGTTAATGGTTAGATTTTGCAGATGACATAATGTTATATACTGTTATCAAAACTGTGGAAGACTTTAAACAGCTGCAGGGTGCTCTAGATACAATAACTAGCTGGGTGAGTCAACATGCGATGAAGATTAAAACAAAGTAGAGTCAGCTTCTTAGGTACACAGATAAAAAGCTAAAGGTTGATTAAGTGGGGAAGGAATTGCTTGTTGAAGACTCGAAATGTAAAACCTTGGCATAACATTTGATTACAAATATAACTGGACAGGTAGTATGAAAAGGATTCAAAATCCTTCACTTGGGAAGAGTGATGAGATGATGTACTAGAGAGATTACAAAACTTTGGTCAGACCACTGCTTGAATGTGGTGATGTAGTATGCGACCCAAATTTTGGGTATCAAATACGGGAATACAGGAAGTGGAGGAGATACAGAAAAGGGCTGCTACATTTGTCTTTGGAAATTACCGCAGAACACAATCAGTAGCTAATATGATAAAAGGACTGGAGTGGGATTCTTTGAAAAAATTAAAGGAGTGTGAAGAGAGTCATTGGAGTGTACAAAGAGTATGTAGGTGCTGAGGCATGGAATGATATTTGTGGGAGAGTAAAGAGAGGTGCGTGGATTGATAAAGATAACCATGACCACAATTCGGCGCTTGGTTTCAGGCATAAGGGTGTGGGAAAATTTTCTTTCATACGGAAGGATGTCACGAATTACAATAAATTACCAAGAGAAACGATGAATAATTTACCAAAAACAATAAAAGAATTTAAAGTTCAAATTAGTAGAGGGTAAAAGTAGGTGGGAAGAGGGAAAGAGAAACATGGGTGCGTAGGGAGATCGCAATTATATCAAATTAAATTAAA
Source organism: Vandiemenella viatica (assembly GCA_031002005.1). NCBI lineage: Eukaryota > Metazoa > Arthropoda > Insecta > Orthoptera > Morabidae > Vandiemenella > Vandiemenella viatica. Next base: position 187,655,502 of record CM061921.1, on the reverse strand, counting down.
CTAGGGAACTCCTCTTTATACCAAATACCCGGCAAAATTTTGAAGTTGTTAGTAGTAGGGACAAACGAATTCTAAATATCCATAAATCATATGGGCACGTGCCAGGGTGACAGGTCAAGTACACAGCCCACGGCCACCAGCAATTAAATAACGACAGCCACCTCTTTTTTGTCACGTTCCCTTCCCTCTCTCCCACTCGCGTCCCTGGAGTCAACCACCCCTGTGGAAACCGGCTACCTTTTTACTCTCCTTAACTAATTACGGACATTCTATCTTCCATCTTTTTTGTTAGGACCACATCAGGCAATCCCATTTTCTCTCTGTGCCTTTTTCATGTGTTTGTAAGGTTGTATAATTCCACAAGTTCCACCTGGCGTGTTTCTCGCACATTTTCTGACAGATTTCGGGCCCATCTGCCGTTCCTAGAGAGCAATGCAGATGCCGCGGATACCTGCCCTCCAGTCGCCCACCTGCCACACGCGTGGGAAACTAAAGCAGTTTCGTGGGCCACCCTGCTTCCACACAGCCACCCAGCCTCCCTTGGTTATACATTGCTACGATGCAGTACAGACACCGTTTTATTTTATTTGTGCACCAAACCATTTAACTCGTTCCAGGAAGAAATTTTGTTGAATAATGTTACGTGCTAGGCACCTTTACCGTATAAAATTACAGAGAACATGTACAAGGATTGAAGAAGTCACACAGTGCACTCAACATAAACAAATATTGCATCAAACTTAAATAATGGCACATTTAACACAAATAGACATTATCTCACAAAATATCGAAAGTCAACCACACAGCCGCCACACAGATGACATCACCCCACATAGGCATGTACAAGTTCCCAGCTGCTAACAGGCAACTTAACATCTTCCCACCGATACCAGGCTCATAAATGAATTTTTGTAAAAGTTATATAAGTTTTGAAAAATGTAAAAATTTAGTGAACATCATTTAAATTGACAAAAATAATCAAATATCGTAAAAATCGCGATAATTGCGTAAATTCACCACAAAAAGACGTTATACATATAAATTTGCCGGTTGGAGGGTGCGGGATGACAGTAGCATTTGGGACATGGGTTAACTATTCCATAAAGGACATAAAATGTAAAACTTCTCCCACACACACGCGTGCCACCTCAGATCCATATACCCAAACACACGCACCTCATAACACACACCGATACTAACTCACCGAGATACTAACTCAAAGACCAATAGATATATACGAACAAACTCTTGCTAGCGTACACGCCCACCACGAACATTCAGATGTAATACAGCCACATACATATACATAGCCACACCCACCACAGGCTATCACCAACATAGGGGAAGACACATACTAACATATGTAAGCATACACACACCGAAACACATCGTCACATATCCGCAAAGACACACACACCAATATACGTCAATAAATAGACCCAACCACACTCATTCAGACATCCACCAACACTTACCAATACAAGCCACACATATACATTCACCAGAACGCCTAATCAATCACTCACACGCAGCAGAAACACAAAGACACTAACTCACCCAGAATCACACAGTTAAATTATCGCTCGTAGCTACGCAGCAACATATATCAACACAAGCCAACACAAACATCTAACCATTCACATTGAGGTTGACATCCACCAACAGTTACAAACACACTACCACACATAGATATCATCGAGCACACATAAACACCAGTCACCCACACACACGGACACTAACTCAACAAAACTCTCACAAACAATGACACATCTACCAGAAACACCACTCAGAAAACCACATACTATCTGACTAATACTCTCTCACACCCTAATACATGTACCGCATGACACACACAAGCATATGTCAACATCCTAAACAAGCAGTGGCCTTCACTGAGAGGTCAATGCATTGGCATACTTCAGTAGCTTAATGACTTCCAGGCATCAGATGATGATAGCGAGGACATCGTACTGTCAAAGCCACTGATCTGTATAAGCAGATAGTACAGAAATCACGTAAAATGTAACAAATGTTGTAGAAATTCGAGAATTTTTGTAAAATTAATAAAAAAAAATGGCTAAATTGTACAAATTTTGTAAATGTTTAACAAGTATCAATTTAGGTACGACAGATATATTGTAATTAATCCAAGTAATGATAGATATGTTTGTAACACAATTTCAATGTTTGTAGTATATGAGGATACATGTTCTATACAGGACTTACCAAACGCTGCACTACAATTGTACAAGTCAGTATATTTTATTACCAAACTAACGTTACCATCGACAAGATTTCACTCTCACCCACCAAAAATCATAGCTGATATAAGATCAGTTTCGTATACACAGTTAACAACTTTCAAACCATAGGTATACCAACATACTTTGCAGTTGATGTTAATATTAAGCTCAACTCGAGGTCTAAAATCTAGTACCGCATGGTAATAATAACTATGAAATTCAGTACCAACGATAGCACTCAAACATTCATTAACCAAGATGATTTTCCACAGCCCGGATATACAGTTTGATGGTACACAATGAAGAAATAAATGTTAATATTAGTGGCTAGATTATGGAGGTATGATTTTCAGTTCCTTTCCTTCCTGTGAGTCTGGCGTGTGGATGTCTGTATAAGTGACGTTGCCCGTGTGTGAACAACGAGAGAATTGTATCATCCTCTGAAAATGGAGTGCATCTGACGAGATAATATATAGTTACTTTCCGCTATATGAATTAATTTTAAAAACTGAAAAGGAAGCATAGAACTAGCTATAATATCCTTTGTTACGAAGAGTTTCTACCTATTCTCGCAAAATCTCGACTGGATGAATACTCTGTCAGTTGTATTTCACACCGACCTAGAGTTCAAAAGCAACTTAAAAGCTTTATGTCCATAGACTGGATAATGTATTGGTATTCATGCCGACACCTTTATGATACAGGGTGAGTGTATATTGAACTTGTAGCTATACTAAAAATCCTATCTGCTTCGGTGTCTCAAAGAAAAAGTCTGTTTTTTGGATGTGTAGAACATTAATAAAAGTACCCGGGAGATAGGAGGTATTCCCAACGAAGTACAGAACTGCGCATTCTCCCCTCACCATGCATTATGTTCGCAGTCCAGAACTGACCATTGACCTTTGACCTCTTGACACTGAATTTTACCTTTGGGGCCTGTCATTTGACATTTCACCCCCACACCCTCTGAACCTTTGACCACGTTACCACTCTACAACTTCACCAATTGACCACTGGTCATTGGCTGTTGGTCCCAGATGAAACATATGTTAGTTTTTTAAGTTTTATATTGTATACTATTAAATTTTAGAGATGCATCCACAATTATCGGTAAAGATAATTGATGATTTTTTTAGTTTATACAATACATTTATATTAATAATCTGGATGGAAGATGTATCTGATAGTTTTATACGGCAAACATGAATCCTTTAAGTGCCAAATACGTAAAGTAACGCAGCATGATTTCTTCCTAGAACAAGTTAAACGGTTTGGTGCCTGTACTGGTTCGAAGCAGCCTATAGGCAAGGGAGTCTGGGTGGCTGGATCACACGCTGTGTGGAGGCAGCGTGGCCCTCGGTTCCCACGTGGTGATCTCTAGGGATGGCAGGTGGGCTACAAATCTGTCAGATGACGAATAAGAAACACGCCAAACAGAACTTGTGCAATTGCAGCACCTCACAAACACATAAACAAAGCGCAAAGAGAAAAAAGAATTGCCTGATGTAGGTCCAAACAAAAAAGATGGAAGACGGTATATCAGTAAGGAAAGGGTAACCGGATGCCACCGACGAAACAGGGGGATGTTGACGCTAGTGACGTGAGTGGTGAGAGAGAGGGAGGCAACTTGAGAAAAAAGAGGAGGGAAGTTTTAATTAATTGACGAGGGCCGTGGCCTGTGATCTCATCTGTCTCCCTGGTACGTGCCTAGATATGTTTTGTATATTTATAATCGGTGTGACCCTACTACTGTTGACTTTCTTTCGCTTCCCAGCTGTGATCAGTATTATAAAATAACTATGATTTTCCACCTGGAGTTGTACAAGACATCACAAGGCCAGATACTGGGCAGGATGGACAGTTCCTTCTTTTCTTTTCCACTTGGAAACGAATGGGTATCTCAATTTCCTGGAAATTTGGGGCAAAAGAAAAGAAGTCAAATTAACACACACAGACTATACAAAAACTAAACCTACAGACTTTTATTTAAATGTTACATCCCGCCACCACCAAGCTAAAAACAAACAACATCAAAAATGTCTCTGATCAAGAACTCATTTCGTACAGCGGACAGTTTAGCATATTATGACCACATAACGGAAGAAAGAATATCTCAAGTGGAAATTGCGGAAGAATGATAGCCCGTGCTTTGAGCAGTAACAAATCTAGCGTGGTGGGTGAGCGGTTAGTGCTCTGGCCTCGCGTTCGGGAGGACGCCTGTTCGAATCCCCGTCCAGGCATCCAGATTTGGGTTTTCCATGGTTTTCTCAAATCACTCCAGGCGAATGCCGGGATGCTTCCTTCAAAATGCCATGACCGAATTCCTTCCCGTTCCTTGTCCCCAGTCCCATCCCGCCTCTAATAAACTCGACGTCGTCGAGGGGTAAAGCCATAAGTAAAAAATAAAATAAAAAAGCAGTAACAAGATGAACAAAAGCAGTGAACAAGGAAAATAAAAAGAACAAAAGAAGACAAGTTTTCTACCTCATATAAAGGGAGTAACTGATAGTATAGGTAATGTGCTGACCCAAGTGAACATTCAACCTATCTTCAGTAGTATGAATGAGAAGAGAAGTATTTCGATAGAGAAGGATCGCAGAACGCCACCACTCTCATAATATCACCAATAGTGTTTATACTTATCTGTCAGACTAATAACCATCAACAATATCGCATGCGTATGGAGATACCTTCTGTGGAAAGTGCTGGTATATAAACCCAGGACATTGGCACACAAACTGTTGTTTTGGACTGGTGCACTACTACCTCTTCCACCCTGTTGGCCAAATATCGAATAATGAAAATTATCCCCCACTGGGGATCGAACAAGCTAACCTTGGCACGGAAATTTCATATGGATGTACTCTGCCTTTATCAAATTTCATTGAAGTTGACAAGAAGATAATTTTTTCAGCTGTGATAATAGACACAGAATCGTAAGTATAGATGGTAAGTAAAAGACCTATCGAAGCAATTCGATACTGTAAAAGGGAAGACAAAAGTAATTATTTTATAATAGTTTAATTTTTAGGATGAAGGTGGCAATTATGAGCATACATATATATTGGTACTACGGAAGCCACTGCAGTGAACGTTTAAAGAAGAGATGTAACAGAGACGTAATTTTAGGTTTACATTACTGGATAGAATGAATAACGATGAATACGTATCAATGTTTTTTTTTCCTTCTTGGGGCTTTACCACTTGTCGACGTCAAGTTTATTATAGGCGAGAAAGGAATAAGGGCAAGAAAAAGGGAAGGTATTCAGACGTGTAGGAACCATCCCGGCATTCAGCTGGAGTGATTTTTGGAAACCATGGAAAACCGAAATTAAGATGGCCGGAGAAGAATTTGAACCCACGTCCTCCATAATGCCAGGCCCGAGAGCTAGATACCATCATGAGCAAAGATAAGTGTCCAAAGAAAACCCTTAAATTGGGATCCAATGGAAAATGGGTAAGGGGTATGTCCAAGAATAGGAGGTTGTCAACACGGAAATAGATGAGAGGAACCTAGAAGATCAGGAACGAAGAAACTACTTCGATTGAAACTAGGACTCAAGAAACCCCTAAATGTCGTGAAAGTTGCAACAACAATAAGAAACCTTAGAGCTAGTTTCTAACTTTCTCCTTCTAGAAGTTTTTCTCGTTTGATAAATATTAACAAGAAAAATTACACCTCATACCAAACAAAACACATAATTGAAAATATAAATTCCCCAGACTGAGGTTGAATAGCGGCTCTTGGAAGAGAGGATGAGTATTCTTGGCAATAAGCTTTCTGCAGTGGCACGCACTGTTACTGAGAACAGAAATTAACGTGAACAAAGAAACTAAGCTTTCGGCCCGTCCGTCTTAACGGAAGCATCACTATTTTTACTCCTCGTCGACGTCATAAACGTAAAACTGTTCATGCTATACCAATTATTACCACGAATAATTATATTTGGTAATGCTACGTATTTTAAATTTCAGTAGGAAGGTGCGTATTCAATCTTGTCCATTAGGGAGTCAACTTTAAAATTGATGAAAATAATACTGAATTCTTTTAAACATCGTTATTTCACTAAGCCTCTCGATACACTACTGTACTTCCTGAGATAAGTAACGCAGCCTTGTGTATTGTTTATCTCCTGATTGTAGACAGATAACATAGTACTAGCCATAAATCCAAGAAAATATCCCGAGAACCTTATGCTGGTTATTTCAAAGCACTCAATACTGTTAACTTGCTTATTTAAGGGAGTAAACGTTCTTTCAGTTTAATCATCACAATAAAGGGTTTTATCGTCACCAGACACGAAATGTCTTGAGAAGGTATACGAGATTCAACACTGTCCTCACTATTATTTAGACCGCGATGTACGGTATCCATGAATTCTTTTTTTTTTAAATAAAAAATAAAATAAGAAGTAAAAAAATGAGAAAGGAAAAAGGTAAATGTAATTTGACATTTCCGACTTCAGTTTCGATGATTCGTATTTATATTCTCTCAGAAGTTTATTTACCACTTTATCATTAATTTTCTTGTTTGTTATGGGAATAGATTAATAGCAGAACGAACTCAGTTCGGCAACGCATTGCTGTAACTCCTTTCCCGCACAGCTGGGTCTCATCATGGTTCTTATATACTTAGGCCGCGTTTATACGATTCGAGTTGACTGGAACGGCAGTCGGCGGAGCGTCAGTGGTGAGGGCAGGAACTAGCATGCTAGTAATTATTTGAAGACAGTCCATTCTCAGCACAGTTTTCCAGTCTTTTGTTGTGATCTTCTTGAAAGTATGTCCATATTACTAGAAGGCATTAATATTGTAGTTGATATGTTAATAACAATGTTGAATGATATGAAGAGTTACAAAAGAAAACGTCGAAAATGGATAAGAAAGAGGATATCAAAAAGAAACGCCTTGAAGAGCTGCTGTCAAATATTATCAGACAATTTTTTTTAATAGCAGCATCACTAAAATCCTTATTTTTATAATTTTTATTCTTAAAATTCCACAGAATTTCTTCACTTTCATGCGGTTCTAAAGATTTTAATGTTTCACCTTCACACTACTTACTCAGCTTGTTAGTTGTCGTCATGTTGTTTGTTGAACTCGCTCGCCAAATGTTGGTCATGAACCGAATCCACAATCTTCAATCAACTGACACTGTCATGAACCTGTTGACACGAGTAGAGTGACAACCATGACAGTACACTCGTTCCAGCCTGTTAGCATCATGTAAACGCAGCCTTACATGAACTCAAAAGAAATCCAGTTTTTTACTTTCTTCCAAGGCTCTTAAAATTGACGCAAAAAAGTCGGAGAAGAACTATGGACTCTCAAATACCTCAGTCATCCAGCGCGGGTAAAACTTGATGAAAAACTGCCGCCCGACCATGAAGAAACCTGCACCACTTGGAAGTCTTTAAAGAGGTTACTATCGGGCATTGGAGGAACCAAGTACAATTTCGTGCAAGAAACGCAAATCGTATGTGAATGTGGCGAGAAGCGCCTATTAAGTTGCTCGCTCATTTACTTGCTCAAATCAGGGCCTGGCGCTGGCAAAAGTCTGCGTCGTCAATGTTTTTGACACCTGTTGTTCAGCAATTATTTAAACAGAAGCCTCAAATTAAGCAATTATATCTGTCTGTTAACTTGTTTCTTCCATTGTGCTACTGACGCGAATCAAGAAAGAAAAACTTCGTGCTAAAGGATCTGTGTCGTAGACTGTTTGTTTGGGGGAACTATAAACTCTTAATATACTGGGAAAGGTTGCAGATGCCTATCGGTTCAAAAGACGCAATATATGGGCCATAACGTTTTACTTCTGCACGATAAAGGTCGGTCCACACTACTGATTCTACTGAAGAGAAATAGGCTCGATAGGTCGACAGCTTCCTATCATCCCTCCTGTAATTGAGATTTGTCTCTTTGTCACTATCATTTGTTTGGATCACTCAAGAAAAATTTATTTAGAAAGAAATTTTATAATGACGACATGGTTCAAGTCGTTCACAATTGTCTACTTGCACGTCTGATTTGATAAAGCAATTTAAAACATTGTCAGGTCGACGAGAAAAATATGTAAACAATAATTGAAGCTATGTGGAAAAGTAGATTTGTTTTGCTATATGTGGATCCAGTGAAGATTTTTGAAAGAAGACACTCGTAAAGCACACAGTAGTACTGAACCCCTATATATGTCTCAAAATTTTCTGGAATAAAATAACATGAAGCTTATTCGATTTGCGAATAGTCAGCATCTTCCACTTCCCACCTTCAATGTTGACAAGAAGTTAAGCAAGGAAAAAAATCGTTGAGTTTCGAAACACATGGCATGTACGAGATGTGTAAAACAAATCTGAAAGCAGTTTTTTTACATTCCTTCATATAAAATAATATCACGTTAAGTATATATAATACGAGCCGTTTTGTTTCAAATTCTGTTTATTAGTCTTCATTTTTCCGATACAATATTCCTTCAAATGTTGGAAATACAAGAACTTTACTGTAGTAAAACTAAATCAGAAAGGTAGATATTAAACCAGTGTATTACGAAACTGCAATTACACATGTTTTGGTTAACAATTCAAATGATTCACTGGAGAAAGGAGTGGGAATGAATTAGCCCATGGCTTTTTTTTTTTTTTTTTCTTACGGCTTTATGCCTCGTCGATGTTGAGGTCATTAGAGGCGGGATGGGACTGGACACAAGGAATCGGAAGGAATTCGGTCTTGGCCTTTGAAGGAAGCATACCGGTATTAGCCTGGAGTAATTTGTGGAAACCATGGAAAAATAAAATCTGGATGCCAGGACGGCGTCTTATCAAATGCGAGGACATAGCGTTAACCCCTCACCCCCAACGCTCGGTCCTAGGGCCTTTTGAAGGAGCCATCCCGGAGATTTCAACTCACCTCCTCATGAATAGCAGGCTTGACACTTACCGTTTACCGCCGTAAAAGATTCGGTTGTAGGATGTAATAATAATCATACGAGAAGCGACTCTAAGATATTTCGAATTTCCTACGAGACAATCTTTCTACGACAAAACATCGATCAAATTTCAAATAGGTAACCGTTTATCAGGTCAGCTGATTTTTTTAACTGTCATCAGTCTCTCGACTGGTTTGATGCCATCCTCCATCCCTTCCTATCTAGCGCTAACTTTTATAGTCTGAATAAAAAAATCTGATTTATTCCACTAATAAATGGTTTAAATACCGAGAGAAAACTCTAACCGAGCGTGGTGGGGGAACAGTAACGCTCTGACCTCGCATTCGGGAGGACACGGGTTTGAATTCCCGTCCAGCCATCCAGATATAGATTTTCCATGGTTTCCCTAAATCACTTCTGGCGAATGGCGGGATGGTACCTTCAAAAGCCATGGGAGAGTTCCTTCCCGTTCCTTGCTCTCCATCCTTCCTCGCCGTCATCGACAAAGCGTAAAGCCATAAGCATTAAAATGAAATCAACTAATTTTAGAAGCAAAGAAAAAACTACTCTGAAACTAGGAGATATTTCACAGGAATTAATTAAGTAGGAAACTAACATCCTATCGATTAGAGATTCAGTACCTTAATATAAATTAAACAACCTATTCCTCCATCTACGATGTATAATATCTATTGATTCTTTGGCAATAACTGGGAGTAATAATTGGGACAATTTATGACTGTTGTATAATGAGCAGCTTTAATTGTTTTTCTTATCTGGTTTTTTATTGATCGTACTGTGTACAGTGAAGACTTTATAGTCTAACTAGAAATGCAAATGGGTGATGCTACTTTTCCGAGGACTGAGTTAATTTTTAATAAGGTTTTTTTTTTCTTCTATTCGTAAATTTTAGGGGGACACGGAAAACATTCCCACCCTTAGTCTTAGACATCTTAACCTGAATGGCAGGGATAGTGCCGAGAGTAATACCCAAAAATGGTAATCGTACGCAAAAGTCCCACAAGGAAGTGCTTCTACGCATTGTGCACTTTCCGTTGGTAAGTAACACTGGAAAACCTAGAAATAATTAGGCTTAGAAATGAAATGTGTAATTCGTCCTTCGGCTAATCTGATGAATATGGCCCGAAATAGAGGACCGTGTATAATAACTGTTTTATATGAATTCACAAAAAAAATATTCTTGTAGTCCCAGTGTTGGGCGACATTTGAAATAACCATATTTCTTGTAAGGCAATTTTTTTAATAATCTTACAATCAATTTATTTGAATTTTAATTCTACCACTGACAAAAAGGATATTTTGGAATGAAACAGTTTTCAAATTTAAATATGAAAATTACTACAATGGTAAAAACAAAAAGCTTTCAACAATATCTATCAAATTAAATAGCATCCATCACTTTAATAATCACCGTATGCAGCTTTTAGTTTCCGATATAGATGATTTATATATGCCATTGTCTTAGCGTTTCTGGCCTCGCATTCGGGAAGACGCGGGTTCGAATCCCCCTCTGGGCATCCAGATTTGGGTTTTCCATGGTTTCCCCAAATTATTTTAGGTGAATGCCGAGATGCTTACTTTAAAAGGCCATGGCTGAATTCCTTCCTGTTCCTTGTCTACAGTCCCATCCTGCCTCTAATGATCTCGATTTCGACGAGGCGTAAAGCCATAAGTAAAATAAAATAATAATAAAAAAATAAACCCAAACTGATAGTCACCTACTCGTATACATTCATCCCGCCTCTAATGACAGCCATCGACGAGGCGTAAGGCAGTAAAAAAAAGTCTTAGCGTTAAGAAAGATAAAATTATATTAGGTTATCAAACGAATTTAAAACATATAAAATAATAAATTATTGTATGCTTGGAGATGCATGCTCTGAAATTCGGCTAGGCAAATATAAGAAATTAAAGATGCGTTATGACTTTGTTTTAGATGATCAGTTAGATTTAATTGGATCCTACGGGCGCTTACAGATTCATAACGGTAGACAGTAGGTAGAAGACCTGTTTTGAAGAATTTTAACCGTTACTCGATGACGTCACAGGGGAGGGGGGGGGTGAAGACCACGGCGAGAATGCCGTGTTTAGTTCACCAACCCGCCACCAGGAGGCAGCACCGTACAGCGGTAACCTGAATCTGAGTATTGTGCGGAGCTTGATCGGGCGCACACCCCTGCAGGCGACAACGGTTGTTGCTATTCCCAGCGTGCGGAAAGCGCGCGTCACAGATGATGCGTCGGTGAGCAACGGTTTCCGTTATGCAGCACTATTCCTGGAGTGTGTGTGGACTCGTATTTCCGGGTGTACTGTAACTCGGCGTGGATGACGCGTTTGGTGAGCAACAGTTCCCGTTATGCACTATTCTTGTGGGTGAGCGGACTGGGCCTACTTTCGACAACACAATTTACCGTTCGTGACAGGGTATAAATTCTGTGCCAAACTTTTTCTCAGCCTCATTGATCACCAGTATCTTACAGAGTGAACATCATGGATCGCACATCAGGTTTTTCTCCAGTACTGACTGCTGAATACATCCAACAGTATTTGGCAAATGGTGAGTTAATTTTCTCAAATTTTTGTATGCAACTATTTCATTCCTTAATTGCACAAAGTCAATTATAGAACTGTAAGACACATGAATAGGATGAACGTTGTTGATGTGCATATCCATTAACTTCGACACTGAGACAGTACATATGTAGTAGTCACTCAACACTTTGTCAGCCAACTCACTCACAAACACCTTGTAGTATGCTGATGCGTTGAAGCTCCACTTTTTCCTGTTGGACAAGGATGCGGTCACTGCTGGCTGCACATCGACGAGGTTCCGCCATGTAAACTCGGCGAAGAAAATGCCGCTGTTGGGGTCAGTAATGTGGTGAAATAATAACATTTTCGCCCCAGAAACTGTCCTGCATGAAACAGTATGCTGGCCTTGTTGGATGCTGCTCTGGTCGCTGTCGGTGAATATATTGGACACTGTGTCCGACACCCTGGTGAGCACTTCCCATTCTTCGAATGAGAGGGTGATATTGTTGTAACCCACCCTCTCAAGTACCACAACAGGATCGATATCATGCTGTGGTGACAACCCCAAAGTCAGTCTCTTGGAATCTCCACCGTTGAGCTGGTACACTGACGCGAGGAACATTACTTGGCTGCGCATCGTAGCAGACTGATGGATGGAGGGCTGGTGTCACTAATTATGACCACACACATCATAATTTTGTCAACTTTGTACTTTACGTCATCAAACAGTAACAGTTTTTTATTTGCCTTTATTTCCAGCTTTAAACCTTCATAGTCTAGTGTTGAACAAGGGTTGTATGACACATCATTGACATGTACATTATCAATATGCATATCTATCAGATCATGCATAGAACAATGGGGGTATTCACTATTCACTTTCACTGATAATGTGTTCACTAACTCGTTGTAGTACTTACTAGCTTGATAACTCCAGGACATGAAGTGTTGTTGATGGTTCTGCTCACAGCAGGGATGGTGTCGACCAAGATGCTCCATGTTGTTTCGTCAAGAAACACACCGTAGGTAGGAACAGCATTGTTGAAGAACCATATAGTTTTATACTCCAATTCCTTATTTATAATTGGACTAACTAGTTTTAGTGGTAATACGTTATAACCTTTTTTTTAGGAGAGAAGTTTTATACATTCTTTTATTAAGTGAATCTTGTATATATTACCTATAGGCATGATCTCAGATCAATACGGGTTGAAGTACAACTAATATCTTAAGAAATATCCAGATTTCAAGCATTCTGGGTAGTGCGTTTGCCCCATACTCCCAGGGTTGCAGGTTCGATTCCGGAAACGACTATCGATAGCTCCAGCTAAGTACTATGCGAGTGAATGGAAGCAGTATAGACAGCTACCAAGACCGCCATTACCGAACTGTCAGCGCCGTTTTCATAGCCCATTCAGCTGAGAATGTCACAATGCTACAGACTACAACATCAGTAAAATTGACAGGACAGTATGCTCACCCCGCCCCCTGACTGATGGCTTGCACCTAGCTGCCGGTCCAACAGCTTTGCTAAACTCCTCCCACACCCTAGCAGTGGCTCACAATAAGGCAGGTACGCCTGTTTGGGATATTAATAATGACATGTCGTCTCCAAGGTCTTTGTAAGTTTGAATCGATTTTGTAATCACTTAAAAAACATCACTTACCCTCTAAACCAGTCAAGTTTCATTTCATCTTCTCTACACCTTCTAGGTACTTCACTTTATTCGTCAGGCCCGAGGGTTACTGCTCATTCACCAGGCTCGATAGAAACTAACACCAAAACCTTAGATTATCACGGCAGATGTAAGATATCTATATGAAATGTCATTCTCCATAACACATTTTAATTAGCAGCAGAAAATTGCGTCTATTTGTTATCCCATTTACAGAATGATTTCGAAACGGGGAATGTGTATTAACTCGATCATCTTCTACTTTAATCCATTACCTGTCCTCCTGCATGATATACAGGCCGCTTGTTACTCGAGTTATGTACAATAAAGCCGTAATCCATTAAAAGGGTACAAAACGAATCGTTAGTGAAATGTTCGAAAATTCTCCACTGCTGAAAATACAGTGGGGGAAAACAAACATAGAATGTATTTGCACTAAGTTCCTGGGCATATGCAGGAATAAAACTTAAACTTGAACCGGAATGTTTGACAATTTTTTACAAACTTTTAAATTTTCGCGCTATGCATAATTAATTTTGGGAAGCAGGTACCCTGGAAGTAAGAAAGCTAGACCAATTTTCATCTGTTCTTTTTCTCCTCTATTATGTAATTTTCATCTGTAGATACTTTCACTGCCCTAGATAATTTTAATCACAAATATTTGTTTGCGTCATTATGTGTGGAGCAAAGTCACCGACATTCTGTAGAAAATCTCATTGATGAAAGACCGCAAAATATATTCTGCCTTTCTTGTTTTGTTTTTTTTTTTTTTTTCTATTTCAGCGCCGACATAAATAGCTATAGCATTATGAATAAGTGTACCCACAAGGCTTCCTGTGACCAACACATTGGTAAATTCTCCGTTCTTACCATACATATCGTTATCAAATGTAAAACTAGGCCAAAAACTTGTGAAGTTTTCATTTCTATACTGACGCCGGAACTAAAAATAACATCACAATATCCACACACAAAATTAAGCCAAAACTAAAATAATTCCTACTATTTAAGTAATTTTTCTGTGTGAATGCATATTTAACAAATACTTTAGTCACTAAAAGGAAGTGACAAAGAATTATATACAAGAAAGTATTGTGAAAGAAACGAAAGGGAATCGAAATTAGTTGTTATTATTGATAAATTATATGTTATTTTGTGAAATTATGTAATAACTAATAACCACATGTCAGATGCTACAATTTTCTTTCTTTCTGTAACTCCTGAAGTGCACGCTTCGCTACCATAAAGCGCTGCGGTCCATACATGGAAATTACAAAGTTCTTTCTTAATCCTAGACCAATATTTGAAACTAAAGATTTCTCTTTTTCAAGAAGACTCTTTTCGCTAGTGCTATTCTCCTTTTAACATCATTCCTACCTCTGCCATCAGCTGTAATTTTACTTTATAATTAACACAATTCACTTACATCTCCTATTGCATCCGATCCTACTTTTATAATTAATCTGCTATTTTCGGTATCATTTCTGCTACGTTTCGCCACTTTTGTCTTGCTTTGTTTTGTATTTAGTACTAAGTCTTCCTTCAATTTTTTGTTCATTCCATTCAGTAACTTCTCAAGATCCTCACTCTTTTCTGCGTACAGGACAATGTCATCAGCGAATCTTAAGGAACTGATTTTTTCTGCTTGAACACTTATGCCTTTTTAAATCTTTTCTGTTATTTCCTTTATTGTTTCCTGTACATACAAACTGAATATTAACGTAGATAAACTACAACATTGTCTCACATCCTTTTTAACAGGTGCCTGTATCTCTTGTTTTTCTACTTTTATTATAGCCACTTCAATCTTATACAGATTATACAGTATTCTTCTATCTCAATATTTTAGACCTAAATTCTTTATATTTTGAACATCTTGTCTCACCTAATATTATCAAAAGCTTTTACTAAATCAACAAAAGCCATAAAAGTATCTTTTTTTTTCTTGATTTACCCTTCAAGATGTAATCTGAAAGACAGAATTACTATGCCTTATACTGTCCTTTATAATGTTCTGAATATTATCTTAGTAATTTTGAAGCTTGTGATATTAGGCTTTTAGTGCACTAGTTCTCATATATGTTAACTTCTGCTTTCTTCGGAAGGGAGAAGATGATACTTTTATTCATTTGGACTCTCTCCTGTCTCATAACTGTTCGATATCAATCTGAATAATCTTTGGAGTCCTTCTTCTCCAAGGGATTTCAGAAGGTCATCTGGAATCTCATCAATTACAACCTCATTGTTTAATTTCAAATCTTTTAAACCTCTATGATGTTCTGTCCATAAAACAGAATCTCCTATGTCGTCAATGTCAACATTGCCTACTTTTTCCAGTACACTGTCGGTCAAATCATTCCCATCATACAGTTTCTCTAAGTATTCCTTCCATCGGTTAGCTGTATCGTTTGAATTTAAAACAGGCTTCTCATCGGCAGCTTTAATGTTTACACCTCTTTTCTTCATTTCTCTAAAATTTTGTTTGATCTTCCTATATGCAACATCTACTTTACCTTTGACCATTTCCTTTACTACTTCTTCAAACTTTTCTCGTAGCCATTTTTCGTTTTCTTTTTTGTATTTCCTATTTTTTTTTATTTCTAAATGGCCTGTATTGCTTTGTTCCTTCTTCATCTTGAACATTTTTGTGCCTTCTCTTCTGATCCATCAGCTCGAAAATTTATTCTGTAATTCAAAGTTTTCGGGCAGCTTTTTCCCTAAAGCCTAATGTTTCTTTACCAACTTTCATTATTTCTCTCTTCAATGCATTCCATTCTTCCTTGGTTGAACTGCTTTCAGAGTTACATCTTAGACCTAAGTTTATCATTTCTGCAAATTTTTCTCTCATGTTAGATTGTTTCAGTTTATTCACATCCAGTCAGATCTACTTCCTTATCCGCTTGAATTTCAGCCTGCACTTCATTACCATTAAATTATAGTCAGAGTCTATGTCTGCTCCTGGGTACGCTTTACAGTCTAGAACTTGATTCCTGAATCTCTGTTTGACTATGATATGATCTTGCTGATATCTGCCTATATCCCCTGGACGTTTCCAGGTGTATATCCTTCTTGCATGGTTCTTAAACAGTGTGTTTGCCATTACTAGCTTATATCTTTCACAAAATTCTAACAACCTGCTTCCTTGCTCATTTATTTCTCCTAGACCAAAACATCCTATATTATTCCCCTCATTTCCTTCTCCCACTATCGTATTCCAATCACCCATGATTATTAGATTTTCCTCCCCCTTCACATATTGGATTAATTCTTCAATTTCAGAATATATTTTCTCTATTTCTTCGTCATCTTCCTCTGATGTTGGCATGTACACTTGTACTAACGTGGTTGGGGTGGGCTTCATTTTTAACCTCATCAAAATAATCCTGTCACTGAACTGTTCATTGTAACTCACCTGTTTCCCTACTGTCTTGTTCATTATAAAACCTACACCAATAACTCCACTGAACGCTTTTGTGTTAATTATTCTGTGTTAACAAGACCAGAAACCTGTGCATCCTTCCACTTAAACTAATCCCGACGAAATCGAACTTAAGTATTTCCATCTCCCTTTTTAAGTTTTCTAATCTACCTGCCCTATTCAGACTTCTAACATTCCATGCTCAGACTCGTAGAATGTTTCTATCCATTCTGATGACTCCTCCCTGAGTAGTCTCAACCCGGAGATCCGATTGGGGAACTCTTTCACCTCCGGAATATTTTAGCCAGGACGAAGCCATCATGATATATGTAATTTTGAGACGTTTAAATGTCCTTGGTTCTTTAACGCAGTGGTTTCCCGTTTTCTGCATCCCCTTGCCGTTGATCATTTCTGATTCATCCGCCTTTAAAGGCCGTTTCTAACCCCAAGGGCAAGAGGGTGCCCGGGACCGCTTCCCGCTCTTCCGCCCTCCTTTAGGAGGCCGTTCGCAAGCAGTGGGTGACTCGTTATACCGGGAATCGTTTAGTCGCCAGAGCCTCGTCCGTCCAAGCTGGGTGCACCACGTGAAGGAGAGGTTGACATTTGGTTGGAAAAGACTAGTATAGTCTCTCCCAAACCCTTACACCTAAACACGAAAGAAAACATATTTCTCTTGTACCATCGAGTACTGCTAGAGATATCTGATATTGACTGCAGTTTCTTTTAGTCGATGCATGTGCATTTGGGTCATATTGTCACTAGATTTGATGATAGTTTAATGTATTATTGGCGTCGTGGTAGGACCTAATATTTTGGGAATTTTTGGTATTTTTAGGTAATTGAGTATATGATAACGCTTAATGTTGTGTTTCACACTTTTCAGTTTTTAATGTTTAATATTGCACAAGTTTTCACACATTGTTAGCTAATTGAATAAATTTGGTAATGTTAAATATTGCAAATGTTCAACATATTACAATTTACCAATGTTAAATTTATAATCTACAATGTAAGTCATGTAGAGTAGGTTTGATAGTTAATTCTTTGATTGAAATATATTGTACAAATGTTTGTAGCTCCAACCCCAACCTAGAAACTGAACTTGAATTCAGTATAGGGTTTGAAGTTTTATGTAATCTTGATATTTCTTAAATGTTTTTCTTTGGAGTGAGTGGAGTGTGGATATTGTGTTTCAAGGCAAGAGGACAGTGTTTTCTGATTTTACCTATTACTATTTGGCATTGGAATTTAAGTATTAAGGGTAAACTGGCAGGTGGAGTTAACGTATTAATGGCACTTCCACATTACTTTGCAAGATAATTTAAGAAGTTAATACAATTTTGGGGAAGAACGGCTGGTATAAGTTTCAGATAGTTGTGGTTGGCATAGTCGGCTTGTGACGTCAGTATCCGCTAAGTCCGTTGACTCAGGGACTTAGAGCCTACTTTGAAATACTGGTTGTCGGCTAGTGACGTCAGCATCCGCCGGGTCCATGCGCTCGGGGCTGTAAAGAGGAGCATGGGTTTCTGGGCAGTCAGTCTGCCGCAGATCGTGGAGTAGGTCACTCCGTCGTGAAAGTGAACAGTCAGTTAAGACGATAGTAACTAAGACATGACTTGACTAAGACAGCCAACTCGCAAAACCCTAGACAGAAATAAGTCAGAGGACATCAACGTCTTGGTCCGGTCCGCATCCGGCACTTCACCAGAAGATGGCGATCACCGAAATATCGTGTGAAAACATTCTCTAGTCACCCGAGAAGACTAAAATGTTAAAAATATTTGCAGGATTTTTATAACCTGTTTTGTCTTGGGTGAGCTATATTTACGACCTAAGAACTTGGAAATGTGTTTTCAATGAATGAGAAGAGTGTGTGCTTTCAGCATAAATTGATCGAATATAAAACCTGCAATCATAAAGGATGGAAGTACCGATAACGTAATCTCTTAAAGGTTAGGAGCTGGAGCGAGAACGTTCTACAAACAATTAAATGCGTTAATTTAAATAAGAAAGTACATTTTCATTTTATTTATCAACTTAAAGTTGGTTGCCGGCCGTGACTGAAAGAATCCGAAAATAGTGAGTGCGCAGAAACCTTGAACGTTCACCAGTTGTGTGGTGACCCAATCACAAGCATAACTGCGACAGCATGCGATGTCCGAATATCAAGAACTACGATCCACAGGATTAGACGCCAACCACCACCTTACTATCACGAAAGCCCTCCTCACTATCTTTCGTCCGTACTGATCGTTCGTTGCCTCACCACGCCTCCCGAGACACGCTACCGTCTGCTTTCCCTTCTAGGTTCTATCTTCCAGCAGGCGCCTGCAGGGATATCAACAAATAGATGTTTTTGCTACACAGAGCGTTGTAAAAGTGTCAACGCTAAGAAAAAATGACGTTGTATACTTCATTTATTTACAGAATAATTAGTTTTTAACAATAAACATTCTTCCTAAGGTATATTATCACGTTGCATACAAGTTTATTAGTAACACATATTTTTGACATTGGAGAACATAATGGATGCATTTATATTATGTTTCGTACATATCCAAGAGAAAAGAATCCAAAGAATTAGGTTGGAGCGAAATTGGTTAACGTGAGGAGATGAGGGAGGAGTTTAGTAAACACATATGCAGCAAAGCGTAATAAACTATAGGGCTCGTCTTAAATGACTGGAACTTGTCATTACAGTAAACATACCGAATTCAATAATTTTCTATTAACTGAAACTGGCAAGACACAGACACAGTTTTTACCAATTAACGATATAAAACAAATGTTCAATTGAGATTCACGATATTGGTGATCTTCCGCATTTAAAACGACGTGATATGTCTGAAACTTATTCTGTTTGCCTCGGATAATGTTTCTAAATATGTATTCGAACTGAATATGGATAAAATCATCGTTGGATCATTCACCTCTATACAAAAATTTTGTGAGGACAGTGGAAGAGATTGGATGAAATATTGCATTGCGCTATCCAACACACTGAAAAAACAAGTAGAATAAAAATGTATGTGTTGAATAACGATGTAGCTTTCTTTCAGAGCTTGCAATATCAGATATAATGGTTTTGGAGAGACCATATAAGCTTCTTCCACCCAAATGTCAACCTCTCCTTCACTTGGTGCATGCCGTTTGCACTGACGACGCTCTGACGACTGAATGATTACCTAAGTAAAGTGCAATCAACAGCTTTCCAACGGCCTCCTGAAAAGGGGGTGAAAAAGTGAGGAGTGGTCCAAAGCACCGCGGTTAGAAACGGCCCCTAAAGGACCCTAAGAAATAATCATTCGTATAGGGGACAGAAGAAAACGGAAGCCACTGTATTAAAGACGCAAAGAGGCCATGTAATTTTCTCAAATTATATATAGAATGTTAACTTCTTTCTGGGTGAAACATTCCGGAGGTAAATCAGTCCCCCAATCGGATATCCGGGTGGGGACTGTTCAGGGAGGAGTCATCACAGTGGATAGAAAAGTTCTACGAGTCGGTGCGTGGAATGCTAGATGTCTAAATTGGGCAGTTTAGAAAACTTAAAAAGGGAGATGGAACGACTTAAGCTAAATGGCGTTGGGATTAGTGAGATTAAGTGGAAAGGCGCACAGGATTTATTGCCTGGAGAACACAGAATAATTGGCACACAAACTGCCAGTGGTGTTATTGGTATGTGATTTGTAATGAACAAGAGAGTAGGGTGAGTTATTGCGAACATTTTAGTGACAGGATATTCTGATGAAGGTTGAAACTAAGCCTGCTTCAACCATGTCAGCACATGTGTATATGCCAGCGTCATAGGAAGCTAATGAAGATGTAGATTAAAAATATGAAGTAATTAAAGAATTAATCGAATATGTAATTGGGAGGAAAATCAAATTATCATGGGTGATTAGAATGTAGTAGTGGGAGGAGGAAAAGAAGAGAATCATGTAGGAAGTACTGATCTAGGAGAATGAAATGAGCGAGGAAGCAGGTTGTTACAATTTTGTGAAAAATATGAACTCGTCATGGCAAACACACTATTTAAGAATCACGCACGAAGGATATATACCTGAAAACGTCCAGGGGATACAGGTAAGATATCAGTTAGATAATATCATGGTCAAACAGAGAATCAGAAATCAAGGTGTAGAATGTAAAACATACCCAGGAGCTGACATAGACTTTGACCACAATCAAATAGTTATGAAGTGCAGGCTGAAATTCAAGAGAATAAAAAAACAACACTGGCAGAACAGATTGTAACAAACTGAAAATATTTACCATGAGATAAACATTTAGAGAGATGATAGACGTGGGTCTAAGAAATCACTCTGAAGGGAGTTAAACTGAGGACGAATGAAATGCATTCAAGAGAGAAATAATACAAAGTGGTAAGGAAACATTAGGCTTTACGAGAAAAAGCTGCCCAAAAACATCGGATCACAGAAAAACTTTTGGAGTTGATGCATCAGAGGAGAAGGAAAAAAATGCTCAGCATGAAGTAGGACGAGAGCAGTAAAAACAGGTAATAAATCAAATAAACAGAAAATTAAAGAAAACAAAAGATAAATGGCTGCAAGAAAAGTAGAAAGGAAATGTTCGTACGTAAAGTTGTTGTGGCCTTTAGGAAGATCAAACAGAATTTTGGAGAAATGAAGACAAGCTATTTAAACATTAAAGCTGCTGTTGGGAAATCTCTTTCAAGCTCGGAAGATAGAGCTAACCAATGGATGGAATACTTAGAGGAACTGTATGATGGGAATGATTTGACCGACAGTGTACTGGAAAAAGTAGGCAATGTTGACATTGATGACATAGGAGATTCTGTTTTAAGGACAGAATATCATATATTATACCTTTAGAAGATTAGAAATTAAAAATGAGGTTGTAATTGATGAGATTCCATCAGAACTTCTGAAATCCTTCGGAGAAGAAGGACTCAAATTGATATCGAACAGTTTTGAGACAAGAGCGAGTCCAAATGAATAAAAGTATCATCTTCACCCTTCCGAAGGAAGCACAGTTGACAAATATGAGAATTAGTGCACCATAAGTCTAATATCACAAGCTTCAAAATTACTAAGATAATATTCAGAACATTATAAAGGACAGTATAAGAGATAGTGAAGATTTGTTTGAGTTTAGGAAAACCCGTGTTACAAAAGAAGTAATTGCTGGTTTTCAGATTACTTCTTGAAGGGTGGATCAAGAAAAAATAAATATACTTTTATGGCTTTTGTTGATTCAGAAAAATCTTTTGATAATATTAGGTGGGGCAAGATGTTCAAAATTTCAAAGAATTTAGATCTAACGTATCGAGATAGAAGAATATAATCTGTATAAGATTGAAGTGGCTATAATAAAAGTAGAAAAACACGAGATACAGGAACCTGTTGAAAAGGGTGTGAGACAAGGTTGTAGTTTATCTCCATTAATATTCAGTTTGTATGTACAGGAAACAATAAAGGAAATAATAGAAAAGATTTAAACAGGCATAAGTGTTCAAGCAGAAAAATATCAGTTTGCTACGATTTGCTGATGACATTGTCCTGTACGCAGAAAAGTCTGAGGATCTTGAGAAATTACAGGATGGAATGAACAAAGTATTGAAGGAAGACTTTGTACTAAATATAAAACAAAGCAAGAAAAAAGTGGCGAAACGTAGCAGAAACGATACCGATAATAGCAGATTAATTATAAAAGTAGATTCGGATGCAATAGGAGAAGTAAGTGAATTCTGTTACTTAGAAAGTAAAATTACGGTTGATGGTAGAAGTAGGGATGATGTTAAAAGGAGAATAGCACTAGCGTAAAGAGACTTCTTGAAAAAGAGAAATCTTTAGTTTTAAATATTGATCTAGGACTAAGAAAGAACTTTGTTATCTCCATGTGTGGAGCACAGCACTTTATGGTAGTGAAGCGTGGACTTTTGAAGCCCCAGAAAGAAGGAAAATTGAAACATTTGAAATGTGGTAGTGAAGAAGGTTGCTGAAAATATGTGGATGGGTAAAACCCGAAATGAACGGTTTTGGAAAGGATGGGTGACGAAAGAAGTTTGTGGAAGAGTCTTACAGAACGAGGCATGGTGGTATATTTTAAGACATCTGGGAATAGTTAATATGTTTGAGAAGGGAACAGTCGAAGGTAGGAACCATATAGTGTGACAGAGATTAGAATATATTGTCGCGTGTTGACAACACTTAACACACTGGTGGGTCCGTCATAGCAGTTACATCTACATCTACATCTATACTCTGCAATTCACAAAATTGTGGGTGGCAGAGGGTGCTCAGCACCAAAGCTAATCTCTTTGTTGTGCATTCCAATCCCTAATGGTACGAGGGAAAAAAGAATTCATATAAGAATCATTGCGGCACCTTATTTCTCTAATCTTATCTTTCCTGTCATTCCGGCTCAAATAGGTTGGTGGACGAAGTATTTCACTACACTCGTGAGTGAAAGTGGGAGTACGCATGTTTACCAATAAGTTTAAACGAATCGTGCGTCGTCTATCTACCAGAGACTCCCAGCCTTGTCTACTAATCAGTTCTGTGTCGCTTTCATAAGGACTGTAGCAAGCAGTCACGAATCGAGCGGCTCTTCTCTGTACTTTCTCTATACTTTCGATCAACCCCTTACGAAACGGATCCCAAATGGCACAACAATATTCCAAATGTGTACGCACAAGAGATTTGTACGCTATCTCCTTTGTTTGTTCATTACAATTTTTCAATATTCGACATATGAATCGCAGCCTAGAATTAGCTCTACCTACCAACGAATTAATGTGTAAGTCCCATTTCATGTTCCATTGTACTGTTACTCCCATATATTTCATAGAATCGACCATATCAATAACTGAATTGTTTAACTCGTATTTCTGAACAATTGGATTCTTTTTGTTAGTTATGCTCATTGTCTTGCACTTTTTACAATTTAGCGTAAGTTGCCACTCAGCGCACAATGCCAAAATAATATCCAGATCACGCTGAATTTCCAAGCAATCGGCCAAATTCCTTACTTCCCTATAATAACCGCATCATCAGCAAACAATCTAAAAAGGCTTTTCACTTTGTCACCGAGATCGTTTATAAAAATTAAAAAAAGAAGTGGTCCTATTACACTTCCTTGAGGTACACCCGATGTAACATCTAGATTAGAAGAACTTTCTCCTTCAACGACGACATACTGCGACCGATCAGTTAGAAAATCCTTTATCCATTCACAAAGCTGATCCGATATACCGTACGCTCGTAGCTTCGCTAAAAGGCGGTTGTGTGGCACAGAGTCAAAGGCTTTCTGAAAATCTAAAAAAATGGCATCGACTTGTGAACCTGCATCAATAACTTTCATTACGTCGTGTGTAAATAGGGCCAGCTGTGTTTCACATGATCTTTTCTTCCGAAATCCGTATTGATTTGTTGTAAGCAAATTATTATCGTCTAGAAATTTCATAATGTTCGAGCATATAATATGCTCCATAACTCTACTACAAACAGATGTTATAGATATGGCACGATAGTTCCCAGGATCACTTCGATCACCTTTCTTGAAAATCGGAGTTACTTGCACGAATTTCCAGTCTGAAGGTACTTTTCGCTCTTCTAATGATTTACTGAATATATCAGACAGAAATGGGCCGATTTCCGCTGCATATTCTGAAAATATTCTTACTGGAATTCTATCTGGGCCCGGTGCTTTCCCCCACTTCAGGAGCACTAATTGCTTTATGATACCTGCAGTATCTATCCGTAATGATTCCATCACCAACTCGACACGGCGTGGGAAAACGGGAACACTATCCTTATTTTCATCAGTAAATGAATTTTTGAATACAGTATTTAGTACGTTAGCTTTATCGCGGCTTTCATTAACCTCTGAACTTTCACGAATTAGTGCTGGTATATTGCTATTGGTACAATTGACTTTTCGTACATACGACCAGAATTTCTTTGGGTTTTCTGTGAGACTCTTAGAGAGAGAGTTGGAATGAAAATCGTTGAAGGCCTCACGCATTACATTCTTAATACGTCCTCTTAACTCAGCTAAGGTTTCTAAATCACTGCGACACCCCTTCCTTCTTGAGCGTGCGTGTATGCTCCTTTGTTTTTTGAGTAATCTTTTGACTTCGCATGTGTACCACGGTGGATCATCCTCCCCATTTATTATCCGCTTCGGTATATGTATATCCATACCTTCCCTGACTATTCGTATAAATCGATGCCACATCTCTTCAACGGTGTCATTTTTTGACTTGAAGTTATGGTAATTATTCCTCAGGTAGGTTCTAAAACACTCCTTAGAGGCCTTACTGAATTTGTAAACAATACGCCGTTTTCTCCTTTTTCGCTTGGTCATTAGTCTGATAGTTGCAATTACCGCTTTGTGATCGCTAATACCTATGGTCGTTGAAATTTCGGTGAATAATTCTGGGCTGTTGGTAACCAGCAGATCTAAAATATTTTCGCTACCGTTATGACACCGCGTAGGTTCATTAACTAGCTGCTCGAGATGATTATTTGAGAACAATTCGAGAATTACTTCAGAAGCTGCCTTATCCCTGCTACCTGTAATGTGAACGTAATTACGCCAGTCAATATAAGGCGATTAAAGTCGCCTCCTAGAATCATAGCATGATCCTGAAAACGGCTAGCTATACTGTTTACATTATTTCTTAACTCCTCGGCGATAGCTATGTCGGAATCGGGTGGACGGTAGAAGGCGCCTATGATGAGTTTTGACCCAGCAACTTTGAGTTTAATCCATATGATTTCACAGATTGTATCGAGTTCTATTTCATTACAGCTATAAATACCCCACCTCCATGAGAATGTAATCTGTCTTTACGAAAAACATTCATGCTATCTTTAAAAATTTCGGCGGAACTTATTTCCGGTTTAAGCCAACTTTCTGTACCGATAACGATATCCGCCTCTGTGCTACAAATAATGCTATCAAGTTCCGGTTGTTTGTTACAAACGCTTCTACAGTTAATTACGAGAACTTTTAACTGTCGAGAATTCTTTTACACTCCTCCTACATTCCGGTGTTACATCTGATTGGGTTGCCCGTAACTGTATTTCGTGTTTCGGGTCTTCCTCCCTCAGCCTAAAAAACCACCCAGTGCATTCCACACGGCCCCTGCAACCCGTGTAGCCGATTAACGTGTGTAGTGCACACCTGACCTATTAAGGGGAACCCTACATGACTCGACCCTATGGCGAAGATCGAGGAATCTGCAGCCAATATCATCACAGAAACGTCGTAGTCTCTGGTTCAGCCCCTCAATACGGCTCTGAACCAGAGGACCACAATCAACTCTGTCTACAATGCTACAGATGGTTAGCTCTGCCGATATCTTGCGGCCACTGGCCACAGAGTTCACCCTTTCAGCCAGCCGCCGGAAGGAAGAGAGGATAACCTCCGACTCAAGGCGACAAGCATCATTGGTGCCGACATGAGCCACAATCTGTAGTTGGCTACACCCCGTCCCTTCTATAGCATCCGGGATGGCCTGTTCCACATCTCGGATCAGGCCACCCGGAATACACACTGAATGGACATTGGATTTCTTCCCCGAGGAATCCGCCATTTCCCTAAGGGGCTCTAATAACCGCCTAACATTAGAGCTCCCAACTACCAAAATCCCCTTCTGTGATTGCTCAGACCTGGCGCGCTGGGGGGCCGTCAACTCGCAGGATGACAATTGTGGGACTGTGTCAGCCTCCGACAATACATCATACCGGTTGGACAGTCGAACAAGTTCAGCGTCTTGGCCTTTAAGCCTGCTCGACTGGCCCCGTGTGCGACTTCTAAGTCTAGAGGCCATACGCCAGTCACCAACAGGCGACCGAGGCACAGCCTCCAACTCTTCAGCCTGGGTTGCAGGTACGACGGTCGATATGGGAGAATCTGTTATAGGCATTACTACATCAGTTTCCCCAATATTACATCTGCTGCAACCTTTAACGGCAGCTTCCAGCTGTGTAACTTTCGCTACCACAGCTGCAAGCTTTGCGTGGAGATCAGCCACCTCAGCTCGCGTCTGCACACAGCAATCACAGTCCCTAGCCATTCTGCTTTTGAAAAACGCGAAAAAGAAAAAAAAGATCAGAAAATCGAAATAACCTGTACTTTGTACAAAATATAAACACTCAGAGATTGCACTAACTAAAACGACACACCACTAAAGATCAAATATAAAACAAAAATACCCTACTGTCCTCAACGACTGCTTAAGTCTGACTATCCTCTACTTTCCACAAAAGTAAACACTCACAGATTACACTAACTACATCTACACACCACTAAAGTTCAAATACAAAACGAAAATACCCTACTGTCCTCACCGAATGCTAAACACTGTTTACAAAATGTAAACACTCAGAGATTACACTAATCAAATCCCCACACCACTACAGATAAAATATAACAACAAAATAAGCTAGTTCACTCGGCGACTGTTCAAACGCTACTAACTAGTACTGTCTACAAAATGTAAACACTCAGAGATTACACTAATCAAATCCCCACACCACTACAGATAAAATATAACAACAAAAGAAGCTACTTCACTCGGCGACTGTTCAAACGCAACTAACTAGTACTGTCTACAAAATGTAAACACTTACTGTCGGCTGAGGTTTTACGTTTCCATCCGGCATCTGTAAGTACCTGGCTAGGGTAAAAACACAAACAAAGACTTTAGCTTACTTATAATCAGGACGTAGGTACTCCTTGGAATGTTATTGATAGTTGTGACTAATTGATTTATTATAGAAAACTGTTGCATGGCATTATCACATCGATACTGGAAACAGTGGATCATAGGATCCAAAATGATTGCAGTTGCTTTCCGAGCCAGCGGAGAGGAGGCTGATAGAAATGCCTAAATGGCTAATTTGATTTGTAATAAGTCTGGCCAACGTAAATTCACATCGCGAACTAGGTGGCGACGCTACCAGCGAGAAGCTTTCCCGGCTGTGAAAGTGGGGAATCCTTTACTCCCATTGGCTGAATATCGTGCCGTTTGGACGTATACTTCATGTGCTAAGGGGATGTGTTCCTCGTGGACCAGACGTGCTGGCTGAATTTCTCCAAGTACGCGCTCACTAGGGCGGGCCGCATCGCGTCGCATCGCATCGCAGAAATGCGTCAGCAATCACTTACACTGATTCTAATGGAACAACGCACACCACAGGCGGGTCGAGTCGGGCGTCGCGTTGCGTCGCACTGCCGGATCGCTTGGCTAGGCGTATTTTTGCGTCTAATGCGCCCTGATACAACCCGCCGCTACCTAGTTTGCGATAAGAGTTACAAGAACACGGACTTATGTTTGTAAGGTACGTTATAATTACATTAAATTAAATGTTTTAATTCAATAAAAAAAATGCTTAAATTGGCAACAAAAGCTAAAGGAAGTTACTTTTTGCAATAATAATGCTGGTTGCGAAAAGTTAATTAATAACGTTAGGAATTTGAACAAAGATGAAAAAAATCACAAAATTTGTCGTTTAACGTCAATTTTTCTTTGCTTGTAGGTTTTTATTTTCTACATGCTAGCGAATTGGATGAGGAGCACCTTATTTCCTAAAGCAAACAGCCAAACGTTCCTCAGGAATGATTGCTTTTTAAAATTTTGTATTTTGTTTTTCCAAATCTTCTTTTAAAATTTCCAACTACTTATAAAAATTTTCCGTTGACATCCTGTAGTACTGGAAACATTTTTTGTCGTCTCTCAACAAATCCTTATGTAAAGTGTGATATTCACCGACATTTTTTCGCTTAGAACAAATTTCATGACACCAGTGCTTTTACCGATTAATTTTCTTCTTCTATTCTTCACCAATTAACATCTTAAAAAAGAAGAGCTCTTCGTCCGACGTGTCCATCTGCACTGAACCGATCGCGACGACTGTAAAAACGCGACTCGCTGCGTTCCGATGCGTCCAGATGTGCATTGCAGCAGTTTGCGATGCGATGCGACCCGTCCTGGTGTGCGCGTTTCCTTTCTATCACATATGTCGGAAGTTTTTCGTAATCGGTGACTGCCCACCCTCAAACTTTTTTTATCAGAAGTTTGTCTCTCTTAAGTCTCTACTTGTTACTGTAGCTGTATGAAACGAATACAAACACTCATCTTCCCAATTGTAGTGCCGACTTTTTATATTTTTACTTCATTTTGCGTGAAAAAAGAATCATTCAATTGTAGCTATTAACAGTAGTAATTCCATCTTCGTTCTTATGTTCAGTCCGCTGATGGAAACTATAATCCTTGAAACATGTTTTATCTCAACCCATTTGAGAAACATCATTTAGCAGTAATATTACGAGCGATAGCCAAAGTAAGGACGTTAGTGAAAAAGCTGTTTTTAATTTTTTTATAGCCCATCGATATTTGGCTCTTTACGTCTGGGAGGGTTTTTTTTGGGGGGGGGGGGGAAGATAAAAAAACTTGTCCCTTGAAATTTTTTTACCCTATTCCCCGGAAAAAGTCTTAAACAGATTTGTATTAAACCTTGTTTCATCTGCTATATCTGCGTTACCACAACTTCTTGGTTTGGAATAAATCAGGATGTTAGACCACACGGTTCCAATGTATTGTATGTACTACATTCGGCAGTCATTGAAAATGTGGGTGGTAAGAGAGTGCACATTGGTCGCAGTGATTGTTCCTTGCAGCAATGGTGGAAGACACGTGTTATAAGCTGTGGCCAATTCTATTGGCGGGTGGCGTCAAATGCGCCGTTGCCAAACCGTGCGTGTATAAGTTGTAATCTTTACTTATAGTAATAGTTTGTAACATGTTTTAAGTAATTTATAATTACTATTCTGTGATAAAATATTAATGCGTGTTATTTCGTTAAGAAAGTTATGTCTTTGCAGATTTTGATATAATTGGAGGTTTCAAAAGACCTGTTATATATTATTGTATTACCAACGCAAAAAAAAAAAAAAAAAAAAAAAAACTTTCTCGACAGACTGAGGAAACTTATTGAAATACTCGTCTTCTTTAATTTGTGTCTAAAAATCCACATGTTAAAATTTATTTTCAGTTTGTATATTTACAACTAGAATCAACATTTTATTTTGTTATCCTCTGCACTGCAAAATTTTCATGACAAAATTATTTGTTTATATATTACCACTCATCACTGTTGTAAAATTCGTGTACTGTCCTCCTGACAATGTCCCTGTCAAAGTCGCTAAGCTTTGTTAGAGTGCTGTATTGTTTCATATTTTTCTTTAGAGAAACAAATGTAGGTTATTTTCCCTCACGACACATGCGCTCGACAGTTCTCAAACCGACATCACAGGATCACAAGCTGTAGCGCAAATAGCCTGTACATTCCCTAAATTTTTTCGCAATATGTTTGTTTTTTGCGGTAACAAATCACTACAGTTTTTTTTTTTATTTCATTACTATCAAGTATGTCCATATTTTTCGAGTCATTTCTCACCAGAGTACATGTAGATGACAAAACTTCACCATCATTGTCCACAAGAAGTTTAAAATATTTGTGCACATTGTGAATGATAGATTTATTCTGCCGGCGAAACTCTGTTGTCTTCTTCAGCCGCTGTGGTTCTACTGTCGATGACGTGCGTCTTGTTGGAGTCGTTAGTCCCGAAACACCTGGAGTAGGAGAATATCTTCCCGAGTATCCATTTTTAGTAGCACCATTCTCTTGCTAAATTATCCCAATTATAAATACTACACTTTTTTTGTTCGGTAAAATTATTACAGTAAATTACTATAATTAATAAATAACTAAAACGCATTAATATCGCACGTAAAAATCGCACATCACTAAAAATCAAAATATCCTCTCTCGAGCACGCTCACACTTTCTAATTCCCACTCACAGGTTCACACATTTCTTGTGTATTGAAAAGGAGGTGGAAGGTTTGGGGTTGGGTTGCGAGTTGTTTACGCTCGTACTAGGCAACACAGGTCGCTCAGCGTTGCAATTTTCTAGTGATAGAAAAAGAGCGCATCGCGAGATTGTTCCCAGGTACGGCAACAGCGCGTTTACACAGACCCGCCTAAACATTCGGCCACAGCTATAGATGCAATTACCTACCTACTCGAGAATTCCCCAAAGCTGGCGACTTAGGATTTAAACCAAGCAGCCAGTATTTCCCGAACAGACACCGACCTAGATAGCAGCCCCTCAATCCACCCCTTATGTACATAGCCGACAATGAATAGAAAATATATTTCGGGATGCGCGCTTTAGTATGAGCGTTGAAATCACCAGCAACATAACCTTTTCTGCGTGGAACAATCACAGCGACCAATGTGCACTCTCTTACTGCCTACATTTTCAGAGACTACCAAATGTAGAGGAAGCGTATTGTCTAACCTCCTGCTTTGCTCCAAACAATAAAGTGTTGGTAACGTAGGTAAAGCAGATAAAACCAGGTTTAATACAAATGTGTTTAAGACTGTTTCCGGGGAGTAGCGTATTCGGTCTGCCTACGTTTGATGGTTTCCTTAAGACGCGTGTATATATATAATGCCCTCCTGCACTGTCGATATCCTCTGAGGATCAAAGGTAGATAAAACTGATGCAGGCGAGCCAAGAGCATAATATTAACATAAGAAGCCCCCGTTCGCTCTGTAAAATTTGTACCATGCAGAGAATAATCTTTGGTAACTAATTTTCAATTTCGGTGCAACTATGTAAAAAACGTTACATGTAAACACTACTGAAAGAAATTCATTTAAAAATTGATTTGCAAAGATGGTATAAAATAAAAATACAGTTTTTACTCTTGGTGTGTAACAGTGGAGAATCGTTTAACAACGAAGGTAATGTTCCAATCAATTTCAAGTGCCACGTTTCTTGTTTCTCTTTACCAATAATCCCCTTTCAGGTGTAAACACCTAAATATCGATAAGCTATAAAAAAAGAAAAAAGGTTTTTCACTATCCTCCTTGCTTTGACTGTTATTTGTAACATTACTGCTAAATAAATTTTCTCATATGGTCTGAGATAAAATATATTTCAAGAAGTAAGATGGAATTAGTACTGTTAATAGTTACAGTAGAAAATTTTTTTACGACAAATGAATGCGAAATAAAAAAAAAACATAAAAAATCGGCACTTAAATTAGAAGGGTGAGTTTTCATTCACTGCTTATACACGCATGAGACTGCTACAAACAAGTATGGTCTAAAGATAGAAAAACTTCTGATAAATAAAGCTTGAAGGTGGACAATCACCGATCACTAAAGAGTTTCAACTTATATGATAGAAAAGAAAACACTGCCGGCCTCGGTAGCGTAGGGGCTAGAGTACTGGCCCCACGTACCGAAGGTCGCCGGTTCGAGTCTGGCCGAGGGCATGGGTGTTTAAGTGTTGTGTGTTAGTGTGCTTGTCGTGTCCGTCCTATGGTGTGTCTAGAATTACTTGAAAGATATATGTACACGTAGATAAACTGAAAAACACTGGATGAAATAAACACAAACTTGAGCTGGCTGCATGGTCTAAGGAAGCCAAATGCCATTAAAAAAAAAAACATGTCGCATAAGGTTTAAAATCCTTGCAAATACACACAGTTTTGTTGAAATGATTCAGCAGTGTTCTAAATAAAGACTATACAGAAGGATTATTTTTTAGTCACAACCGCGAATACTGTACAGAATGCCATTAAACCGGGGACTGTAAATAAATATATCTCGATGTAATTCAGGTCCTAATACTGTGTTTCAGAATTGTGGCCTCGTACATAGAGAAATTAGTTTTTTAAAATCATAACTGAGAATAATGTATAGAAAGGCATTGAATATTGGATTGTTAAAAGGATTGGGGAATCATAATACTGGATGTAAGGTGGCATTGTGCTAGTCGCCCCACGCTAGCCCTCACTTTCCTCGGTAAGAGTTAAAAACCTCATTACTATTCGGGTTCCCAATGTAGTTGAATATACTCACTATGTTTCTATACTACTGATTTGTGTGGGTGCCCTCACGTACTGTACCTATCGGTTCCAACATCGGGCCACTGTGACATCAGTGGCCCGATGTCGGGCAGTTGCACGATACGACCTACTGCTCACATGCTTTTCAATATTACGACCCCTATAGAACTCCATCAGGTGTCGGTAATGCTGGCTAATGCTTCCTCTCTGTCTCGTGAGATTCTCTCAACGCTCAAGCTCACACTATGACTCCACGTGTGGTGTCACCATTTATCTTCTATGGTGACCATTCATGACGTGGCAGCTGCGTTGGTGTCATTGTCGGTATGTATGAAAGCTGAATTACGTCCAAATCCAACATCTTCTTCTGAGAGCTTTACTGTTTTTACTCAGTGTGTGTATCTTCGTATCAGACAAACAACGTAAATGTTATCTTAGCTCTGTCTTACCAAAAGAGCCAATTTACTGGTGATATGAATATAAATCATCAAAAATTATTTCCAGTAGCCATTTATCAAGTGTGGAGAAAATTAAGTTAATCTTTAGCAGTACTGTTGATATGACAGGCATACTCGCCGACGATGGTCATCTGAGGGAGTGAAGAACACGACGCTATTCAGCAGCAGTCCACTGAATTGTGATTCTAACTACCTCGGCGAGTATGGTGGTGACCTGGGGAGAGTCATCTTGTGAGGAGCCTGAGGGTATGATTGGTCGCGGCTGGGAGGAATCGAGAGAACTGTGACGGCACAAGAGTACGTCACGGATATCCTCCGTCCTGATGCATCGGTATCGTGGTGTCATTTTTCAAGAGAACAGTGAGGAAATTGCTGGTCCACACACTGCCCGTGTATCAATGAACTGTCTGCATGTTGCTGATCACCAGATCTGTCCCCGAAACAGTTTGGGAGTAAATTCCATCCCAATGCCAGTATTCAGGATATCAAGTACCAGTTGTAGGCGAGCTTGCTTAAGAAGAGGATAAACCCGCTTATTGACACGCTTCTCTTTTTTGTCAGGCAGTATTTATAGTAGTTGGCACGCTCGATTGAATCATACGTCGGTTGGCTGCTGATTTTCTAGCTTGTCACTTATGAAAGTAGCAACAATGTTACATGAGGTTACTTTGTTAGAGTAAAACAATCACCAAACCTTTCTCTCTCTCCTCCTCCCCCTCTCCTCGGAGGTCAACGAGATACCTTCAGGGTGGTTGACGCAAGGTGCCTAATGTGAAATCGTCCATGCATAGGAAGTGATAGACGAAATATGGCAGGAGACGCCCATGGGCTATTCTGAGGAACCATCCCGACATTCACCTGGAGCGATGTTTAAAAACCATGGAAAACCCATATCAGGATGTCCGGAGTGGTTTCTCCTACGTTTTCTCGCTCGATAAATCTTTCCTATTCCATTACCTAATCATTCGTGGAAAAAATGAGTATAGAAATGAATCGTTTCTGGCGATGATTTCTCTTATTTTCTCGATCATTCTTAATATCAATGTTGCTGGTAGTAATGTGTTTACTGTCATCCTGAAATAGGTCTGTAGTGAACAAGACACTGTGTTCTCCCCTTCAGGAAGTCAGCAACTCAGTTGCATATGCCATAGCTATAAAGTTTCATAAGCATCCTAGTATGAGGCACTGTGTCGAAATTTTTGGAAAATCTAATAAAACTTAGTCAATCTGAGATCTCTCACCTATTATACGGCACAATTCGTGAACTAAAAGTGCAAATTGTATCTCACAGCATCGGCCTTTTCTGAATCCATGTTGATTTGAGTTTAGTAGCTCACCTTCATCCAAAAACTGCATGGCATTTGGATATATGATATGTTCTTAAATTCTGCAAAATTTTTAAATTAACAAGATTGGCCAGTCGAGTCTCAGCTCTCGTAGTGTAAACTTCCTTATACTCGCGGATCAGCGTTGTGTGCGGTTAAGTGCTTCGCGGTCTCCGGGCAGTGTTTTCCCGGAACTACGGACTAGTTCTCCGGGGATATTTTCCCACTCTCGAAGGTGAAATAGTGCAATAGTTTATCAAGTACACACATCTGTTAAGTCAATATAGCCTGCCGCCGTCATGTACGGCGGGGACTATGGCGAAGGCGGCCAGCTCCAGCTCCAGCCGTCGACACTCTGCCAGGCAAATGGTGAGACAATCATAGGCCCAGCAGACGAAGACAACATTAGTGGCAGCCATGTGCAGTTCCAATCGCAGAGCAATAGCGGTGATACGAGTGCAACCATGGACGCGGTCAGCTCAGGTCTCAATACTGTAAACACTCCACCAGCAATCTTCAATCCTACTTTAATCCAACGTGACCAGCAATCGAGAAGAGAAGATGAAGTGGTAGCACATATACCGCAGAAACGCCCCTTCGCCTCCGCAAACGACATCGGCACCGGCGCCAGTAGCGGAAGCAGCAAGGTTCTCCGTTCCTCATGGCATCCTCCGCCACCAGCTGACATGAGTATGGACGCATCGCAGCCGGAACATGCACAGCGACAGCAGCCAGCAACGGCCACAGAAAACAACATCCTGCAGGTAAATGGGGCGGCGCCAGCACATTATGAAAGTTATGATCTAGGTCCCTACCACGTGTATATAGAAAGTCAGGACAAAAACATTGGACGCATCCACCCAATGGCTATCGGCCGCATCATGTACTCCCTCAGTCAGGATATAGGTAACAACATAATCCAGATAGCCCCTGCTGGGCGAAATCGCGTCAAGATTGAAATGAGGTCGGCAGCATCGGCCAACAGCCTGATCACGAGTTCTGTTTGGGAGCGAAATGGCCTAAGGGCCTACATTCCGTTCTCTCTCATTACACAGCAAGGGATTATTAGGAACGTCATGACCGAAATATCAGAGGAAGAAATAATGGAGGTTGTGAGGTGTGAATATCAAGTAGTGAAGGTCAAAAGGTTTATTAGAAAATCGAAAGAAAATGAGCAAATGAAGGAAATCCCGCTTCCGGTATGTCTCCTAACTTTCAAAGCTCAGAGGCGCCCCAATTATGTCTATATACATGGAGTGAGATGTCCTGTAGAACCCTATATTAAGCCGGTAATGCAGTGCTTTAACTGTCTCCGCTTTGGGCACCCCAGCAATCAGTGCAGAAGCAGCAAACGATGCCCCTTTTGCACAAATCCACATGATGGAACAGAATGTGTGAACCAAAGTACCCCAATATGTGTCCACTGCAGCGGCGGTCACCCATCCTTTGACAGACAGTGCCCCGAATACGTCAAACAAAAGAAGATCAAACAGGTGATGGCCCAGGAAAATCTAAGCTATAAGCAAGCCCTAGAGAAAATCACCATCCCATCGTACGCCAGTATGGCGGCGAGCCTAGGAAGAGCGAACATGCAATTTCCAATCATGGCCACCCACGAAGGAATCTATGACCAAAGTGGTTGGAACATAGCACAGCATAATCCTACAACCGCCCCACCTAACGTCCCGATTTATCCTCCCCAACAGGCGCAGATACCACAGGCCACTCCTACGCTGGTCAACACCCCCACTGACCTGGAGAACTCCCTTCCATCCTTTCCGGTCAGGAACCAAGTTCACCCTCCTAGCTCCGAAAGTCAGAGAAAAGCGGGCAGAACCACAAGCAGTGCGGTAGACAGGTCCTACAAAAACTATTGGATTCCGTACAATAGGCACATCGAACCGATCGTCCGCAACCCATACCCTCCCCATCCGGTAAATAACCATTCTGACGTACCATCTACAGAATCCTCGGTCAACAAAATGTTTGAAATAATAATGAGTGTGATAAATCAACTGGTAGGAAACCAGCTGCAAGATCCTTCCCTGTACGCCCCTAATGTAAAACAACTTCTGCTCCGTTCCCTGTCCATAAGCGGGATAGACAATGGCGGCTCCGGTTAGAAACATCGGAACAGCCCCGCATTGCGAGATCATCCTACAATGGAATGCAAGATCCGTCAGGGCCAACAAAGAGAGTTTGCTGCAATACTCCTCAACGAATAAGGTGGCCGTCATGGCCATCAGTGAGACTTGGCTGAAGCCAGGCGAACGATTTTTATTCAAGGGGTATAATTCCATTAGATCAGATCGTCCTGATGGCTACGGGGGCTCTGCCATACTAATTAGAAACTCTATTTATTATGAACCAATACACCTCCGAACGGAAGATACGGAATTTAATATACAGGTATGTGCGGCTAGAATCCGTCTCAGCAAGAAAGAGGTCACCATCGTATCAATGTACAGACCACCGAACAAGAAGTTATCGAAAGCAGCCATCACGAACCTCCTCAGACCCCTACCGAAACCGGTCCTTCTCTTAGGAGACCTTAACGCCCATAACATTCTATGGGGAAGTTCAAGTACAAACGAAATGGGTAACACTATAGCTACTATTTTAGAGGAAGAAGACATGGTTGTATTGAACAATGGCGAACCCACCAGGATCAATGCGCCAGGCCAGGGTCCTTCTGCAGTGGACATTTCTTGTGTATCGGCGAATATAGCCGTGGACATCTCTTGGGAAATAGTCGAAGACACGATGGGATCTGACCACCTACCCATCCTACTCCGCTTCAGTTCTGACACCTCAGCGCCACGGTTCATCTTCCCTACCAACAAATGGAAAATTCACCAGGCTGACTGGGAAAAATTTGAAATTGGCTTGGAACGACTCACATCATCTTGGGAGTGCGGAGCTGATGCTGTGTCGGATTACCGCCTTTTGATAAACGATATTAATCAAGCTGCTAACGCTTCCATTCCCGCACAGAAACCTGTATACTTTCTGAAGAACAAACGGATACCTTGGTGGGACAACGAATGTAGGGAAGCGGTGCAACGACGCAGAGACACTCTACGTGCATTTAGAAGTTGCCCCACGCTGGACAACTACCTGGCCCACTGCAGAGCGCAGGCTAACGTCAAGAAGATAGTCAAGAGAAAGAAAAGAGATAAATGGAACGAGTTCTGCGAATCCTTCAACAAAGATACGCCTATACCTGAAATATGGCACAACTTGAGGAAATTAAAGCACTCAGCCTCCCCGGCAATTGGAACCTCTCCTATAACGAACGACATCCTGGAAAACATCCTCATCTCCTTAACCCCGGCTTGGGTGGAACCCAACCTTGAAGAACCCAAGGCGCCTGAGCCGCACTTCCTGCTGCACCCGTTCCAATTAAACGAACTCAACTCTGCTCTAAATCCATGGATCTGACACAGCGCCAGGTCCGGACAACATCCATTACGCCATGCTGAGGAACCTGCCAGTCTCGGCAAAAACAAAGTTGTGCAGTATTCTGAACAGGATCTGGGCGAATAGAATTCAAATTAAGGAGATGAAAACAGCTCGGGTGGTTCCCGTGAGGAAGCCAGGGAAAGACGGCCGCAGGGTGGACTCCTACAGACCCATAAACTTACTGTCTTGTACCAACAAAATCCTGGAACGCATGATCAAACAGAGATTGGAATGGTGGCTAGAGCATCACTCGCTCCTCCCTGAAACACAGTACGGATTCAGAAGAGGTAAAGGCACGGAGGATATCTTAGCACACCTGACAACGAAAATCCACTCTTGCTTAACCAAAAACAAATTCATGATCGCCGCATACATCGATATAAACAGCGCATACGACCATGTATCCCTTCCGATACTAGCTAAGAAACTTCACCGCCTAGGGATCCCACAAGTCTTTGTGGGAAATCTATTGGCACTGCTTTCAGACAGGTGGCTTGTAGTATCGCGGGGAGGTTCCCCTGTGGCATTCAGGAAAACAAATCGAGGCCTGCCTCAGGGCTCCGTTCTTGCGCCGCTGCTATTTAACCTGTACACTTGTGACCTCCACCATACTATGAGTGGCAGCATCACCATCCTCCAATTCGCCGACGATCTTTGTATATTCATAATAGGAGACTCATGGGAAGAATGCCTCCGGAAGCTGTCGTCGGAAATGGATAAATTCAAACAATGGCTGTTCAACAATGGCTTTGACATATCACCTACGAAGTCGGCCGTATCCATATACACCCGTCATAGAATGCCCGCAAGGGTCGATATAAAGTTAGGACCCTTCACGTTCCCCGTAAAAAGCACGGTGAAATATTTGGGCGTATGGATCGACAACAAACTCAAATGGGGTACGCACATAAAAAACATAATCAAGAAATGCGATATGGCCACCAATCTCATTCGAGCAATTGCCAGCATCAAGTGGGGTGGCCACCCCGCAATATTATTAAGGATATACAAATCCTTGGTGCGCCCTCACTTCGACTATGCATGTATATGCTATGGGTCAGCATCGGAAACCCTACTCAAAGAGCTGGACAAAGCCCAATATAAGGCTCTCCGGGCATGTGTAGGCGCAATGAAATCGACGCCCACGAACGCGCTTTTAGTCGAGGCACTCGAACCCCCGCTAAACATCCGCAGGAGCCTTCTTAGCTCGAAATTCCTCCTCAAACACAGCCAATATGCTGGTAGTAGTCTGATGAATGCAATTCACGATCTCGCAATGCAATGCCTTACTGCCAACTACTGGGTAAAGAAGAAAAACGCCTCCAGTTGCTGCGGAATATTTAGAATCCTACAAGATATGTACGAGCATTCGACAAAACACAAAAATGCCATCCTAT
Organism: Vandiemenella viatica; assembly: GCA_031002005.1. Taxonomy (NCBI): domain Eukaryota; kingdom Metazoa; phylum Arthropoda; class Insecta; order Orthoptera; family Morabidae; genus Vandiemenella; species Vandiemenella viatica. The sequence continues at coordinate 187,616,127 of CM061921.1, read as the reverse complement.
GAGGCCTCGTATTGGAGCACCGTCACAAACTTGGAAGTGTTTACAGATATGGAAGCGACGCCCCAGCCGGAAAGCCACAGAACAAATGTGTACCAATTTCTGCACAATCGTCCCCAAACGGAACACATATACACGGACGGATCTAAGCTCCCAGACGCGGCAGGATGTGCTTTCTTCACTCCAAAATTTGACGTAAAGGGACTATTCCAGCTTCCTGCAGAATGTTCCATCATGACTGCAGAACTAAGGGGCATACTCGAAGCACTCAATTACGCTAAAAACTCCTCAAGCACAGCCTTTGTAATCCTATCGGACTCTAGATCGGCCCTGATGTCACTAAAATACCACCACAGTAAATGGCACAATGATCAACGTGTGTACGACATCGTGAACGTAGTCCAAGAATTAAAACGCTCCAACAAATCAGTAGAATTCAAATGGGTCAAAGCTCACTGTAACCTCCGTGGAAACGAGATGGCGGACCGCTACGCAAAACAAGCCGCACGTAGCGGTATAACAGACAGTAACAAGATTCCCTATCCTGACGCTGTATGTCTCATCAAAAACATTGCACTATCCAAGTGGAATATGGAGTGGAAGAAATCTATCACGACCAGAGGCCACCATTATGGCCTCATACACCCGGTGATTCCAACCAAGCAGTGGTACGAGAAGTATAAATGCACTCGCAGGTTTAGCACATGCATCGCCAGACTCAAATTCAACCACGGATGCTTCAAACAACATCTCCACCGTATTCACGTCATGGACACGCCCAATTGTATATGTGGCGGAATTGAGGATACAAATCACCTCCTGTTCGGTTGCAGTAGGAAGAAGACTGAGTCAGACCTCCTTCTACGATTCCTCACGAAAGCAGGAATCCCGTTACCCACATGCGCTGCCACACTCCTATCAACTGAGAACTACGCGATCTACAAGATTTTATATCAACATATGAAAAGAATTGGTGTTACAATCTAATAGACACATATATGTATCTGTAACATTATATAGACAGGTCTCTGTACAATGTTAATATTTATTGTGAGACATAAGCAAGGTTATAATATCAAGCGTGTTGTCCGGGTGATGACACTACACCCTAGGACAGCAATGCTCCTTCACTGATGTTATGTATGAATTAGATCTAATTATAAGTTATGTATATTGTAAACAACCCCAGTTTGTATCATCATGGATAAGCCAAAGTAGCCTACGCAGATGTCAAAGCTAACTGTAATATCTTACCCCTGTATATGTCGAACCACTTCCTATAAAATGTCTAGATTTAATTAGAGGATAATACTCTCACTGCAGCTGATCTTGTATGATTATGTATACGGACTGTACCATAAGATTGTAGTATCCATGTAACCTGTACATGGCTGTATGGGTGCGCAGCCCAAATGCCAATAAATTAAATAAAAAAAAAAAACAAGATTGGCCCATAACTTGGGGTTCACTAACATTCCTACTCCTAAACTGTGAACTTACGATGGTGATCTTCAACTTAACAGGTTTGTTTTCTTGATCCGTGGAGGTAGTATACAGTTCCATTAAATACGGCACAATTTCTTTTGAGTACCTAGAATAGAATCTAGTAGGAAAACCGTCTGGTCTGGGAGCATTACCGATTTTAACGTTCTTAAGCAGTTTTATTATTCCATCGACGTCAAGACGGAGATCTTTCATAATTTTGTCGGTACAATTGATAAATACCGGAATCTCCTCTACGTTTTCTGTTGTGAAAGCCTCATTATTCAAAATTTCTGCTTTCTCTATACTTGTTTCCCATCAGTGATGGCATAACCCTACGAGAGCCTTTTATTACTTTGCTATACGACCAGAACTTTTTTGGATTAGTAATTAGGCCTTCAGATAAGTTCCTGACTTGGAAATCTTTAAAATCTTCACTACGCAATACGCATTTCTGCTGGTAACTGCACTAATCTTACACGATAAGCCCTCTGATTTCTACACTGTGGCATGTAAAAGCCTTTTCTTCGAAAGCAAAGGTTTCCCGGTTGAACCCCGGAAAGCTCTTCCTAGCCTTAATAAACTTCTTAGGAACAAATTGATTTATACCATTTCAAGTTATTGCTTTCAAATTATACCAAAGTTTCTCGACATTTGTATCCTGCCTGTGGGTTTCAAAATTTTCCGCCATGGAATGAATCATACCTGCTACGTTTGCCTTATTGAAGCAATAAATGAGTTTATCATGTTTCAACGTCAGACTAAATTTCAAAGTTACCATTACCGCCTTGTGATCGTTTATACTGTCTTCTATACAAACTGTATCTACAACATCCGCATTACTTATAAGAAAAAGATCCAGAATAAATGAGGTATCTTTTGTCGCAACACGTTGGCTCCTTGACCATCTACTGAAAGTAATTTTCCGCGTATGATTATACGAACGTGTTGGTTACTAACCCATGTTTTTCTCCTCTCCCGCGTACCGAAGGTCACCGGTTCGAGTCCGGCCGAGGGCATGGGTGTTTAGTGTTGTTTCTGTGAATGTCTTGTCCGTGTTGTAGTGTCCTTGTGTCAATACTTGATAGCAACAAATCACATTGAGCTGGCTGTATGGCCCAGTAGCCGAATGCCATATATAAAAATAAAAAAAATAAAAATAAAAAAAAATTCTCCTGACCTGAACGTACTTTATGCCTCGTCGACGTCAAGGTCGTTAGAGCCGGGAAAGGACTAGTGGCAAGGAACTGGAATGAATTTGGCCTTGGGATTCGAACCCCCGTCCTCCCGAATGCGAGGCCAGAAATTACCGTTCACCCACTACGATCGGTCCCCTTAACCGACGGTACGTTAAAATCACCACACTTGATCAATATATGTACCTGAAATTTTTTAAGAATATTATTAAGTGACTAAAATATTCCGCGTTACCTGATCCAGCATCCGTCGATAAAATGATACTACTATGAAATTTAAGTTTCTGCCAATTTTTACCTTCACCCATATTAACTCGCAAAATTTTTGTTAGTGACGACAGAGCAATTAACGATTTTGTTAACGGCCGAGAACACACCTAAACCCATTGCGATAGTCCTATCTTTCTGAAGAAATATTTAAATTATGAGCAAATGCTTTGTTAGATTCAACCTCTGGTGTCAACCTGCTTTCCGTTCCTAGTATGATATCTACATCGTTAGTCGCAACTGCAACGTGGAATCAGATACTTTCCCTATAATACTAGGAAAATTATCCTTGGGCATTTTGTATCATTTCTGGAGTCCAAATTCACATTTTTCGTATTCGCATTCCGAAGGGAAACGGGGGAAGTATTTACAGACGGAATATTCCATTTAATTGCTCCATCACTAAGACGACCAAGATCTTCGATATAATTACATCCTCTTTGCTGTACTGAAGGGTCCTCAAGCCTCAGAGTGATCCTAAAAGTAACTCTTATCAAGACGGTTCCATAATTTGCAGGCCCTTTTGGTCGCCATTCTCGGTGTGTTGTGGACGCCCGACCTGTCAAATGCGTCCCAGGTGGCAGCTATCATTGGTGGAAGGTAGACGAAGCCCCAGTTTTTTCTGCGACTCAGCTTCTGAAAGTTACAATTCATATTGAAAATCTTCTAACATACGGCATCCCCACTATCGATGCGTGGCATGACCCGGAAAATGGAGAACTGCAACTGCAGAATTTCCCCGCTCTGCTTCATATGCCTTCTGGCCCAACTTGTCGTTGATTTTAACTATATCTGCAATAGAAACACGACATGTGTCATTAATACCAACGTGCACAGCTAGTCTTAACTAATGATACTTTGTATCTGTAGTCGCTTTAGGAATGGCCTCTAGGACATATGGTACGGTGACTCCAGGAAGACCAACAAAATGAACACTAGAATGACGGTCTGCACAATTCTTCCTAACAAGTTCTCGTAGTGGTCTCTCCTGAGGGACATTTGAGTTTCCCTTTCGCAGGCGTTGCTCGGAGTCTGTGAAAGTTTCTTTGCTGCTGCGTTTCTGGGAGTTTCACAGTTTCATCTTCAGCCTCGTGCAAAACTGAAAATGCATTACCTAGGGACAAAATATCACTTCCCTAACGGTGATTTCGCTAGACTCGGGAGTTTCTCCGCCACGGCTCCGCTCTTGGTTAGGATGTTCCATACCCGTGATTGAAGAGAAATCAGATCAGTTAAAATCTCCTCGATAGCCAGACTGCAAATCAATTTAGTACAAAAGGCGGAAACTGCTCGTAACAGCTGTTGAAGCAAAACTGACTGCTGCACTAACTAAACAGGAAATATCAGAGCTATCTACAGCACTGCATATAAATGTAACACAAGTGGCGGCAACTGCTCGTAAAGGCTGCTGAAGCTCAACTGAGCCGGATCATCATCACGTCATCTATCTGAGCATAACCCGAATTATAGATGAGCAATCCCAGGTTGATTTAGTTCTAATAGATTTTAAAAAAGCTTTCGACACTGTGCCTCACACTGGGTTACTTAGGAAACTTCGTGGTCACGGCATATCTAGACAAATATGCGACTGGGTTGCAGACTTTCTGAAGGGCAGAACACAGTGTGTAGTTCTCGACGGTGACCGTTCATCACGTACCGAAGTGAGGTCCGGGGTCCCCCAGGGAAGCGTGATAGGGCCTCTGTTGTTTCTCATATACATTAATGATTTATGCGACATAATAGGGGGGATGAAATGATTATTTGCCGATGATGCTAAATTTATCGTGAAATCAAAACCCAGGACGACTGCGCTTTGTTACAAGACGATATTATGAAAATAATTGCGTGGTGTAAAGATTGGCAGTTGGAGTTAAACGCTAAAAACTGCCAAGTCATGCGTGTAAGTAAAAAGGTGACACCAATTAACTATGAATATACAATTAATGGTACTGTCCTTAGAACGGTAGATTCCGCTAAATACCCAGGGGTAACAATTCGTAATAATTTGTCGTGGAATGAGCATATCGAGAATGTAATTGGGAAAGCAAATCGTATGCTTCGATTTCTAGGTCATAATTTAAAACAATGCACTCCGGAAGTTAAATCGATTGTATACAAGTCACTAGTACGTCCTCACTTAGAATATTGTTGTTCTGTATGGGGTTCCCATCAAAAGGGGTTAATGGAGGCATTACAGAAGGTCCAAAGAAGAGCCGCCCGATTCGTGACAGGTATATATAGTTGGAGGGAAAGCGTAAGTGCGATGTTGAAGGAGTTAGGTTGGGAAGACCTGGAACACCGAAGGCGGTGCTCTCGACGGAAGCTAATTGAAAAATTCACGACTGACGTATTTCGGAATGACATCCAGCAAATATTGCTACCAGCAACATTCATATCTCGGAATGACCGAGAAGGTAAGATAAGAGAAATCAGGGCCAGAAGCGATTCATTTCTGTACTCATTTTTCCCACGAGCGGTTAGGAAATGGAATAGAACGGATTTACCGGGCGAGTAAACTTAATTTCCGACAGGAGTAGCTTTCGATAAAGCACTCCGACCATCCTGATCTGGATTTTCCATGGTTTTCCCGGATCACTCCAGGCGAATGCTGGGATGGTTCATCATAATAGCCCATGGGCGCCTCCTGCCTTATCCCGCATATCCCTTCCAAACCATCGCCCTTTTCGATAGGTGCAATGCACCCTCCACCACACACATTTAGTGAATCGCGGAGTAATAATAATAATAACCCATACTGTCTACTGTCTTCCGTGAGCCAGGAATTTTTCCTACTTCACTTGTCTGAGTGTAAGTTGCTTTGAAATAACTTATTGCTAATGTCATATTTAGGGATTTTCTAAAAAAAAAAAAAAAAAAATGTTTTTTTTTTTGGTTCAACATGCTAGTGGAGGGTATATTACTATTTCATATTAACTAGGGACCTGTACTCCTCTCTGTTAAGTCTACTTAAGTCTAATGGAAGGAGTTACATATTTACTATATAATCTAATGGAGGGTCTATAAGTTATGTATGTACATTTGTTTTTTAGGGACCTGGAATCTAACTGCTGGGGGCCTATTTACATCTGTTGGGTGGCTTGGATTTTTGGAGGAATGGGATTTTAGATATTAAAATTTCTGGTTACAGTCAGATTTGGGCGATTAACCTCCCTCATTTCTTCAGTCTCATCGCCAATAGCAGCGATTAGCTGATATGTGGAATTGGAGCATTTTCGGAAGAATATTGTTGATTTTTCTATGATTATTTGATCTAATTTTGGAAAGCTGATATCCTTCTGATTTCCCTGTTAGGCAGGTACCTTGGCGCGTCTACAATGATGCGCAGCGCTCTCTTCTCCAGCGACTGCTGTTTTTCAACATGACAGTCGGCCGCCATACTCCATATTTCCGACCCGTAGAGTAAGGTGGGTTGGATGATCGTACGGTAAAGGAAAATTTTAGTCTCCGTGGATAGGCCTTCACCTCTCAGCAGTGGGTAGAGATAGGCTAGTTTCACACGCGATTTAAATTTAACGTCATTGATGTGTCTACCCCACGTCAGCCTTTTATCTACTCGCAGTCCCAGAGATTTTACCTGGTCCACCCAGTCTATATTAACTCCCGATGTATGAAGTTTGGTGTCAGTTAATTTAATTTTTGTGGTGAATGTGTCGCCATCTGACGGCAAAACGAGTTACTTGTATTCCGTATGATAAGTTTATTTTTGGTTTGTGAAATGTTAGTTTATGAGGCGGAGATTGTGAAGCGTCCCTGAATTTTCCTAGAATCTAGGTGATTGTTAGAAACCACATTAAACCCGCAATGAGGACGGCAGGAAAGCGGGACCCGGGACTCCGTTCGAAAACCCCAGCCCAGTGTGGTGGCGTCTAAACGCGCCGGATACACAGTCTCCTTATAAACATCATTTAAAGTTGAAGTGGAATCCAACATGGTCCCGTTCGAAGTCCCCAACCCAGTGTGGTGGCGTCTAAACGCGCCGGATACACAGTCTCCTTATAAACATCATTTAAAGTTGAAGTGGAATCCAACATGGTCCCGTTCGAAGTCCCCAACCCAGTGTGGTGGCGTCTAAACGCGCCAGATACACATAAACATCATTTAAAGTTGAAGTGGAATCCAACATGGTCCCGTTCGAAGTCCCCAACCCAGTGTGGTGGCGTCTAAACGCGCCGGATACACATAAACATCATTTAAAGTTGAAGTGGAATCCAACATGGTCCCGTTCGAAGTCCCCAACCCAGTGTGGTGGCGTCTAAACGCGCCGGATACACATAAACATCATTTAAAGTTGAAGTGGAATCCAACATGGTCCCGTTCGAAGTCCCCATCCCAGTGTGGTGGCGTCTAAACGCGCCGGATACACATAAACATCATTTAAAGTTGAAGTGGAATCCAACATGGTCCCGTTCGAAGTCCCCAACCCAGTGTGGTGGCGTCTAAACGCGCCGGATACACATAAACATCATTTAAAGTTGAAGTGGAATCCAACATGGTCCCGTTCGAAGTCCCCATCCCAGTGTGGTGGCGTCTAAACGCGCCGGATACACATAAACATCATTTAAAGTTGAAGTGGAATCCAACATGGTCCCGTTCGAAGTCCCCAACCCAGTGTGGTGGCGTCTAAACGCGCCGGATACACATAAACATCATTTAAAGTTGAAGTGGAATCCAACATGGTCCCGTTCGAAGTCCCCAACCCAGTGTGGTGGCGTCTAAACGCGCCGGATACACATAAACATCATTTAAAGTTGAAGTGGAATCCAACATGGTCCCGTTCGAAGTCCCCAACCCAGTGTGGTGGCGTCTAAACGCGCCGGATACACATAAACATCATTTAAAGTTGAAGTGGAATCCAACATGGTCCCGTTCGAAGTCCCCAACCCAGTGTGGTGGCGTCTAAACGCGCCGGATACACATAAACATCATTTAAAGTTGAAGTGGAATCCAACATGGTCCCGTTCGAAGTCCCCAACCCAGTGTGGTGGCGTCTAAACGCGCCGGATACACATAAACATCATTTAAAGTTGAAGTGGAATCCAACATGGTCCCGTTCGAAGTCCCCAACCCAGTGTGGTGGCGTCTAAACGCGCCGGATACACATAAACATCATTTAAAGTTGAAGTGGAATCCAACATGGTCCCGTTCGAAGTCCCCAACCCAGTGTGGTGGCGTCTAAACGCGCCGGATACACATAAACATCATTTAAAGTTGAAGTGGAATTAAACATGGTCCCGTTCGAAGTCCCCATCCCAGTGTGGTGGCGTCTAAACGCGCCGGATACACATAAACATCATTTAAAGTTGAAGTGGAATCCAACATGGTCCCGTTCGAAGTCCCCAACCCAGTGTGGTGGCGTCTAAACGCGCCGGATACACATAAACATCATTTAAAGTTGAAGTGGAATCCAACATGGTCCCGTTCGAAGTCCCCAACCCAGTGTGGTGGCGTCTAAACGCGCCGGATACACATAAACATCATTTAAAGTTGAAGTGGAATCCAACATGGTCCCGTTCGAAGTCCCCAACCCAGTGTGGTGGCGTCTAAACGCGCCGGATACACATAAACATCATTTAAAGTTGAAGTGGAATCCAACATGGTCCCGTTCGAAGTCCCCAACCCAGTGTGGTGGCGTCTAAACGCGCCGGATACACATAAACATCATTTAAAGTTGAAGTGGAATCCAACATGGTCCCGTTCGAAGTCCCCATCCCAGTGTGGTGGCGTCTAAACGCGCCGGATACACATAAACATCATTTAAAGTTGAAGTGGAATCCAACATGGTCCCGTTCGAAGTCCCCAACCCAGTGTGGTGGCGTCTAAACGCGCCGGATACACATAAACATCATTTAAAGTTGAAGTGGAATCCAACATGGTCCCGTTCGAAGTCCCCAACCCAGTGTGGTGGCGTCTAAACGCGCCGGATACACATAAACATCATTTAAAGTTGAAGTGGAATCCAACATGGTCCCGTTCGAAGTCCCCAACCCAGTGTGGTGGCGTCTAAACGCGCCGGATACACATAAACATCATTTAAAGTTGAAGTGGAATCCAACATGGTCCCGTTCGAAGTCCCCAACCCAGTGTGGTGGCGTCTAAACGCGCCGGATACACATAAACATCATTTAAAGTTGAAGTGGAATCCAACATGGTCCCGTTCGAAGTCCCCAACCCAGTGTGGTGGCGTCTAAACGCGCCGGATACACATAAACATCATTTAAAGTTGAAGTGGAATCCAACATGGTCCCGTTCGAAGTCCCCAACCCAGTGTGGTGGCGTCTAAACGCGCCGGATACACATAAACATCATTTAAAGTTGAAGTGGAATCCAACATGGTCCCGTTCGAAGTCCCCAACCCAGTGTGGTGGCGTCTAAACGCGCCGGATACACATAAACATCATTTAAAGTTGAAGTGGAATCCAACATGGTCCCGTTCGAAGTCCCCAACCCAGTGTGGTGGCGTCTAAACGCGCCAGATACACATAAACATCATTTAAAGTTGAAGTGGAATCCAACATGGTCCCGTTCGAAGTCCCCAACCCAGTGTGGTGGCGTCTAAACGCGCCGGATACACATAAACATCATTTAAAGTTGAAGTGGAATCCAACATGGTCCCGTTCGAAGTCCCCAACCCAGTGTGGTGGCGTCTAAACGCGCCGGATACACAGTCTCCTTATAAACATCATTTAAAGTTGAAGTGGAATCCAACATGGTCCCGTTCGAAGTCCCCAACCCAGTGTGGTGGCGTCTAAACGCGCCGGATACACATAAACATCATTTAAAGTTGAAGTGGAATCCAACATGGTCCCGTTCGAAGTCCCCAACCCAGTGTGGTGGCGTCTAAACGCGCCGGATACACATAAACATCATTTAAAGTTGAAGTGGAATCCAACATGGTCCCGTTCGAAGTCCCCGTCCCAGTGTGGTGGCGTCTAAACGCGCCGGATACACAGTCTCCTTATAAACATCATTTAAAGTTGAAGTGGAATCCAACATGGTCCCGTTCGAAGTCCCCAACCCAGTGTGGTGGCGTCTAAACGCGCCGGATACACAGTCTCCTTATAAACATCATTTAAAGTTGAAGTGGAATCCTCAGTTATCTTTTTGATATGTTTAACTTTATTGTGCACAAATAGTTCATATAAAATGCTACGTAGAACCGTCTTTATCTGGAAATTGGTTTAGGCGTATATATATACCGACTCTGTTGAATGTTTATACGTGTGACTACTTAACAGTCATGACAACATTCATCCTGAGAACAGTAACATCTTTTTGATATTTTTGTATTATCTGGTGACCCAATATTTGACAACTGGAACTATGCGACCGCGGCCTGTGTTGCCATTTTTTGACATAGAAAAAGTTACTCGTTTGCGTCTCTCGGAGGAATATTAAGCACGGAGTATACTTTCTCATTTATGACTCGCCCTACATTATGGTTATTAATCTACGACGTACTTTTCTATTTTTGTGCGCGGCAGTTTGGTGGAACGCGTTAAAGTGCCGCTACATAGAAGACGGGGAGGTACAACGGGCAGAAATCTCTGCCGACCCAATTACTGATTTAGGCGGTTTTCCGCAATCAACTTGTCGAATGTTGGGTGGGTTCTCAATTTATGACACTAAAGCTGCACTTTATAGCTTAAGGCTTTACGCGTCGCCGACGACGAGCTTATTAGTGGCGGGGATGGACTGGAAAAGAGGAGGGGGTGGTGGAAAGGGCAGGTAATGGAAAAGAATTCGTCTATGGCATTATAAACGAACCATCACGGAATTTGCATGGAGTGATTTCTTTAAAACCATGAAAAATCGAAATCTGAATGGGCAGATGGGGATTCGTACCCGCTCACCCAACGCGACAGGTACTTCCACAAAGTTACTCGTAACGGAAAGTACTAAACTGATACCTCTCACTGACAGATGGCAAAACTTCTGCTGTTCTGGCGTTAGTATCCATCATTGAGGTAGACGTGGTTATTAGACGTCATATCCTTTGTCAAGATTCTTATCTAGGCTCACGAGTTTAAACGATCACAGTACTGACTAATTCAACTGGCTGATAAAAGATGTTAATTTCTGACTGGCTGTATGTAGATATCAATTTTCTTTTTTGCCATTATAAATTGTTGAGAAACACTCATCCAGTACGAGTAGGATTTTTAATCATTTTGATTGCTAAATTATCTTAATATTTCAAAAATATTTATATCTATCCCAAGTCAGAAAACTCGTTACAAAAATTACAGTTTTTTTAACTTTTCTCAGTTTTGCCCACGTAGACAGGAACCATGCATATTTAGACTCAATCTTATGGTTTAAAACAAATTTTTTGCATTTTCAGACAGCCCCACGTGTCATGGATATCGCACTTTCATGATAATCCTAAGATGAATTAAATTCCCTGTTCAAGCGCTCATTCCATTATCAGAGTCATAAGCTTTAGCGTGATACTGCACTCTAATTGACCAAATATATAACAGCAATTTGACTAAGTCGCATTCAACCTGGAAAGCCAGAATTATAGAGCTTTTATAAATATAAAGAAAAATGGAATCTTGTTACTGTCGCTTCACAGTCTGTATGAACGTCACAGAGCCCTGGCTCGTAAATGAAACAAGTGTCATAATTTAAATTTGCACATGTTGCGTTGACCCAACGCCATTTATGTAATCTTTTGTAGCATTATAGTCTATGTAGGTTCCATGTAAGTAAAGGGGATCAGGGAAAAAAATCGTATCCTGGGTGATGGATACAGATGTTTATAGTCAGTCCAGTAGAGGAATAAGATATTTTCTCACTGACAAATAAAGCCGTGAGTGACTGTAAAAGTTGTTAATTTTAGGCCATTTCTGTTACTAGGTCTACCCCAAAAACGGCATTACCTGGGAACCTTAGATTTGTCCACAATATCGATCATATCTTACATTTAAATGATAAATTCTAGAAGCACAAACTTCTAATACACTTTATAGCTTGTGAACGAATAAAGCAAATGCTTTAATTTTGAAGTTAATTTGCCATTAATTGATATTATTTCGCCGACAGTGCTCTTAATTCAGGGTGCATTCAATCCTAAGGCACCTCTGATATATTTGATTTGAACTGAACGATGGCGTTAATAGCTCGAGTGGCTACGTGGTAAGGCACTGAAGACGTGTGGAGCGGTACCAGACTTTGATTTTTATGCCAAGCGACTGTATTCTAACCAACCACTTGCAAGAAATACGTTTAGGTCATTATAGTACGGAACTCTAAGTGTGCAAGGTTTGTCTCACACTTGCTCTTTTTTTCTGTTAGGTCTTTACGACATGTTAATGTGGAGATCAAAACAATTTTTTTTTTTTGGCTTTACGCCTCGTCGGCGGCGAGGTAATTAGATGGCGGAAAGGACTGAGGACAAGGAACGGGAACGAATCAGCTATAGCCTTTTGAAGGAAGTATTCCGGAGTGATTTGGGGAAACCATGGAATGCCCGGAGGGGTATTCTGAATGCGAGGCCAGAGCGTTTCCGCTCACCCAACACGCTCGGTCGAGGATGAGGGGTAAGGAACGGGAAAGAATCCGGCCATGGACTTTTGGAGTATTGATCATGGCATTCGCTTTGAGTGATTACAGGAAACCTAGGAAAACAGAATTCTAGAATGCCACACCGAGGATCAAGCCCGCGTCCTACTGAATGCCAGGCCCGAGAAAGTTAATTTAACCACTCACCCACCAGTATCAATTAGTGTCCCTCCACTTACTTCTCTGAACTATACGCTACGCAAACATAATAAACAACAAATATATTGTGGGATCTGTTATGACCGAGGGCTGTGCTAAAGTTGATGATGTCATGGCAACAGGATTTCGTAATTTGACTCAGTAGTAAGATGACTGACGATCGATAGAAACGTCATTGACTCGCGTCTCGCAGTTGGCTGTAATTTTTAAAGATCCTTAATCAGCTCTGTCTCTTAAGGCAAAGTTTGTTTTGTGTGCGTTAAGCACACTAGAACGCTTTGTAGTTCGGCTACCTTGTAAAACTGTTAGTCCCAATTACCTAGTCGGTCTATACTGTACATGGTGCAAAGGTGGATTTCCCATTTGGTAGGAAGAATCTGTAACTATATCTTTAGCATCACACTGATTTAGTATTGGTTACCTTGAAAACGGAACATGTATGGTTTAGATGTGTGAGTGGGTATTAGAAAACTGCATGTTCATACAGAATATTTTTCGAGAAAAAAAAACTCGGTTAAAAACGGCAAAAATGCTGTCGACTTCTTGCACTGACTTGGTACTGCAGCGTTTATGAAATTTAGTCCTCCTTGTTGTGTAGCAAATCATGATGTAGTGGAACAATGAATCAAAGACTTATTGTTAGTATAATCAACCCTTTATATATCGTTGAAAGGCATATAAATAGATGCAAACGAGCTACCCAGCAGCCGATGGATTCTTGCCAACGCTGGTGCATTAAACTCATGAATAACAAAGTCGCCAGAGCTACCGATCAATCGTATTTACACACCGCTCCTACGTAATTAATCCAGAGTTGGGGAACTGTAGGCAGAATTTCTTTCGCTTTCATATTTGTTAATTTAGTTAGTGACGTACACGATATCAGCTTTCATGTTTAATGTTAAATACATAGTGAGTGGTCTGGTAGCTCAGTTGGTAAGGTGCTTTCGCTCAGAATTTGGATCATGGGTTTAAATCCCGGGGAGGTCAGTAAATTTTAAGAATTTTAAGGGTTCTGATTGACAGGTTGCAAGAATACGAATTTACTTTCTTTTAGTAGGTACTAAAGATGCCGAGTGGACAGTCAACAAGTAAGGTATGTAAATAGGCAGTTCCCGCGATCACCAAGAATACTACACGAAAGCAACGAAAATCATGTAATTTGATAACTCGATCTAAGCAATAATCAGGTCATTTCGGCTTGCTTTATTACATACAGAGAACCATTGGATTGGCGTTCAAGATTCGAAACTGAATAGGATAGCAGAATAACCTCCACGTAAGTCAAGCCATTTTTTACGGTTTTGGAGAGAAATTTTTCAAATTTCTTCATATTTCATAATTTACTTCGGTTAATAATTTTTTCGCTATGTCTTTCTTTGTACTTCTTTTTTTTCTTTAATCATACTTTTATTAAATGAACTACCAGCCAAAAAACAAAAATGACTAGTCACTTAGGGAAAAATTCTGTAACTGAAGGTCAAAGCATGAATTTGTTATTTTCAGAAACAATTTTTATTTTAGAAATAACAAATTCAAAAGTCGATCTTCAGTTACTCAATTTTTTCTAAATGGATAATCATTTTTCTTTTTTAGATGCAAATTTATTTGCTAAAGAACACTATCGAAGGCAAATTAAAGAACTAGAAAGAAAGGGACAGCGAAAAATAATACCGGTGAAGAGAAAAGGATAGTGAAAAAAAAAAATCTCCTAACCAGTAAAAAAAAGCCTGAAGGTACATGGGGATTATTCTGGTAGATATTGAGCAACCCTATTCAGTTTTTCATTTTTTTTTTTTTTTTTATTTTGTATGACACTCCCCATGCTAACCTGCAAATTCCGACAGTAACTTTTTCATGTGCCTTCTTTGGAAAGTATTTTAAGTAGTTTAGTAGTTTTCTCAGTGCTGTCCCAAGGAATAAATACCCGTAGCGATGTTTTTTTTTTTTTTTTTTTTTTTTTTTTATTTTTTTTTTTTTTAATATAGTGTAACTTTAGTCAGAATCCAAGGACCTTCCCATCATTTGCCTATAAGGTTTTAAAAATGAAATCAAGACAGCCAGTGCTTCAGTCACAACATTTTAACACATGACCGTCTATTACGGTAGCGCTTTAACCAACAAATCATAAAAGCCACAGAGTATGTTTCACGTTAGCTTATATGGTTTACAGCAGTCTGTGGTAACGCAACGCTATAATACACCAATATTTGTGAAAATTGTAATACCAAGAAGGAGACAGATGATTACAATGAAATTTATTCCACTTATTTCCATCATTACAATACAAAAATGATTTGAATTACAGAACTGTACACGCATTTTACCCTGGGAATCACGAACGGCGGTGTGACGTGCTGCAATCAGAGCCTCTAGACGTCGTGGCGTGGAATCAAAGAGAGTTTGAATATACTGCAGGCGCCTCCACAAAGCATCGAGAGTGGTTTCAGAAAGACTAGAACGAACAAGTAGCATGGTTCAGGCCGGGGAAGCAGTGGTGCCCGCCGTTCTTCGAAGAGGGCTTTCACATTCCTCGCCACATGTCTGCAGGAGAGGCAGTGGTTCGAGTTATAAAACCTGCGTGTCACAAGCCCTCAGCAGACGGCGTCAAACCGTCGTCGCATTCATGTACACAAGGCCGGATCCAGGGGGGGATCACGTAGTCGAGGTCTAACTAGTACATGCTTCAAAATTATTATAGTACCTATATATAAATAAAAGATAAATTAATTTAATTGCGTTATATCAAAATAATTTTAATCAATAACAAAATCAATTATTCTCTTCTGAACTCTCGCGAATCTTGTTATGACTTCCTCTACTTGAACGAGTATGGTTTTGTGAACGTGCAGAAGTACCGGTCCAGTTAGGTGGTCTTCTGCCAGTGACGCTCGAAGTCAAGTTTTGAGCCTCCTGAGACCAGAAAAAGATCTCTCTGCCAATGGGACACTATCCGGTAGTGTGGCAAGATTACACAGATGTGTGTTTACGATGGGATATACAGGGTGTTACAAAAAGGTACGGCCAAACTTTCAGGAAACATTCCTCACACACAAACAAAGAAAATATGTTATGTGGACATGTGTCCGGAAACGCTTACTTTCCATGTTAGAGCTCATCAGATTCAGTGGCCGATGGATTGGTTGAGGCGGACCAATTCCATGGCCCCCACGCTCTCCTGACCTCAACCCTCTTGACTTCCATTTATGGTGGCATTTGAAAGCCCTTGTATTCGCAACCCCGGTACCAAATGTAGAGACTCTTCGTGCTCGTATTGTGGACGGCTGTGATACAATACGCCATTCTCCAGGGCTGCATCAGCGCATCAGGGATTCCATGCGACGGAGGGTGGATGCATGTATCCTCGCTAACGGAGGACATTTTGAACATTTCCTGTAACAAAGTGTTTGAAGTCACGCTGGTACGTTCTGTTGCTGTGTGTTTCCATTCCATGTTTAATGTGATTTGAAGAGAAGTAATAAAATGAGCTCTAACATGTAAAGTAAGCGTTTCCGGACACATGTCCACATAACATATTTTCTTTGTTTGTGTGTGAGGAATGTTTCCTGAAAGTTTGGCCATACCTTTTTGTAACACCCTGTATGTTAGCATGACATTTTTATATTAAATTTGAAATCTACTTGCGGAATGTTTGATTCCGTTACCATTTTACTATCAGCCAATATTCGCTTATAATGACTGATAATGCAGTGTCGTCTATTACCTGCTTATAATCGAATGCGAGTTGCTTAATTGTTTCAACGTCTTCATTAGTATAGGTATAATTGACTTTCGGAACCAAAGCGACTAGTTGAAATAAAGTATTTCAGGAGACAAATGGTCTTGTGGATCATTTATTATAGAATCTAGAAGTATGATGTATACAGTAGACTTGCGCATTATAGTTCGCGAAGAAGAGCGCCCAGTTTAGTTCGCAGCTCCCTCGCGAACTAGTTCGCTCTTTTAGTTCGTTAGTTCGCGTCTCGAATTCAGAGAAACAGATCGTTCGCTCGCCTTGCTACCGCTACTGCACGCGCTGTTTTGTTTGTTATGTCAGTTTTATTAGGACATAATCATTTTTTGTCGTTTCTAAATGGAATTTAATATGACCTTCTTAACAAAAGTTATTGCTTAATAATAGCCCTTTCAAATGATATTAGCATGATCAGTTACCGCCGATAAACCAAAGTGCTCATTGTCCTTTGCACAAATGTGTAAACTGAATAACTGTGCTGTTTTTACTATTTACTTTACATACATTCGTAGAATATTAATTTTTAAATGGATTTATTTATTAGTTCATGGAAGAAACATTACTTATAAAAGGCGCTAATGACCCCGCTATCGACGCGCCCTTAAACTCCAACAACAGCACAACATTACTTATAAAATATTATAAATATTTTGATGAATTAAAATACCCGTTTATAAGTAATCGGCTTTTTTTTATTTAAATATAGTTTTGGAAATCATGAACAAAATATAATTCTACTATTGGCAACAAGTTAAGTACTATATGACAGAAACAATATTACCTATATTATTAAGAAAAGTAACAGTAATACTTCCAAAGTGATACCTAACAATTAGACATGTGACGATTGAATGAGAAACTGGTAACAATAATGAAAGTGCGTAAATTTCCAGAAAATTGGAAGTCATTGAGCTATTTTTTTATTAGTGTAGGGGAGGATAATCCTACACACATTCACAATATTTTGGCGTCGAATGAAACTGATGAAGACACAAAAGTTAAAATCTTTTTGAATTTCGCATGTCATTTCTTTACATAACTTTCACAAATCTGTTAACCAACAGACTGAGATATGTATTATATTATGTCAGCTTTAAAATCAGCGCTAGAAAAATGTAAAAGATACTGTTTCTTTGGTTAAGAAAACAAGAAAAAGCCTTTAGAAGCCAAATTCTCCACAGAAAGTGATAATATTAAAAATAATGCTCTAGTATTCGTTGATTAAAGTCTAGAGTATTTTAGTAAATAGTTAGATTTTAATTAAAGCAATTGGCTATAGAAAATCCAAAAATTAAATTTAAAGCACGAGGTTTCATTTGATGGCTGTGAGACAATATTAGAGGTTCTAAATTTATGAGAAAGAAATTAGTATCAAAGTGAACGAACTTTACTCTGAACTAACAATATTACACGAAATCTAGGTAAAAGTAAGAGCAGTATTTCATTAGTAAAAATGAGCTTTTGATCGACATTAATTTAACAACTGAAAGCGATAAAGCATATTACAATTTTACTGTAGACAGAAAATTGTTAAAGATGCAAGAAGTGCAACAAAAAAAATATAGCATTAAATGTAAAATAGTAAAAAAACATATCCTTTGTCCTTTTCTACTCTTTCGTAAAATATTATATTTCTGAAGTGTACTATGTTTTTATAGGTTATTCTAAAAAAACATTCTACCACTAACCGAAAAAATGTTGGTAATCCTACCGGCGAATGGTGATAGTTCGCGACCGGGAATGCTCAGTTTAGTTCGCGAACGGTACCGCTCAGTTAGTTCGCGAGCGGTAGCGCTGTATTTAGTTCGCGAACGATACCGCTCAGTTTAGTTCTTGAGCGGTAGCGCTGTGTTTAGTTCGCGAACGATACCGCTCAGTTAGTTCGCGAGCGGTTGCGCTGTGTTTAGTTCGCGAACGATACCGCTCAGTTTAGTTCGCGAGCGGTAGCGCTGTGTTTAGTTCGCGAACTATACCGCTCAGTTTAGTTCGTGAGCGGTAGCGCTGTGTTTAGTTCGCGAACGATACCGCTCAGTTTAGTTCGTGAGCGGTAGCGCTGTGTTTAGTTCGCGAACGATACCGCTCAGTTAGTTCGCGAGCGGTTGCGCTGTGTTTAGTTCGCGAACGATACCGCTCAGTTTAGTTCGCGAGCGGTAGCGCTGTGTTTAGTTCGCGAACTATACCGCTCAGTTTAGTTCGCGAGCGGTAGCGCTGTGTTTAGTTCGCGAACTATACCGCTCAGTTTAGTTCGTGAGCGGTAGCGCTGTGTTTAGTTCGCGAACGATACCGCTCAGTTTAGTTCGTGAGCGGTAGCGCTGTGTTTAGTTCGCGAACGATACCGCTCAGTTAGTTCGCGAGCGGTTGCGCTGTGTTTAGTTCGCGAACGATACCGCTCAGTTTAGTTCGCGAGCGGTAGCGCTGTGTTTAGTTCGCGAACTATACCGCTCAGTTAGTTCGCGAGCGGTAGTGCTGTGTTTAGTTCGCGAACGATACCGCTCAGTTTAGTTCGTGAGCGGTAGCGCTATGTTTAGTTCGCGAACTATACCGCTCAGTTTAGTTCGTGAGCGGTAGCGCTGTGTTTAGTTCGCGAACGATACCGCTCAGTTTAGTTCGTGAGCGGTAGCGCTGTGTTTAGTTCGCGAACTATACCGCTCAGTTAGTTCGCGAGCGGTAGCGCTGTGTTTAGTTCGCGAACTAGGTCGCTCCGCTCTGGAATTCCAGAAAGACAGCTCATTCGCTCGCTTTGCTAGCGCTACTTCACGCGCTCTCTTCTTTGTTATAATAGTTGTCTTTTAAGTGTTAATGGGATCAAAGTGTGTTTTGTTTGCACATTCCATGTTAAATTTCCGTTTTTACTTCTGCAATAATTATTAATGTTTAACAGTTACATTTTTTTATTTTATGTTTATATCTGTCTCTTCAGTGAAATGTGTCCACAGCGAACTGTGTTACCTTTTAGGTAATAAAATAAAACAAAAGTTGGTCTTCGGGAAAGGATCGAACGAACTAACGAACTAAGGAGCGAGAGATCTGGGAACTAGTTCGCGTATTTCGCTCGTGGGAGCGCTCTTCCGAACTAGTTCGTTCGCGAACTACACAAGACTAGTATACAGCCCTACCGAAATACTCTTCAACTGATTGAACACGTAGGTTATTGGCTCTATGCATTTATATCGGCACTGTTCTGGGGCATTAAATTTCCATCGCAAATTTCTCGGCAAATTCTTTTGACTCTTCAAAACATTTGTTCCATTTTTTATCTCAGAACACTCATTGTATCATTTATTTTGTCAGTAGAACTTCTTTTTTTTAAGATAACTGAGTTCGTCTGCAATACTCTGCTTAAGGATATAGTTGTACAAGTACCTGAAAAATAAAATAAGGTATATTTCTAACTAACCGAGTAATTAATAAAATCTATGTATACTATTATAAATCTGTGAGAAACCTGCGTGTGCCTGATGTTTTGAAATGGCATCACGCAAAAAATTCTTCATCAATTAAGATGGTACTCTCAAATATTATGAGCTTATGTTCCAGATTAAAATCTGCGAATACAGCATGCGACTTGTATGTACCGAGGAACGGAGAATGAAATTATAACTATTTCTAGAAGGAGAAATAAGCGCGCAGATCACTCTGTATTCGATATGAGCATTCAATAAACACTGACAAAATATCACACTACGATCATGCTTAGATTCTGTTTTATTTTTTCACTTCGATTATTTAGTTCTCAGTTTTTTACAGTAAAATAAACATAATACGTGAATCAAACGTGGTAAAAATCTTAAACGTAATAAGAATCTTAAAATGAATAGTTAGTTTGGGAAAAGTCATTAATAATTCGCATTTTACCAGCACTAAAAACCGTCAACTTCCTAGCCAGTAGTGTCACATTTACTCATTGCTTTTCAGAGATCAGAGCAAGAACATTATTACATATTCAATGATGCTATTCGTTTAAAAGCGTGAAAATTAATGCAACTGATAAACTAATAGCTCTGCAGTAGGAAAATTTGCTCTTATGGCTAAAAGTAAAACGGTGATTACATGTCAGCGTGATACGAAGCCCGACTGAAAGGAAGGTTTGAATACAGTGACCAGTCGCAGTTGTTATTAACTAACGTTCATAACCTCGATTTTGTAATGTACGTTTTATATTGTAGCTTAAATCGTCATAAAGTTCGAATTACTTACGTACTATTAGACGAAAGCAGTAAGGAACCACTGAAATTTTAAAAAAAATCAACTAGGAATCCTAAAATATTATGCTCCATCGCGCAAATTACAGAACTAAATCCATCGTGCCTTACACATTAACAAAACATGGCAGCAGTCATTCTGTCCAGGCTACATTTCAAAGTAACCACAACCTCCACTAATACCGCCGTTCGAAAATCAAAGGTGCTTAATTTAATTTAATTTTGATTTCAATGGAGTGCACGCTCTGGTAGCAATTTCCCTACGCACCCTTCTTAGTCTTTTCATGCACCCACCTACATTTGCCCTCTACAAATTTCAACTTTAAATTCTTTCAACTTTTTTCGTAAATTATTCATCATTTCTCTTGGTAACTTATTCCAATCCCTGACACCCTTACCTAAAAACAGAATCTTCCTACACCTTTGTGCCTGAAATCGAGTGTCAGCTTGTAGTCACGGTTATCTTTTCCCATACATGCATTACTTTTAATTCTAATGCCAATATCTTTCAATGCCTCATCACCAGTATACGCCTTGTAGACTCCATGACCCTCTTCACCCTCCTCCTGTCTTACATTGAATCCCATTCCAGCTCTTTTATCATATCTGTTACTGATTGCATTCTGCAGTTATTTCCAGAAACAAATCTAGCAGCCCATTTTTGCACCCTCTCCAACTCCTGCATTTGATACTCAAAATGTGGGTCCCTTACTATACTACCACATTCAAGCAATGGTCTGACCAAAGTTTTGTAACCCACTTCCTTTTCTTCTCTCGTACATCCCCTCATCACTCTTACCGACAAGTGCAGAATTTTGAAACCTTTTCCTACTGCCTGTCCAATGTGTCCTGCCCTGTTAAGCTTGTTATCAAATGTAATACTAAGATATTTACATTTCAAGTCTTTAACATTGTAGTGGGTGCCTTGGTGGGCAAACTACGTTACAATTATCTTTCATACCTTTATGATTAATAAAAGGGGATTTTTACTTTTAATTTTTTTTTTGAAGGAGTGAAAATTATTTAATTTTACAAGAATCTTGATGTTAGTTGGAATTTAGGAAAATTGTCACAATATGACATTTATTTTCTTATCATTGGCGATTACAAGTCTGAGCGAATTTACCGTTAATATTAACACAAATTGGCAAAATCATAAAAGCAACGCTCACAGGTACAATTAGCCGTCATGAGCAAGCAAACAATTGTATATTTACTTTTAAATATATCTCAGAATCAGAATGCAAGAAATAATGACAATTGGAAACAATGAAAAATACAAGTTATAACGACCTCAGACAAAGGTATCATAATACTGTGACTTTACAGTAAAAAAGGAAAATCATGGGCGCCATGAATGAACAATATATCATTCGAAAATAACTAGTTCTTGCAAATTATGCCGCTAGCTCAGGGTTTTTTACAATTACAAAGTGAGAACATGGATCTATCCTCTCAAAGTCGTTTGAGGGTTCTGTTTCATGGAATGCACAATCAGATGGCTTGGTCGTAATAAGTCCTCTTCCGTTTTTATCCTTTTATATAGCATTATGTCATCCGCAGACAATACAAATTCTGGTAGTAAACCAACACAATTATTTATCAGTATAATGAATAGCAATGGTTCCAATACATTACCCTGTTGCACTTTCATTGTTACTTCCACTTCTTTTGATGCTACATTTCCTAAGCTAACTTTTTGTTTTCTACCTTTTAAAAATTCTTCTACCCACCATACACTTTCTCATCCATTCCAATAGTTTTTACCTTATTTACTATCATTTTGTGGCGCACTCTGTCAAAAGCCTTTGAAAGATCTAGTGCTACACTGTCAATTTGGCCTCCCTTGTCCATTTCATCCGAAATATCTTGCATATATACCACCAACCAAGTTTCGCATGAATAATCTTGCCTAAAGAGTTCTTGAAAATCACTTACACTCCTCACATATATTTCTCCATCAATTTACCTATCACTGCTCTCAAACTGATTGACCTATAATTTTCGACTCTATTACTTACTCCTCCTTTATTTACCGGCGCTACTATCGCACTTTTTCAGTCCTCTGGTATGCATAAAGGATCCAGACTCAATTTAAATATTTCTAGATAAGGTACAATATCACATCTGGCTATCTTTAAGATATCTGAGTAATATTATCTACACCCGCCCCTTAAAAAAATTTCAGCCTTCTTAGTTCCTCCAGATATTCTCAGGATGAAATTCAAATTTGTTAGTCTGCTCATTTCTAATTGTGTTGTTAAGCTCGTTATCCGATTTCCTCCCCACCCCCCTCCCGTTCCTGATTCACTGTCCATAATGGTTCACTAAACCAGTTACTTAAAATCTCTGCCTTTTTAAAATCTTCAGTAACTTATCCATCTTATCTATAAGCGTCTCAACACTCTCCCTTCCTGTCTGTTTTCTAACATAACCATAGAAATTTCTTGATGCATCAGTCAATGGTCCCACTGCTTGACAATACTCTTCATAAACCCATCTTTAGCCACCTTCTTAGCTATTATCAAGTACTTGTTTAGTTAAATGATTCTTAAGACTTCCGCGACTGTCTTTGTACATGCTTTATTGCTTTACGGGCTATGCCGCGTCGTTTATTTGATTACCTTAGCTTTCGGCTGCTATACTACAGCCTTCTTCAGAGATACTGTTTTTATTTAGGTTGAATTTGCAGGAGTTCCTACACCACCTGAATAGTGCCCATCCAAGAATCAAATTCACCATGGAAGTGGAAGAAAACGGACAACTGCCATTCCTCGATGTCCTGGTTCAAAAGCGAGGTGATGGACGTTTGGGTCATACGGTGTACCGCAAGGCGACCCACACCAATAGATATCTGCACGCCATGTCGCACCATCACCCAGCAACGAAGAGAGGCGTATTAACATCGCTGAATTTAAGAGCGAAGACAGTATGTGACTCGGAAAGTCTGAGGGAAGAAATGTAGACTCTTACAAACGCCTATAGTGAATCAGACATCAGAAGGGTTCTCAGACCTAAAAAACCCATGGAAGACGTCAACTTATCGCATGAGACCAATGTGCCAAGGAAATTCGCCTGTCTTCCATACATACGTGGCATCACTGACCGGATTGGGAAACTGTTTAAGCGGTTGGAGGTGCGAATCATATACAAAGCTCACTGCAAACTCGGCCAATCATTATCCAGAGTGAAAGATAAATTACACCCACACCAGCTTACGGGTGTTTACGAGATCCCCTGCAGCTGTGGCAGTGTATACATCGGAGAGACAGGTCGCACAGTGGCGGAGAGACTTAAAGAACATATCCGCCACTACAAATACAACAACAGCGACAAATCTGCCGTCGTTCGCCATGCTATTGACACCGGGCATGAAATAAAATTTCAAGATACGAGGCTGCTGTGGAGAGAAGACCAGTGGTGGCCTCGACGTGTGAAAGAGGAAGCAGAAATCTTTAAGAATTCAAACAACATCAACGAAGATAACGGCCTCTTTCTCTGTGATGTTTGGCGACGGTTGCTATTTCAACCTAAATAAAAACAGTATCTCTGAAGAAGGCTGTAGTATAGCAGCCGAAAGCTAAGGTAATCAAATAAACGACGCGGCATAGCCCGTAAAGCAATAAAGTATGTACTTGTTTAGTTGTTTTTAAATATTCCCTACTACCCTGCTGTCTCTTAACTCTGTTATATTCTCTTCTTACCAACCTCTTTAACACCCTCACTTCCCTATTACAGTACACTGGTTCTCTACTTTATGTTTTGTTTCGGAATAAATATTTCTTCCCCCTTTCTTATTATTTCCTTGAACTCTTCCCACCTTGACTCTACTGTACTTGTGAATTCCCTCCAATTGCTGAAACGTTCTCGGAAATATCTCTGACACGTGCATCAATACATTCTCTGTATTGTCATCGAAAGTTGATCGGTTAGAACTAATTACTTGCGGCTGTAATCAGTAATATATCATCAGAGAAAGCTTAGGAAATTAAAAATAAGTCCTGACGATCTTAAGTGATACCACGTAAGATTAGTTTTAATCCACACAAATTCTTATATTAAAGCAGTAGTAATTGGTGTAATCAATACATCGTCAAAATTAAACCAATATCGAAATAGAAAATAATTTGATTTTTTGGAGGATAATTGCTTTTTCATTTAGGACGTAAATAAATTTTCATTATTGCCGTATTTTTATTATTACCGTAATTATTGTTAAAGAAAACTCTTACACTATAAGACACTACCATACATACGAAGTCGTGGGTAACTGCTAGTAAGTTATTAAATTTTTGCTTTCATGCATTAGTATATATATAAGGTAATAAATAAAATATTTAGGTACCTACCTAAAACCCCGCTCAAGCAGATAGATAATATTATAAAGTCTGAATTGAACAATGTTTGCAGTAAGCAACGCGCGTCATTAGCATTTTCGTTGTCTTACCATGTAGAAATTTTCACTGTCTGATGACATTGTAGACGGCCATTATGCCTCTCAACCGAACGCGTCTCGCAGATACCTTTCATTGTAGCTCCAAATTCTTAAAAAAAAGTAAAAATTAATAATAATAATAATAATAATTCCTTTTAGCGGATGAATTGGCAGTTTCATTGTGTCCTAGTTACTAACGGCAAGAAATGGCTGGATGACATAGATAACATGTTATTAAGAACAGGACTGTTGCTTGTACAGCATATCAAAATTTGCAACTATTTTCGCAAGCTCCATATCGCCTAGATCGTTATCATCACATTTAGGCGTATCGTAAGCATCACAGAAAGTCACAAAACTTTCTTTATTATAATATTGTGGATGTATTTAAATGAAAGGCTGAGCTGTGAGATATGTGTTATGTTTGTTGTTTCATCGAATAAAATATAAAAGTATTTAGTTACATTCACATTCAGTAAAATACTTTCCTAACTGATTTCATTGCAAACATCAATCAACTAATTTTGCAAAATTTTGCTGATGTATGTTGAATTAGCCTTAGAAGTCTCTAAATGATGCTGCTATGCTATGTCACGAGATTCTACACGGAGTTTTAAAAGTGCTGCCTTCATCAACTACCGTGCTGTTGTTACTTGCTTCTTTATCGAAAAATTTGTCCTCATCGCGATGACCACGTAACGATATATCTTGATGAACACAAAAAATTATCGTTTTGGCAATTGGTCGTAAGCTTTTCTTTATTTTCATTAACGTTTGTCATTTTCTTACTGCTAAATTTGGTTTTCAGTTTTGTGAAAAGATGTTAAAAAGCTTTTTCCAGCTTCGACAGCTATTTCGTGGTATTTATTTCGCTGGTGAGTTAGCAACACACCATTTTTACCAAGAAAATCATCGAAAGCTTTTAATGGATCTTTTATGAATCGTTTTAGAGGTGTTTTTGACTGTGTGGCAACTCAAAGGCGTTACTGTAAATAAACATAATATTTTCTGTAAAGGTCTTGGTCTTTATGCGATAAAACAAGCCAGTGAAAGTTGTCAATGTGTGACTTCTAAAATATATATAGGCAACTAATGTTTGTCGATAAATATAGCTCTTGTTGAAACGTCTAGGTATTTTCTTACAAACCATCCAATATCTGAGGAAAATTTCGATTGAGATAGCAAACTTTTTATCTGATTAGAACTGTAAGTCGACGTACACGAAATCGGCAAGCATAGAACAGCTTCAGCAGGAGTAATATTTTCTTCTTCATCTAAGGTTAAGGTAGTTGTTGAAGCATCGGCAGCACACATATTATGATATGCATTAGTGCTCAGTATAGGTAAATGTATTGGGTGTTTATCAATCTCAAACCTAGGTTTCTTCGTACAAGAATGAATCTATCTTTCTAAATAAACCACTACATGCATTACGTTTCGACACACCAGCACAATCACATTTTTCACTGCATCCTCTAGTAAAAAACACCCGTGCATAACTAAGCAAAAATGACAATATTTATGTAAATACATCAAACAGTTTAGTGGCGAGAAGCGCTAGGAGCTACGCGGCTGTGACGTCACCGAACATCGGACGCGCAGCCGCGAGCGAATAGTACGACGCGCTGCGCGACGCGGCAAAATCAAAAGTAGCAACTACGCGCTCAATATTCAGTTCACAATGACCGATCGGATACAACATAATATTATAAACAGCATACAGTCGCATTGTGACTGTCGTGTATGTTTTTGTGAGATCTGGCCATCCATTATTCGAAGTAACCTTATTTAATTAAAATAAGTGAAATTAAAAATATTATCAGAGGCCGTGCCCAGGGGGGGGTCATGACCCCCATGACCCCCCCCCCTTGGATCCGACACTGCATGTACACCCCCGTTGTAGTGCTCCAACGTCGCGCCTACAGTGAGGACGAAGCTGTTGTGTCAGTTTCTGCCATGGCGGTCAGTCACTGTGTACGACACACTACTAAATACTATTTCTACACAAGCATTACTGTCGTAGCAGCGTGTCCTGTACGAGCCACAATGTCACAGTACAACAAACCGGTTTCCTCGAGACCAATTATTCACACGCTCTTGATGTCGATGAGCCTTACCGGCACTTGTTGGCACGTTTCACGACTCTACACCGACTAAGAGTGGCGTAACATAGAACTGTCTGGTCTCCGTTTTTGGAGTGTTTCACACCATTCCTTCAGGTCTTGAAATTTTCACAAACAGTAATGTACGTTTGATATTTTTGAAGTGCAAACTTCTATAGGCGCGCTAGGCGATGTTTGTACTTTTGTGACCGACATGCTATGACGTGTTGCACGCGTTGGACGCTTTTTGGATGGGTGAAATGTTGTGCGTTCGCTATCTGTATGACGTGGACATTATACTTGCATCTAATATATAAGAATTGATGTTCGTATGTTTCTATTTTGCCAACGTTCTTCATGCAGAAACACTTTTTATCCGATTTTGATGAAAATTTTCATACGTATACTTTAAAACAAAATGAAAAATACTCTTTACGTTTGATTTACAAAAACCTAAACCTTCTCTTCCTTTCTCCCTCACTTTAATTTCTGTCAAAGTTGTTCATGCAAACCCACAATTTTTTTCCGATTTTGATAGTACTTAGCACACGTATACATCAAAACAAAGCGGTCTGGTTGCTCAGCGGTTAAGGCGTTTGCTTTCTCCGGTAGCGGGTTCAAATCCCGTTGTGAGCAAGAATTAGGAGATTTTTTTGATTATATGAGCTACGCCGGAACGTTGCGCGATTCTGATTTCACTAAAGGCCCTTTTTTTTTGACTGCTTAACGTCTCCTATAACAACTAGGTCTTTAGAAACGGGAAAGGATGGGGGGCAAGGAATGGGAAGGAATTCGGCCATGGCCTTTTTGAAGGAAGCATCCCGGCATTCACCTGGAGTGATTTGGGGAAACCATGGAAAACCCAAATCTGGATGCCCGGACGGGGATTCGAACCGCCGTCCTCCCGAGTGCGAGGCCAGAACGCTAGCCGTTACACACTAAAGGCCCTGAGGAAAGGAACTGGCCTTCCTGCCTCTGACACAATAGCTTGGTACATCTCCTTCGAGTTGATTCGATCAACCTTCTGGTTGTGGACTAAATTAGAATTTTAGTATTTGAAGTGAACTTTCTTTAGGTTCAATGGGCGTTTTTGGATTGCTAAAATCTTATGAGTTTGCGTCACCCACATGCTAATGTTAACAGTATATATACATATAGCTGTCTGGTGACTCAGTAGTGACTGGGGAGCTAGAGGACCCCAGTTGGCGGGGATTTTCGTAGATCCTTAACCTGACCTTCATAAAGTACGCCAGAAAGCTTCCGTTAAACTGTAGCTCCCCTGTACCGGGTAGGACTACTGCGTTAGGTTAAGGTGTCTAAGACAGGGGTGGAATGCGCAGCCATTATTATTATTTAGTATATCGGTTGCTATAAGTATGACATGTTAAGCGTATGAAATTCATAGTTTTAAGTTTTCACTTCTGTCGGTAGTCCCTAATGACCGCCAAATAGTTTTTTGGTTTTTTTTTACCTCGTCACAGCCACTAAGGAAAACGTAGGTAACAGTACCCCCCTACTAATCGACCTCGTAACTTTTTGAGACCTTACATACTTCCAAGGGCGGCTATACCCCCATAAAGTTGACTTTTGCGTCATTTGTAGACCTTTTTCTTTAGCTTTACAATCCTACAAGAATTTCAAAACCTCACGTGAGATTTCCGTTGATCCCCCCTCACCCTGATGGAGGTTTTGTGTGATTTCAGCGGACCCTCCCCCCCCCCCCCATTTCACTTCACGTAATTAATGAACGCACCCTTATTCTAACGATATAATGTTTGTCTTGCCATCTGTCTGAGGAAAGGGTTCATTTTTGTCCGTGAAATGTGTAGTTTCTGAGGCGGGGATTACAGTATACGCCTGGTCTGTACTCTTGTTATTAGTGATCCTGGGCTCCTCGACAGCAGAAAGGAAACCGACTATGACTATTATGAAGGAACCATTTCGGCATTTCTATGCAGTAATTTCGAGAAAACACGGATGGAAATCCGGATGGCCGAAGTGCGAATCAAATCTCGGTCCCTCCGGTTGCCATGTTTTTCTTTATCTAATTACCTCTTCGTCAATGAGGGGTAGACGCCAGAGAAAAAAAAAAAAAAAAAAATCGGGCAAGAATTAGCTGAGTCTCACGGTATCAGGCTCGCGTCTTCTAGTGACATAAATAGATATTTAGTATATGTAGGTCAGAAATCAGTTGCTTGGAGCAAAAATAAATGTTAGGCTCTCCAACGGCGCACCACTTTGCCAATAGAGCTGCTCATTTCTAATCAAATTTACTGTAGCTGGTACATTTCCCATTCATTAGTGGGCGTCCTTTAATTACGTGAGGTGAAGTAAGGGGGGGGGGTTGATCCGGCGAAATCTCACCAGGGAGGGCGGGGGGGGGGGTGCTTCGACGGAAAATCTCACCTGAGGTTTTGAAATTCTTGGAGGACACTAGAGATTTTAAAAAAAGGTCCACAAACGACACGGATGTTGGCTGTAGGAAAGGTGGGGGGGGGGGGATATAAGATCTAGAAACGACGCGGGGAGGGGGGGGGGGTATAACCGCCCTCGGAAGCAGGAGAGCTAAAAAAAACTACGAGGTCGGTCAGCAGGGGGGGAGGGGGAATTCCAGTCAAAACCTCACGTTATCTTAGAGGGGAGGAGGTCCGACCAAACATCACCCGGGGGGGGGGGATCCAAAATTCGGAAAAAACACCTCACGTAATTAATGGACGCACCCTTAGGATGCAGTCTACTCAGTATTGAGAGCTTTCTTGTTTTTCTTGAAACTATGTTAGATGTAATTACCTGTAGTAGTTGCCATTAAATAACAGTTATGGTATATATTGGAGACAAACTTCAGTTTCCTAGCTAACAGTATTTTTCAGACAGACGTAGTAACATAACTGTTTTAAAATTGACCGTTTTGATGGTCACTCACGTCTTTTCCAACGAAGAAAAGCATTCAAATAATATGACTGCTTCTCCTTATGGAACTGTAAACATCATAACCTCACACGCTGGGGTATAGAAACAGTTTTTTCGGCAACCATTCACCTTTGACCTTTCAGTTATTCCCACTCGCCCACCCTCCTCAGAAATATAATTTTAAATACGATGTTAGGTTTTGGGTTATTGAAACACGTAACATGTAGAAATTCAAAGTGTGAAATTTATTCCGTTTAGTTGCTGGCAGCTGCGAAAGTCCTTTTCGGTACGGAATGCTAGACTCCAACCTTCCCCTAGGTGTGACACATCGGGGCTTATTCTATAACCGAGAAGCGTGGTGGGGGGGGGGGGGTGAAGGGGGGTCTTCACTGTATTAAACCAGTACTAGTAACGTGCATATTTTCGGATCGCAAATGTTGTATTATATGTTCAGTGACTGTCGGCAGATTTCGTAATCACTGAGACTAATGTTAGGGTTGAGTTGAGGTTTTAATCAGTATTTAATCCTCACTAATATATGTATTGATGCTCACTAATTGCCTATACCTGGTTTTGGGGGAAAAAAAATTATAGGTAGCTCAGTTTACTTCCATTTTTGTGCGCTCATCGATCATAAGTCAACTTAATTAAGTATTGCGCTATTTTTTTAATCCCTCCTCTGCTTAACATTTATTAATGTTTAGAAAATTCTAAACGCAGATGTTTTTCAAACGAAAAATGAACGGGTTAAAGTTGACTACATGGTGAAAGACCCAAAACAATTATATGCAAAATTCTGTCGAAATGGCTTTGTGTTTTCAAGAATCTACCGGTCCACTTAAATATTAAAGATGTTTGTATGTTGTGATGGGTAAATAGTTGCTTGCAAATGTATCAGCTACTGAATTATCTTGGTGATATTCAATTAAAGAGGGTACTGATGAAAAAAAGAAAAATTAAGCATAATTACCTTTGTTTATTGATTTTACATTCTGTGAATCCCTAAGTAGTAACTCGAGGCTACACGCCTAAGAATATATAATGACGTAATGTACCACTTTCCTTAGCTTGCTGAATCATATGGTCTCTATACTTCCTTAATACCACAACTGAGAAATAAAATGATGTAAATTAACGGTGAGAGGGATCACTGCTGCATAATACAGGGCGTTCGCCGGAAAACGCTACCCTCCCAGTCTGTTGCCGTCGGCAACTTGCTCGGTCAGTCGCGCCAGCAGTTTCCGCCACACGCCACCGTGAATCACCGCACTGTTTAACACCTCCGCTGCCCCAACAGTGCAGTGCAGTGACCCTTACATTGTTAAGAACGGTTTCTTTGCATTGTAGATAGTTTGTGACTTCAGTCTCTTATTAATCAGTGTTGTGAATAAACGTTTCTTTGCGGTTTGGCTGGTTTGGGGCTTCATACTCTTATTAATCTGTACCGTGTTTGAGTGTGAGTAAAATTATGGTACGTTACAGTTTGCAACAAAGAATATTTCTCTACGATACATATGTGAAGAAGAAGTCGTTTAAAAAGTGTCGCAGTAAATTTCGTCGCGAATTTCCTGGCGCTTTACTGCCAGCTAAATCAACAATTCTGCGTCTGGTTAAAAAAGTAAGAGAAACGGGTTCATTTTTTAACAAAAAGAGACTGTCGGTCAACCGTATTCTCACAGAGGAGAAAATTGACGATATCGCTTTTCGACTAGAACAGTCACCCAAAAAATCATTAAGTCAGTTAGGGCAGCGTGTGTCTCGAAATATGTTCAGAAGATGTGAAATGTGCATTACACAAGAGGGTCAACACTTCCAGCATCTTTTATAAGGTAAGCTAATGAATTACGTCACATTTAAATGCTTAGCACACAAGTTTACGAAGTTTATGAAGCGTAATTATTATGAAATAGTCCGCGGCCGACGGTCGAACAATGCCGGAAACTGAGCGCTCGCTCGCCGGGAGCAGTTTCTTCCTTGTAGCGCTAACAGTGGGTTGCGTTTCCCGGCGAACGCCCTGTATGAAGTCACATTTGGAACGAATATATTAAAGGAATAGCAGGGAAACAAACGGCAGATTTCATTTTGTAACTCGTGTTATAAAATAATAATTCCTTGTGGTCGTAATGACCTGGTGACTGGGTTTCTATTAGCTGCGCATTCCGCCCCTGTCGTAGCCGCCTTAACCTAACCCGCCAATCCTACAGGGTACAAGGAAAAACGTGGAATTCGAACCACGGAAGTGTTTCACATTACACAGCAAGCTGTACTAGAGGTGAAGGTCGGGTTAAGAGCCTATGAAAATTACCGCCGATACAGGGATTCGAACCAGAAACATTAACCACTGAGCCACCAGATCACTCAACTCGTGCTATAAACAAACTCAACGAGGAAACTAAACATAAATTACGATAGTACTGCGTCCCAAAATTGATTGCTGGTCTAAGATTGAGCACTCAAAGAAAGTTTCAAATATATATATATATATATATATATATATATATATATATATATATATATATACCGAAATTCCAAAAGTCATGGGATACTTCCTGTTATCGTGTGGGACACCCTTCTGCCTACCAAAATACAGCAACCATACGTGGCATTAACTCAACAAGTCATCGGAAGGCCCCAGAAGAAATATTCAGCCATGCTTCCTCTACAGCCGTCCATAAATGCGAAAGTTTTGCCGGTGCAGAACGTTGTGCACAAACTGACCTTTCTATCACATCCCAGATTTGATTGGATTCGTGTCTGGAGATCTAGGTGGCCAAGTCAATCGCTGAAACTGTCCAGAATGTTCCTCAAAACAATTTTGTGCAATTTACGCGCTATGGCACGGGGTACTGTCGTTCTGGAAACCGCCTCTAATGACCTCGATGTCGACAAGGCGTAAAGCCATAAGCATGTCCTGGAAAATTCCATATTTGTGTGAGAACCGAAAGACCATTACCGAGCGTGGTTGTTAACGGTTAGCGTTCTGGCCTCATATTCAGGAGGACGCCGGTTCGAATCCCCGTCCGAGCATCCAGATTTGCGTTTTCCATGGTTTCCGGGATGCTTCCGTCAAAAGGCCATGGCTGAATTCCTTCCCATTCCTTTCCCCCCATCCTTTCTCGTCTCTAAAGACCTAGCTGTTAAGAGACGATGAGCAGTAAAAAAAAAAACCGAAAGACCATTAAAGGCTCCAAATCGTCTCCAAGTAGCTGAACATAGCCATTTCCAGTGAATGGCCGGTTCACTTTGACAAGAGGTTTCAGTCCATGTCAAGTAAACACAGATACGTGCCTGACATCCTGGCTTCGTCTGGTCTGCGCCACATTCAAATCATACCATCAGCTTTTACCAACTGGAATCGTGACTCATCCGACGATGAAACTTTCTTCTAGTGTAGGATCCAACCGACATGCCATGGAGCCGACTCCAGGAGAGGCTCTGCATCTGATAGCGTTTTTTTAACGGAGGTGCTTACGTCGGTCTTCTGCTTCCATATTCCCTCAACACCAAATTTCGCTGCATGGTCCACACGGACACGTCTGTCGTAGTCCCACATTGAGTATTCTGACGGACATCTCGACGCAGACGTCGTTGATCTCGGTCATTATGTAGACGTGGTGCGCCACTGCGGTGTAATAGGCATTACATTATCACCGCACTCTGTTAACACTGTCAGAATTCACAAACAGTTTAGAAATGGAATGTCCCATGCGTTTAACGCCCACTACCATTCCGCGTTCTAAGTTTTAATTCATGTCGTGTGTCCATAGTCACATCAGGAAACATTTCACATTACTCAACAGAGTACAAATGAAAGTACCGAGACTTCACGGCACATTTATACATTTCTTCGACGGTGCTACTACAACCTGAACATTTGCATCTCCTGATCTCATGACTCTCGCATGGCACTTAAGTATATATATTGTTTTTTTACAGAAAGCAACGTAGTAGTTTTTCTTGCTTGCTATCTTCTATTCTCTCATTCTCAATATTTTCTTCACGCAGCAGTTTATCCTTCAGAAAAGAATGCTCTTTTACTTTCACTTATTTTTTACAAAACATCCAATTTATTTTCAGATATTCGTTCATGCAGTAACTGTTCATATTTTTGGGTTATTATATGTGATACATCGAATGTTATTCTACACTGATCAGCCAGAACATTATGACTACATTCCTACTATTGATATAAACCCTTCCAAGCAGTAGCAGCGTCACCTGACGAGAAACAACTGCTAATCAGACACACGCACGATGCATGTAGTATCAGTGAGCGTGCTATCCGTGTTTAGAATGTGGAAGGTACGCGACTGTCTGAGTTTAACCGAGGGCAAATTGTGATGGCTCGGAGGCTCAGCACGAGCATTTCGGAAACTGCACGGCTTATCGGATGTGATGAGTGTCTTCAACAAGTGGCGAAAACCAAGGTGATACCACGTCCAAACGTCGAGGGATTGGGCGGCCACCCTTTTATTACAGATGGCGGACGTCGTAGGCTGGGCAGACTGGTAAAACAGGACAGGCGGCAAACTGTGGCGGAACTAATATCAGACTTTAATGCTGGGCACAGTGCAAGTGTGTCTGAACACACAGTGCACCAAACCCTCCTAACTATGGGCCTCCGCAGCCGACGACCTATGCATGTGCCAATGTTAACACAACGACAACGGCAACTACGACTGAAATGGGCACGTGACCATCGTCACCGGACATTGGCGCAATGGCAGAGCGTTGCATGGTCGGATGAATCCTGACACCTTCTTCATCGTGCTGATGGGATGTTGCGAATCCGTCGTTTTCCAGGGGAACAGTTCTTGACACCCGTACTGCCGGACGGAGACAAGCTGGCGGCGGCTCAATTATATCCTGGGAAACATTCACGTGGGCATCCATGGGTCCAGTAGAGCTCATGCAAGGCACCATGGCGGGCAATAAGTATCGTACACTCGTTGCAGACTTCGTACACCCCTCCATGACGACCATGTTTCCCAACTGCATTGGCATTATTCAACAAGATAATGCGCCATGTCACAAGGCCAGGAGTGTGATGGAGTGGTTCGAGGAACACAGTTGTGAGTTGCAATTGATGTGCTGGCCCCCTAACTCGCCAGATCTGAAACCTATCGAATACATCTGGGATGTGATTGAACGTGGCGTCTGAGCTCATCGTCCTCCTGCCCGGAATTTACGGGAATGAGGTGACTTGTGTGTGCAGATGTGGTGCCAACTCCCTCCAGCGACCCACAAGGTCTCATTGCTTCCATGCCAAGACGCGTCGTCGCTATTATCCGTGCCAAAGGCGGACATACCAGCTATTAGGTAGGCGGTCACAATGTTCTGGCTGATCACTGTATATACGAGTTACATTTCTACAATCCCAATCGCTACACTTTTTGTACAAAACAATGAGAGTAGAGAATAGCAAAGACAGCACAGTCTGGCTGATTGAATACAATCGTTGTCATCTGAAATCTAAAATATATAGTAGCATTTGACTGTTATTTCCGTTCAAGATTGACAGAGTGTAATAGAGTTATTGCTTATGACTTGAGAGGGCATGCAACTCATTGAATAGTTACAACACTTCTAATGGCATATTACTGAAGTCTACATTTTACAGAGAATGTGACAATACTGGCAGCCGCTTGAGAACGACAAGAGAAATGCGGTGCATACCCTAGGACCTAGGTAATGTGTCGTGTGTTCAAACTATAGCTGCGTGTGGGAAGTAAAGTCTCTTGAGGCCGTTAACTCTTTTCTTTTAAGGTAAATTAGAATTACTGTCAGAATCACGACAAGTTTCTGGAAATGAATGACCTCATTTAAATTTCTGCGTAGCCTAAAAGAAAAGGATTCATGAAGACTACGTTGAAATATAAGGTTCTAGGCACAAAATAAGCGAACGTTTGAAGACAGACAGTGCCTAGCGGTTAAGGACGAAATAGTGGATAGCGTTTATGAATCCATTATTCCGCGGCCTTAATGACTACAATGAATGATTATCAGTGTGGACATTTGCTAGTAGGCTGGGAAGACAGGTTTTACTGTAATGAGGTTCATTTATTTAAATCTAGAATTTGTTATAAACCAAGAACAGCACATTTGTTCACACTTTATATTTCTTTCTTCTTTCTTAGTTGACCTAAATAACAGGATATCATTAGATATCCAGTATCAAATCTTGTTTGCTTGGCTTTTACATTCATCTGTTAAAGCATGAAACATAGCTTGCAATATCGATATTAAAATCCTATCATATTACTATTACTTTACTATTAAAAATATTAATTAGTTAATCCACGATAGTAAAAATCAAGATGGAAGGTCATACAAGTTGAAGCATAAAAATTTTGACTAATTCAATCTTAGGTTGGTAGACTTGGTTTCTGCCACCACCACGTCAGACTTTTATTTTAGATGAACTGCAGTGCCCATTTATTCCGCTTCGCTTCAGCCTCTCTCTGTGGCACTGGTGGAGAGATGGTGGCGCTCATGTTTTATGGACTCAGTCGAGCCCCCAGTTGTACCCCGTGGATTCACTCAGGCAAATGGCTGGCTGTGAAGGATCCACCCGGGCAGCAGGCAATGATTACTCTGCCAACGTTCAGCCGATTTCTAGAGTGCTTCTTACGTTGCAAGACATCGGACATTTAGTTCTTTACTATAGTGGCATGACGGGCCATGGCTCACCCATTATTTAGCCTTCTCCAAATAACTTTGCCTCTCCTTTCTACTCTGCTGGAACATCTGCTCCCTCGGTGTCTGCTTTGAATCCATCAAACCTTCTTAATTTCAGTCTCCCTATTCATTTTAAAAAATCTTTCAAACACGTATGTAATGACAGCTTCATCTATCCTCATTATGTGACTCCTGATCACAGATATGTACCTCTAATTCCAAGTAATTTAAAAGTTTTTGCGCCGCCTCTGGAATTGCAGCAGGCGCTGAATATCAGCGAGGATGCCCTCTGAAAACAACTCCCAAGAAATTTTGGCAAAGATACAGTAGATTACTGCTGCGTTCATCATCGACTTGTTTAATAGAGATTCATTCTTTTTTTGGGTAAAATATAACGATGTTTGAACACACCTCCATTTTCTGGCTATGAGAGCAATGGATAAATTGAGCCGAACTGAACGAATGTTTTAGAAACTGTGTAAGGTATTCATGATATGCTGCAATCAGTGTTCCTCATAATTAGTTGTATTTACTACTTCCAAGTTCATATGTTGCAAGTGAGATGGTATAGTGTTACCTAACTTTTCGATATATACGAGTTACCTTTATATAACCCATATCGCTACACAGAAGCGTTGCATATACATCACTGTAACGACTTATCCACTCCAGTTCTTGGTAACTCAATGAAAAAGCTCAAACACTTCTACACAATCAGGTGAAGGTGTTTTACATCAAAATTTTGTTGTTATTGTAGACGATTTTAGGTAATTCCTGAAAATTTTCTTCAGTGTTTAACTCAGTATGGTTAAATATTTGTCAAAACTGAAACATGGGGGATCTAATATTTCTCCGTGGTTTTACGATCAGTATCAAAGTTGAATTGCGTCAGCAATTGATGAAATGCGTTTGTTATAGCAGCGTGACAACATTTCAAACAACTCTTCTCGTAGAAAAGTCTCACGCTAGTGCATAATTAGTGAAAAAAATGAGCGAGTGGTACAAATAATTATCTTGATATGCAGTGAAATATTTCTCTCTCCGGCACATTTAAGTCATAATGATTGGATTGATAAGATCATACAAAATTTATGGCTTCTTACTATAACTCTTACGAAAGTGACACTGACTGTGCGATTCATACGTCGAATTTTAACCCAAATACACCGGAGATAGCGTACAAAACTGTAGTGCGTCCACATTTAGACTACTTGTTTTGCCGTTTTTGATCCGTATCGTAAACGATTGATTGATTGTTTAGAGAAATTTACGTCAGGAGCCGCTCGATTTGTGCTTGCCACCGTCATTACGGGACCGTCACAGAAATGATACGTAAATTGGGGTGGGATTATCTGGTATACAGACGACGTGGTT
Source organism: Vandiemenella viatica (assembly GCA_031002005.1). Taxonomy (NCBI): domain Eukaryota; kingdom Metazoa; phylum Arthropoda; class Insecta; order Orthoptera; family Morabidae; genus Vandiemenella; species Vandiemenella viatica. Next base: position 187,577,986 of record CM061921.1, on the reverse strand, counting down.
TTCGTTTGAATTTTTTGTAAGCATTCAAACAACACCTTTCATATTATTTGAGTGCGATGAAATAGTTTTTCCACAAATTTGGCAATTACAGGAGAGATAATAGGTAACGTACTGTCGCTTATGTGAATACATTAACGGGGGCATGAACTTGAGATATCGGACTGCAAAACCTGGAATTTTGTAATCGCTAAAACATATGCTTTTTTAACATCAAATACTAAATTAAAATATTTTAGATGGTTTAACCAGTCGGTGATTATATAAAATATATTGATTAGATTAAGTTTAATTATGATTTGATATT
>CM061921.1:187560962-187576682 GCA_031002005.1 Vandiemenella viatica | reverse complement strand
CTCAGGCTGCTTATTACAAACACTTCTACAGTTTATAACGAGTACTTTTAACGATCGAGATTGATTTTCGCTACTCCTAACATATGGTGCCGAATTTAATTGGGCTGCCCGTGACTGTAATCCCAGTTTCGGGTCTTCCTCCCTCAGCCTAAAAAATCCCCCAATGCACTCCACACGGCCCCTGCCACCCGTGTAGCCGATTCACGTGTGTAGTGCACGTATTATAACGCACCAGTCCACAATCATACACCAATAAGAAGCTTTTGCAAAGTTTATTATAATATATATATTCCATGCATGGTGAAAAGGACAATCTCAGTTAACAGTCACTTATTCACTAATGGAAACCAATGACTTTAACCCCATAATTCACGAAACTTTAAAGATTATTTTGATATTCACAAAGTTTTGGTACAGTCGCGCGAGGATCATTTAGTGCAACTTGTTTCTCTTGATAGTGACCATGGGCATATATGTGCCGGAAAAAGATAAAAACTTTCCTGGATAATATTTTGGGAGTTGATTTCTGGCAGACAGAAGGATTCCAATACGTTGGGGTACATTTACAGATAAATTTCTGGAACTTCACAGATGTTGTGTGGCATATCAAATCACCAAGTAGCCAAGGGAAAAGGATGTCCGAGGTACTAGGTAGAAAATATTTTATTTTGTTTTGTTCATAAGGAATTACGCGAATCAGCATTCCATGAACAAAATTCTTTTATGCCATGGAGCAAATGTACTTATAACGTTGTCTTGGGAAATCGGGAAGTATACTGGGATTGCATCCGCGTACACTTGATCGAGATCATGTTAATTTAAAAATCACGCGAGGTCTGTAACGAATGGAGATAAATGGGGATGTAATTGTCATTTATATATTCAAAGGATGGTGGCGGAAATCCATTACAAATACTTTGCTTCGCGGTGACATTGTAACAAAATGTTTGAAACAATCTTGCATTGCTTTCGACAACCCTGCACTTCATAGATGATGAATACACTGCTTAAAAGTTTTATTATTATTATTCATATAAGGATATATTCTCTACTGGGTTTATTCATTCATTATATATTAAGATTATGTTTGTGTTATCCTGTGTGTTGAATATCTATGATGATCACAACTTATGATGTATTGCGTTATATTTATTAAGAATGGTGTCGAATTTAAATTTTCAATTTGATATAAAATGTTATTGTGTTAGAACATCTATATCACTACAATAATTTGTTACTTATAAGGTTACATTTGAAATAGTTATATTATGTATTTAAGGCTTGCACAAATCTACCCACAATCAGGGATGGGAGTAAGAAAAGTCTATGTACAAAGTAGCCAAGGGACATATGTTCTGTTAAATATTCATGTTGGTGGAACTTGTGATGGAATAAGTTAGAATATAGGATATCAGATTTATAATTATTGTTAGATTAATAGACGAGGAAGGCAAATTTATATATTTCTTATTGTGAAAATTTAAATAAAACTAGATTATTTAAATTTGCCGAACTAGGGGGAATATGTAACGAACGCGTCTTGTGACCGCTAGTTACATTAATAAACTATATGTTTATTATTTAAAATGTGGAATATTTTAGTGGGCATTTGGGCGCAGTGTACAAGTGTGGAGCGGCAGATCTCAGGATTGCCAGCAGGCCGGTTCCTAGAATTAGCGAGGGGAGAATAGTGTGTACCTAATGGAGGGGAGATTTGTGCGTGCCAGGTAGACAAACAGGGTGATCGGCGAAAGTTTTCTGTTTTGCATGTGGCACGACGAACGAGTGAAGGAATATTCGATGCCGGCCGGCCAGCACGTTCCGACGATGTGAATTCTGGACTGTCTATTCGTGAGTGGGACTGTTGCTGCTGCCTGGATCCGGACACCCGCTATTTTGTTTGAGCAGATGAGCTCAGGCAAAGGACGACATCTGAGGAACTGTGCTACACTGGTCCATAGCAGAGAAAACCGTCATCCAATGTGTGGCGGCAGACATGTACATTCGGTAATTATACATCGCCAATGAAGGACACTGTGCTAGCTAGACTTTCAAGTTCATAGCATTGCCCAGCTACGACCCTGCAGATAAGAACTCTCATAGCCCGGAGCAAACATTTCATTCAGAAGTGAACAGTCAAAATGTTGAATTTGTTTACTGTTTCATTTTGTGTATTTTATATAAAATACCCTGGCGCCCGCAAAAGGACAATTGATTAATTTTAACTAATTTTTTACATATGTTATGTCAGTAATTGAAATAAAATCATTTGTTATTTTTCATATAAAGTATTCACGCAAGTTCTACCTTTCATGATAATAAAATAAAATAATAAAATTAATTATAATTTTAAATCCGGTAATGAGGTCAGAACGTTACAGTACTGGCCTCCTTCAGTAGTCTCACTAAATTTTTATACGTGGCTGATGGATATTCATTCGCTTGTTTATTTCCCAAGTATTTGAATTTGTAGTTGGTCTGTAAATCTTAGCCTACTATCAACAGAAAATGTTTTGTACTACCGCGATTGAAGGAGTCTGAAGCAACACTATAACATGTATCATTTTGAAGAGTTTCGATCGTTACTTGAGTAGATACCGAACCTAAGCTATTATGTGCAATCCAGCTGGTCTTTATTCTACCAAGTGATAATTTTTCAGAAAATTTAGAATCGTTATAGAAAATACGATCCTGTTTTGATTCAAAATCGAATGAACTAATGGAAAAGATGTGCTTGATCGAGTGGTATGTACAGTCTTTGACTTTATTTCTGGCCGCCGCTGAAAAATTCTATCACTCTTATTTTGCACAATCTGGCATCAATGTCATCCCAGGCAACAGTAACGCAATACTGGCTCCGCCTCCTCGCAATTTCATTGGTGGATATTTTATTCAGAGCCATCTATACTGCAGATTTTTAATTTCCTTAAGTCAATGCAGGAAACCGATTGGGCAACAGGAAGATATTAAGCTCCTCCCACTGACGATTCTTATTGGCTGAACAGTTCATCATCCTCCCATTACATTTCTATAATACTTTACCAAAATTCAGATCTTGAAACGTTTCCCAAAAGTTGTAATTAACGGGATTGCAATAAAGTGAGGCAGGAAACAGGCTCAATGCTATATATTACTACGGTTGATTAGCATAAAACTATAACGATGAGATTGTTATACTCATTTTGATAATTCCTTCGGATAATATTTCACTCATATATCTGGTCAGTCCCCAAACCAAGGGATAATAATGTTCCATGAGGTAGAATTTTTAGTATTACGAAACTACAGAAACAAGAAATTATTTCGTAAGTGTCTCTCTCCAAGATGGATTGAATTAAACAGTCTTCCTTCGCTGCGTTGTATACGCCTATTCGAGGAAAGAAATAGCGAGCTTGCAGTGGTCCTATGGTTAGCGTTCTGGGTTGCTGAGCGAGCGGTTCCGCGTTCAAATTCAAGTAGTTCATATTTTATTTTTTTAAATTTAGAAATCTATCTTTACTTGTATTTTATTTTTAAGCGTATCGAAACTGCACATTGCTTATAAGTATAAGGTATCCATGATTCTTTCCTAACTGCGTCAGGAAATAAGATAAACATCTGCGAAACTAACCAATGTTTCGTAACTAATAGCCGACGTAAGCATGAAAGATTTGCGGTAGCAGAACTAACGAAAATCTACACGGGTTTCAAGCCGCGCTGAAATCATCTGTCCTTTTTCAAACGACACACATGTTTCCAATATATTTATTTAACAGTAGAACGATCATCGCGTTTCAGAAAGAAATAATTTACAAGAGGAATTATTGCTCTCTTTGTAGGTGGACGATAATGATTATACACTATACAAATAAATGAGAGTTAATCGCACAGAACTAAATATTAGCACCGCAACAAATCAAACGACCATTGTCACTAAAAAATTTACAACCAGATTATTATCGTAGGACAAAAATAAATTCTTTTATAACTGGTATAAGTAATTAAAGTTAATTGAGAATCGGGCTTAAAGACAGGGAGTTCTTAAATTACCGTTTTTCCCGTTTTCTACAATGCTGTTAGTTGTTGACACTATTACTTCATGATCTTTACAGCACTGGGATTTATTAAATACTGGGGCTAAATGCTCATTACTTAACAAGGCGTGAAATTACCTGCGTTATTCTTTGTTTGGAATAACATAAATAAACACAAGCATTTGGCGAATGAGGATGTCGCCGTTCGCGTGATTGTTCTTTAGTCTCCGGTATAAAGTGGAACGCTCAAGTTTTGTCATCCGTCATAATCGACACCATAATCGCCTAGGTCTCAAGGATTCAAACAAACACAGTCTACCGGTAAAGTAAGGTTGATAATGCCTAAAGACCGGAAGACCGAGCGTGGCGTGTGAGCGGTAACGTTCGGGCTCCAGGCAAATGCTGGGACGATTCTTATAGAAGGCCATGGCCGTTCCCTACTTTAATAACTTCAACATCGATGAAACGTAAAGCAATAAACAAAAAAAAATAAGGATAGGGAGAAGGTATTGCTAATCGATTTCAAGCCAGTTGCGACCTCCTCAATAAATGTAGCCAGCTCTTCTTCTTATGATTTTACGCTTCGTCGACAGGTGATTATTGGCTGGATAGGAGTAGTGGCAAGGATTTCAGCCATGCCCTTGTAAAGAACCCATTCCGGTATTCATATGGAGTGATTTGGGGAAACCTTGGAAACCACAAATCCGCATGGCCGAACTAGGATTCGAACCATTGTCATTCACAGCAACGACCAACGTGTGTTCCGAAATGGTAATGATGAAGAAAAATAGATATTTGTTCAACCTCTAAAACTGTAAATAAATTAAATTAAACAATCTGATTCTTTATCTATGAATGCTTGGGAGACGTTACTTTTTGTATTGCCCTCATGCAATTAACATGGATTCCCACCGTATTTTCAATTGCCAGCTGTAAGTTGGATAATTCTGAACCCAACAAAAACTTTTGCCAAATGTGCTGCTCGTGTTAAATTATTACGTGTATTATTGACGCGTTATAAAGGTATTCTTCCTTGCCGAAGGAAGTAGGAAAGTTAAGACTTTTTCCTGGTAAGTGTTGCCATATTTACTTTCTGCGATGTTGCCACGATGTTCTGCGTAGTAGTAGCGCTGTAGCAATTTCCCTATACCAGAAATAGTGTCTCATAGCTGGACACACACATAGGCGAAATGAAAAATTATTTATGTTCCAGTCTCATCTAGAATATTTTCATTTAACTGATTACTTCTCTTGCAGCAGTTCGATTCTGTATACAGATTACTATTCAATCACGGAATGTTGTATCTAATTGTATTTTTTTTCTTTGGTCATATAATTTATGAGGCACTAGATTCTGTGAGTCCAGGTGTCCGAGTGGTAACGTGCTGGTCTGTCAACGTGCTGGTTCTCGGTTCAAGCCCAGGTGCTGTCATTTTTTTTTTCATTCTTTATCTCCTTTTCAGTTGTTGCATAATACATATCATATAAGTAAGTTTATGTATATTTCGTGGTCAATTGGAACAGTGGAAAAGAATCATATAATTAATGTTTGGCTGAAATGAAAAAGTGTCAACGCATCATGCGTGAGTAGGAACTAATTTAATTTAACCATTACGATTTGTGCCACTCAACTTTACCATTTTTTTTCTAGTGCTTATGACAAAGGCGGGAGATTGATGATTGCGGTAATGATGGCTATTTAAAAACAAACAAGGACCTAAGTCAAACTAATATGTGGTTTTGTAGCTAATGTTCCTATTGGACACAGTGGTATTAGCAAGCAAATCAGAATTGAAAATGTGATTAGTTATACTTATGAAAACAAAAAATCATCATTGACGAAGAACATGCTAATAGGAGATTCCGTATTTAACAAAATGCTGCTCCTACTAGTGATCAGCAATGATATAATTGATGTATATCCTCAATATAATGACATGATAACCTTATTTCCGAAATCTGAAATTGCAAGAAAGAAACAGAAAATTTGAGGAAGGAGGAAAGATAATGCCAGTCTGGTTATAAGTTGTTGTTACCTTAGCTTCTATCTCTGGTAATCCAAAGAGAATGGTACTGTAAGTGGCTCGGATTCGCGGGTGCCATGCTGATCCCGGAAGCTAGTGCGGTCGGTGTCTCGTGGTTCCACGGTTCGGGTCAGGCCGCGGGCAAAAGTGGTTTTATGAGCGTTTTTCTTGTGTTGCCTGTAAACTGGGACAGTGAAAACATATTATACACTTAATGAAAAGCAAAAGCTACTCATGTCTGCATATATCTATTAAGCAATCCAAATTCATTTTCGTTGTTATTCCTTAGTAAAGTCATTATTATTGCAATGGCTCGGAAAAGATTAGTTTTTAAACAACGTAAAAAAAAATACAAAAAAACAAAAAAGAAAAATAAAACGTCCACGGTCCTTGAGAAGGGGCAATTCTACATTCCTTTGAGCAATATCGGATTTTTTTTATTATTTATTTATACCCACATTTTGATGGCTGGATCGTGAATATGAATTGAGTACTGTCTAATGTCACTGATGATCTTTACCTTTCATCCATTTCGTTCGGCTATGAATTAATGTAAACATATGATTTGTAATTGCATCTAAACATTACTGACAATAATTTTTAAATGTGAGGTTCAAAATTTTTTGCTGTTAATAGATCAGTCAAGCATCCCTACAATCCTATTATATAAAACGCTAACGTGGCGTCTGCGTCTATAGCTGCTTCTCCTATTGGCTAACGAACGGCCAATCATCAACCACCATATTACGTTCGTACCACCATCTTGCTTTTCGTTTATTTACAGCTAGACGCTGAAATTCATATAAGGAGAAGGAGATTCAATATTTGCACTATTTTATCCATATCAGTTAGACACAGAAATTGAGAAGGGGATTCAATATTTACGCTACTTTATCTGCATCAGTTATGAGCATAACCTAAGAATTTTTTTGGCAGAAGGTGAGAAGCAATGTAGTTTATTAAAAACCAGGAGAAATGTACATAATGCGAAATGTATTTGTCACATAAATAACAGTTACCCGTTTACGAAATTATAGTCTCCGTAATCTAAAGTGAAATGCATTTTTTTATTTTAAAATCCTAACAAAATACTCTGATAATCTAACGAGAATAACGTATTCGTATAACTAAAGATATCATTAAGGATGACTTATTCGTTTCTCCTTATAAGCTTTTCCATAATAAATTCCTACTACCATTATATATGATACCCTTAGTTTTTGATACATATGTTAGCTATTAAATGAGATTTAAGATAACTTTTTATCAGATTTAAATCATCAAGGATATGACACTCGCAATTCAACAACGATATTATTGCCGCAAAATAGCAGTGAGCAGTGATATAATAAATACTGAGAGTAGGGAAAAAAAATTAATACCAGGCAATTATATGTCACAAAGTTACAATTATTACGTTCGATTAAATTTACATATTGCTTTTTATTTATCTACTACAACCAGATGCAGAAATTAATGTAACGGGAAGGGTTTTCATTATTTACGCTATTTTACCTGCCTCAGTTGTAAGCACCAGTTTAAACCGTAAACTAAGAATTTTTTGGCACACGATAAGAAACAATGAGGTTTATTAAAAACTCAGAGAATCGTACATACGTAATCGCGACATGTATTAGTCAAATAAATAACAGTTATTTGTTTTCGAAATTGTAATCTCCGTCATCTAACGTAAAATGCATTTATTTATGTGAGATCCCAACCAAGTGCTCTGATAATCTAACCAGAGTAACGTATTTATATAACGAAAGATATAATCAAAAAATTTTCTTACAAGGTTTTTCAGAATGAATTCCTACTACCACCATAGGTGATACCCATCATTATTCATTTGAGGGTAATAGAGGCTATGATTTTCGAACGCAATATTAGTGGAGATTGTGGTTAAGTTTACCAGAATCGCAACTGACACATTTTGTTACAGCATAATTCACTCTGAAACGAGTTTTACAAACCAATTAAACTGCTTTCATAAGCGCCATGTTACTAAATGTATTAATTAATGCGGGTGGAAGTAGTTTCATATTTAACATGCTGAATTGTGCCTGGACCAGGAATAAAACTGATATTACATGGATAGCAAAAGTTTTTGGAATTCCGAATCTGATTTTATTTAATTGGTTCTTTACTTCCGGCGTCATTAATTCAGTAGAAGTTACTACTGTATGGCTATGTGAACGGCAAATGAAATATGTAGAACTTTGCAAAATCAAGGTCATTAGTATTATGTAATATCAGTTCCGTTTAATTAACCAACTGCAAAAAAAAATGAGCTGCCAGAATATTGCGTTCAAACCGTCATTTTTGACGGGCTCGAAGCTAGTTCCATCAATGAAACAATACAGTTTCTGATCCATCATTCAACCAAAATATTATTGGATTAATTTCCTATTCGTTTGCTGAATAGTAACGCAATCAAGATTTAATTTAGAACTACTGGTATCTTTATGTATTGACATATTAACCGGTTGTACGCTAAAGTGACGCTAAAGTCAAACACAATCCGTTTTCAGAATACTGAAATGAGTAACAATCCAGTCTTACAGTACAAATCAGGATACTGGATGTAAATTCATTTAGCCAAAGTTTCAAGCAAGTAGTTTGTTTCCTCATAGTTGTAGAAGGACGATAGTCAGGATATGGACGTCGTAACAACCACGAGGAAGAGGAGTGGTTTAAAAATATCCTACATTTCAGTTATTCTAAGCAGTCAGTTTCTAAATTTCTGAAAGATTTTGTCCCAAATTAAAAATCATAAAATAGCAGATAGAAATAGTGACACTTATTTTGCGTAACGTTTTGGTAACAGATAATCTACTATGTTGTTAAGTAAAAATTACGTGTCAGCTGATAGATGAAGTTAGCACTATCTAGAGCCACACTGTTATTAATTATAAGGATTTATACTTTATCTCTGTTACACTCTGCAAGTGATGTGTAGTAGAATAATCACGAGGAAGTCGGGCTGTTTACACACAGCGTTAAACGCGCAGCATTCCCTTGACTGGATTGTACGGAATATCCATTCGCAAGATATTCCGATTACTTTAAGAATTCATAATGATTAAACTTCTATCAATACTTGTATGTTTTGTTATTATATTACTGTTGACAGTAACATCAAAATTACAACACCCAGAGCTCGAATAAAATCCGCAGTAGCTTACTTCGGAGAAGTGAAAAGTAACGGAAAAGAAGCGATTGCTTTAGTTATTAAAGCGCCAGCATAAATATAACAAGAAACTAAGTCAGTATGCTGTTATAATCTTTTACAGACATATATATGTATATTTGTATTTGTGAAATATTCTAATTTTTTTATTGTATTTCGCTAAAATATGGGCCATCAACTTGGACATCAATTGTTTTCCTGAAATACTGTATTTTCAACCTCACCACTTCAGAAGACTCGTTATTTGGTAGATCCTCCGATTTGTTTGAAATTCATTAGCTGGAGATCACGGCCCACCCATATCACTGTAAACTAATAATTACAAGGATCTTTAACGCTTCGAATAATTAAATTCGGCTAAACTGCTATAGCTTTTATCAGTCCATCGTTCGCTCGGATTCACAGCAGAATTGACGCGTCTAGATTAAAAGAAATTTGGGTAAATTTTTATTTTCTCAAACACAATGAATGTTCGTATAGAATGAATGGAGGAATTTTGTAAATAATCTAGACGACAGTCTTAAAAAATCTATGAGTGAGAGCATTACAGCACTTGTTTCTTATTTAAGAATATAGTTGAATATTGGAGTGAAATAAAGTGTATCTTAATGCTTGATAGCAGAGTATCAGGAAAGTAAAACACAGGTTATTTATAGAAGATGGAAGTTCATAATTTCCTGTTTCCGCATAAGAAGGCGGAAATTTTGGTAAGCACTCGCCTTGCTTTCGATCTTTCCCTCCAGTTTACTAAATGAATGGACTCTTGGTCATTATTGTATATGCATGCTTTTGTATATCGCCATCACTGTCGGTTTCAGTACTACCTTCTAGAAGTGTGTCCTCTTTATTTATCAAATGTAATGAGATATAATAATTCCTTTGTTCTACCAGTTATGGGCAGCAGTCTAGGTGCTTAATGGTTAAGGCAGATTGAAAGAAATGGCAGAATCATGGGTTCAAATCACTTGGACTAAATGAATTTTTACTGAATTTACTTTGTTCATGTCAGTAGTCAAGGACGATCAGTTATTTGGATCCCACGGTATAGCCACGACTCAAGCCTAATACACAGCAAAGAGACTTTCACTAGGCTGCCGAAGTAATTTATAATTCAGATTTCATTTTACCTGAATGTATTATTATAGTATCGTGGTATGTGGAATGAAGAAACATTAAAACAAAAATGAAAAGCAGAACTGAAGAATCTCATAATTACGAAATGTGAGAGTGACTTGTCTTTTTTATTATTATTATTTAATGTGCTTAACGTCTCTCTAAGAGCGAGGTCTTTGCTATTAGATAGGTTTTTTGTAGATTGGATCGTTTATACTTCTGAGCCGCTTACAGTTCCATTCTCTCTGGATTACCAGAGACAGAAGCTAAGGTAACAACAACTTATAACCAGACTAGAATTATCTTTCCTCCTTCCTCAAATTTCCTGTTTCTTTCTTGCAATTTCAGATTTCGGAAATAAGGTTATCATGTCATTATATTGAGGATATACATCAATTATATCATTGCTGATCACTAGTAGGAGCAGTATTTTGTTAAATACGGAATCTCCTATTAGCAATGATGATTTTTTGTTTTCGTAAGAATAACTACTCACATTTTCAATTCTGATTTGCTTGCTAATACCACTATGTCCAATAGGAACGTTAGCTACAAAAACCACACATTAGTTTGACTTAGGTCCTTGTTTGTTTTTAAATAGCCATCATTACCCCAATCATCAATCTCTCGCCTTTGCCATAAGCACTAGAAAAAAATTGGTAAAGTTGAGTGGCACAAATCGTAATGGTTAAATTAAATTTATCGGAAAACTGGCTTTCAGTTCCTACTCACGCATGATGCGTTGACACTTTCTCATTTCAGCCAAACATCAATTTTATGATTCTTTTCCACTGTTCCAATTGACCACGAAATATATATAAACTTACTTATATGATATGTATTTTGCAACAAGTGAAAAGGAGATAAAGAATGAAAAAAAAATGACAGCACCTGTGCTTGAACCGAGAACCAACATGTTGACAGCCCAGCGCGTTACCACTCGGACACCTGGACTCACAGAATCTAGTGTCTCATAAATTATATGACCAAAGAAAAAATATACATTTAGATACAACATTCCGTGATTGAATAGTAATCTGTATACAGAATCGAACTGTTGCAAGAGAAGTAATCAGTTAAATGAAAATATTCTAGATGAGACTGGAACATAAACAATTTTTCATTTCGCCTATGTGTGTGTCCAGCTATGAGACACTATTTCTGGTATAGGGAAATTGCTACAGCGCTACTACTAGGCAGAACATCGTGGCAACATCGCAGAAAGTAAATATGGCAACGCTTAACAGCAGAAAGTCTTAACTTTCCTACTTCCTTCGGCAAGGAAGAATACCTTTATAACGCGTAAATAATACACGTAATAATTTAACACGAGCAGCACATTTGGCAAATGTTTTTGTTGGTTTCAGAATTATCCAACTTACAGCTGGCAATTGAGAATACGGTGGGAATCCATGTTAATTGCATGAGGGCAATACAAAAAGTAACGTCTCCCAAGCATTCATAGATAAAGAATAAAATTATTTTATTTAATTTACTTACAGTTTTAGAGGTTGAACAAATATCTATTTTTCTTCATCATTACCATTTCGGAACACACGTTAGTAGTGTTACTAAGGCGGAGCACGGATTTTCTCACTTCTGGTCACGTGACACAAAATGGCGCCCTACTTCCCCTCCCCTCTATGACGTCACATCCGGTTCGCGCGAAATTCGAATGGACTAATCAGCGTTTAGGGTTGTTTTTGAAAAACTCAAAACAGTATACTGCGAAGGACATGAAAAGCTACTTTGAAATATTAAACAACTCAATTAATTCTCTAGTTCTTTCATATTCATCACCATCTATTACAATCACATTTTCGTCAACAGTAACAGGTGAGTTTCCAATTATTAGTGAATCATTCTTCCATCGAACGCCATACACAGAATCATAATCTCGATCATTTCGACCAAGTGACATCAAGATATCTTTGATCAAGAGAGGAGACTGCTGCTGTATATGTCGCTGAGGTAAGAAAACTCTTTCCATAGTATCTGTCACAGGTCTTAATGAATCCTTGAAGAATCTCTCAGAGTCATTCAGGCCCGTCTTCAGCTCGAGTAACTTTCGTCGAATTGCTTTGCGGGCCTTTATGATACCACGTTTGGTTGTTGTTGGGTCCATGTTTACACACCGAATGAAGCTTGTGGGTGTTTACTGTACTATTTTATATTTGAAAAATACATTCACATTGAGATTGGTAGGGTGCGGCTTTCTGAGTTCGGCTAATACAAGGGAGTCGGACGTTTTAACATGAAAACTAAGTTTATTGTGTTGTTTTACGTTGTGTGGAATATCTTTATTATATTCACGTGAGTTATGTTTAGCGAGTATGCCTTTTGGTACAGTCATGGAAACGATTGTTCCATCAGTCGTAATTTCATAATAATTGTACCCTCCTTCTAATACATGCGCCTCATCGATCACTTCACCTGTGGGGGTAATAGGTACCACGATGGTTGCACTTGCTGATTTTAATTCATTCAGTAAGGAAAATAAATCCTGGTTTAAGCGAAATTTTTTATCTGACTATGAAAGTTTCTTCTCCATATCGACAACCAAACGCAAGGATTTATCAATGGCATCCCGGTGCATGGCATGAACGTATCCTTTATTTGCAACATCATCGTCTCTGACGGGCTTGGCTACACGTTTGAGGACTTTACCCTGGCAATCCAAGCTACCATCACTCGTAAGAAGTATGTTCTGTGGTGGGTACACAAACACTCTCTTATTCTGTGTTGTTGAAGTTCTCCCATACTTGTCCATGGTTGTAATGATGTCAGAAGACAGTGTGCGCAGCTATTTATTCAAAAATGAATCAAATCCGTTGTGGTATCTTCCATGGTACATGTCGCAGTCTTTGTCAATAACCAAAAATCCGTGTTTACACTCATTCCAACAGTACCCACATAGGTTCTTAAACTCCTTGAACGTCATGTCGGTGTTGACGTGGTCGTTGTAAATGTGTTTGAGATTCATATCGTCCTGTTTAAATAGCACGATCAAGTTAGCATTGTCTCTAACCAACTGTTTCGGTATACGGCTATATGTCTGACACAAGTAAAAAGAATTGACTGATCTGTGCCTGCCCATGAAAAAGTAATCTCGTATATTATTCTGCTTCTCACACGAAACATCGTCAAACACAAACACAGAATTAGGTAGAGCTTCACTTGGAGGAGGTACACTTTGATTATCACTAAATGTCAAATACTGAATTTCTTTAATGGGTTCAGAAAATTTTCCCTAGTAATTGATACTTTGGCTGGTACAACGACTTTGAAAACACGTATACATTTTCAAATCTAAGACCATTGGGGTGTTCCAGCAGGGACAGCACAAGATTGGTTTTCGCACAATTTGATGGACCACACACTATTGCTCTCACTGTCCCAGGAAACAGAGGTCCGTTCTTCTTCCGTCTAGTATTGTTGCCGACAGAATCAACATTACTCACGGGCAATGTGTCTCGCTGTTTGACGAACTTCATATTGACAAGGTTATGTGGTTGCTCCGGCTATATATTGGCGCGCGAACAAGTAAAGTATGTTAGTTGGTAACAATGCCTCCTACGAGGAAGAAGAAGAAGGGTCGTGGCTTTTTAAACAAGCTCATCGACAAGATGCCTTTTGAGGCGCATATACCTACATACCAGTTTTGTGGTCCCGGTACTAAACTGGAAAAACGGTTGGCACTTGGGCAGAAGGGTATCAACCCACTAGATGCAGCCTGCAGGGAACACGACATTGCTTATGCACAGGGTGCAGATAGAGCTGAAGCAGATCGGATACTCGTCGAGAGGGCTGCGGATAGAATGAAGGCTAAAGATGCAAAGTTTGGTGAACGTGCAGCGGCATTCTTTGTTAATAGGGCCATGCGTGCCAAGTTAAAGTTTGGCGGAGGTGTTAAGAAAAAGAAACCAAAGAAAAAAAAGAAGGGTGGTATTCTTCCATTAACACCTTTATTTGCTGGCTTGTCAGCTGCTGGTGCTTTAGCAGGCTGGGTGGCTAATGTCGTCAAAGCTGTTAAAGCAGCGAAAGAGGCGAATAAGCAGTAGTCTGAGGAGAAACGACACAACAAAACGATGGAGACACTTGCAATGAGGGGTAAAGGTTTATATTTGAAGCCATACCGGAAAGATGGGTCTGGATTAAAAAAAAGTCGGTTAAGCCGCTGACGGACGATGACATACGTAAGCATGTAAAGCGTTTGCGCATACCCAATTTTCGTGGTGTTTTCATGCGTGACACATTGCCCAAAAAAATTCGTGAACGTGAATGTGGAATTGTGAACTTGGATAGTGCTAAAGCTGCTGGAACACATTGAGTTGCTTACATCAAGTACAAAGATGGTATAGTTAAATACTTTGACAGTTTCGGTGACTTACCTCCTCCATTGGAGTTACAACGATACTTTGCAGGGAACAGAATACAATACAATGTGCAGCAACACCAGAAGTTTGGCACACATGTATGTGGACATTTGTGTTTAAAATTCCTGTATGAAAATGTATGACATCAGTCTTGAACGAACCTTGGATAAGATAACACATGTCTGTAACACTCTGCTTGTCAGTACCAGTTCAGTCTTTGACTGTGATTACTTCCCACCAATAGATTTGAGCCAAGGTGATTACACAGTCGCTTTGGTTGACTTTCAGACTTAAAATTCGATTCAAAATATAGACGAATCAAATTGTAAATTTCATTACTCGAAGAATAAAGTGATAGTCATACCCACAGGATCTTACGATATTGACGATTTGGCTAATTATTTGGTTCGACACACTAAAAACGAAAAGCTAGTAGTTAGAGCAAACAACAATTCGCTCGAGTGCGAGATAGAAACACCTGTGGAAATTGACTTCTCTAAACCAAACTCAATTGGATCTCTGATTGGATTTTCGAAACGTGTGTTAAAGCGTGGATTTCATATATCAGACTACACTGTGCAGATCTTCAAAATTAACGCTATAAGAATAGAGTGCAGCATATGTACAGGAAATTACGTAAACGATAAGCTGGGACATACAATACACGAGTTTTTTCCAACAGTCCCGCCAGGGTACAAGATTGGGAAAGTACCCACTAATGTCATATATCTACCCATCACAGTAAAAACTCTCAGTAATATCAACGTTAGAGTTGTCGATCAAGACGGTAATTTAGTGGATTTTAGAGGAGAGACCATTACTCTCAGACCACATATAAAAAAGAATGGGCGCTCGTTATAACAAGAAGCGTCACCCACGCAAAGCTGTCAGTCGTGAACCAACAGTGAAACGATTAACACCTGAGAACGTGCTCTTCCTACAGTCGTTAGGCTATACAGTTAAAAGTCATGGATGATGTGATAGACATAACTTCCAGTGTGGAG
>CM061921.1:187544247-187559962 GCA_031002005.1 Vandiemenella viatica | reverse complement strand
TTTTCTACAATAGACCTTCAGCATCTTTAAAGGAAATGTTATGTATAGTAGCCTGTTCATGGACCCTTTGTCTGAAAAAATACTCTGGACAGGTCCGATACATAGCCACATGGTGACCTGTATAGTTTACACGAATTGTTTCATTGGATTGACTCTGCTGTAGAGAGTGAGATCCTCCACATCTACCGCAACGCTGCCTGCTTCTACACTGTATACTAATATGATCGAATCGAAGACATTTATAACATTCTTTGACAGATGGAACATAAGGGCTAACTTCACATCTCATGCTGAATAAGTAAACAAATTGAGGGACTTGTTGACTGTCAAAAGTTACTATACATGTCTGTAGTTTCACAGTTGATGATGAATTATCTTGTACCAAATGCTTTGTTAGTCTTTTAACATTTTACGTTAACTGAAGATTCAGTATTGTAGTGGGTCTCTGTTTATGTGCGTGTTGTGCAGGGTTTGAGTCCCGCAGATGACACCAGAGTTCCGTTTTGGATGGCTGAGTGGATATTGATTGATGACTGGTTGACTATCGGAGGTGTGATCACTAACCTGACCAATAGTAACGTCTTCTTGATGTTCTTCTTTTCTTCTTGTCAGGACGACGGCCTTCTCTGACACCAGTCGATTGTTGATGACGCAGAATCGACAACTGCGTGGACAATAGCTGCCGAAACAACTAATGTATAATAAAAGATGTTAATTGTTTTATATTGAAGGCTGCGTAGAGTTCTTTGGCTTGAGTGTTGTTAGCCTGATACGGTTTAGTAAGGTTTATTACTGACGGAAACAGAGATTACAGATTAGTTCCAATTTATTCGCCGTTAACATACACACGGACAGTTGCATAAATACAGGAACGTAATTTCTGCACCACGCAATATGTTAGCAGTACCCCCGCTAGCTTGAATTTAGACTCCTGTTGCCGAAATGGGGTACAAAGCGACAATGTCGGTAGTAAATCATGACACGCTCGTTACATCGATGTGTTACATTCACACTCCCGAGGCGCACTGCCTCAGTGCATGTGCACTTGCTACAAGTTGCTGACGCTTATCAGCGAAGGCGTAGTATTACGTTACGCCGCAGTGCTCTGCGCCTCTAGCAGAGGACGAATATTCACTCCGCTTTAACACAATGTTACGGGGATTTATTTGGTCCCCTTACAGTATCGGCCATAATCTTGCTTCCTTTAAGCTCACATCTATTCCTCGAATGACAGCCTGCTTTTAAACTAGAAACATAGGAATGTAAGCTTCTAAATTTCTGCTTATAAATACAGCAGACTGAACTAACTTATTGGCTACTGAAGGGCTGTCTACTTCAATTTTAATTCTATTCTTCCCAGCAGAAGTGATGGCCTTTTATTTCAGGGATATTAATATGTACAAACCTACCAATATTCAGTGGGTGTAAATTACCTAGGTTACGGTCTCTACTCTCAACAAGCACATAATAAGGACCTGGATCAGATAGCTTGTAATGATTTGCTGTTCTTGGAAAGACTGGTTGCTTACTCGTGGGTGGTGTTGGCACCGTCTGCTTGGCCGACGCTTTTCGAGGGATTGCAATAACAGGATAAAGTGTTGCAGTCTCTGAGGTTTCCATGGTCCGGGTGGCATCATCTTCAACTACAAATCTTTTCTCTGCTGCTTCAAATGTAGTTTCACAGACTCGTTTTCTAGTAATTCTTGTGGTGTTGTCTACTTCCTATATATCATCATCTGCAATGTCCATGACTGCCGGGACATCAACAGGCTGATTTGCTGCAACGAGGACATCTCCGGCCGCAAGCCTAACTTCTTGGTTATTCACTTTCTCATCATCCAGTGAAAAGTTTGGGCTGCTCCCTCCTTCCCCATATATTCCACTGGACATAGTGGAATATGAATGAGTTTACTTCGATGAGAAACTACCAAAAGCACGAAGAAAGTCACAAAATTATTCACAATTATAAATATTGAAAGTTAATGTTGCAGGCTCACAGCACTTCACTCACTATGTGGGGAAAACTTTACACAGCCACAAACAAAGTTACACTGACAAACAACGTAACCTCACTTGAGGAAGCACTGCACTGAGCCAACCAGGAAGTTGCCGGTTCGGTGACGCAGTACGAACTCATCACATCGATGAATTGTAAAGCCTGAAGAAAAAATAAAACTAGAAGAGTAGATAGTGCAGCAATATCCAAGACTGAAAAGAAACTACAGGGGTCAAAAGAACTAGTTCGCTGTATAATGTATTATAGTGGAATCAAATGAGAGAAGAGCATCAGCTGGGTAGCTTTGTATACATAAAAATGAAGAATTATAATATGTAATTATTGGTGCCAAAAATTTAATTCTAATGCTGCATTTATAATTCAGTAGATGTAGCATGACAGACTTGTCAATTTATGCTCCAGAGGTTGGGGAAAATATAAGAAACAAAATTATATTATCAGGCTCTACAGATAGCAATAGATGAAACAAGAGTAATTACATTATATTAGCAGGTAGACTTAATGGAAGAGAAGGAAATCGTCAAATTCAAAATGCTATTGGAACATGAAGCAAAACAACAGCAAATCAGAATGAGAATAATTTAACAGACTTTTCGTTGTACAGTCAGTTAAAGATTTTAAATGTGTGTAAATTCTGATTATTTCTTTACCCTAACAAAATTTATATTCCAAGGTAGAAAATAGCCTGAACAACAACTAAATCAAGTGAAGATAGATAGGTTTATTTACTTTAGAGAAGATTGCATAGAACACCTATACAGCAACAGGCTTGTTACACAAATGAGCGATGTTGAAGTAAATGATAATGGTAACTATGAATATGAAAATTTGTTAGAGGTTGTGAAAAATTGCTAATGAAGTTCTATACAAATACAATTATAAAAGGATTCTCAGCTTATGGAATGAACGGTTTTAAAAAAAGAGGTATACCTTCGTTTTCTGGCTAACTGGAACCCGCTAACAGAATGGAATGTAACAGAAGGACAGTACCAGAAATGAAAATCAGTTTACAACAATGGGAAAATATGTCTCTGATTTGAACATGACTTAACATGGTAGGCAATATAAGGAAAACAAAGCAGTGAAAGATCTCAATAATAAAACATAATAAATATAATAAAAAGAGGGAACAGTATTATAGGAGGATTTTTGGGCAGGGAATTCTGAAGGGAAGATTATGCTTGCTGAAAATGATG
This sequence comes from Vandiemenella viatica, assembly GCA_031002005.1. Classification (NCBI taxonomy): domain Eukaryota; kingdom Metazoa; phylum Arthropoda; class Insecta; order Orthoptera; family Morabidae; genus Vandiemenella; species Vandiemenella viatica. The sequence continues at coordinate 187,556,749 of CM061921.1, read as the reverse complement.
TATTGATCCAGTATTCACTGAGGAACTTCACACAGCACCCAGTAGCTTTGAAAATAAAATGTTACATGGAATTGACTAAATAAACATAGAATTAATTAGGTATGGGCGGCCCACCATCCTTGCATGGAAGAATCTTGATTGTTTATTCAAGGCTGAAGAACTGGTAGTTTATATGAAAACTGGGGAGATGTAGTTGTCATCCCAATCTTATTAAGAAAAAGGTTCTTTAATTTCCATTGACAATCAAAGAGAATACGCCTGCTTAACATATGCTACGAAATGCAGGATGTTCCAAAAATAACTAATTCATTTCGAACTTTTATGTTTTAATTTACACATCATTAAAACATCATCAAAAGTAACTGTGTTGCAGTAAAATTATTTGCTTACCAGTCAATTGAAAATGGTTACAGACTTTCATAAATCCATTTATTATGGATAAAGTATAGATTTTATGTTTTATAAATGAAACATGTTAAGAAAACATATATTTTTTGTATAATTAGTTCTTTATTAAATCAGGTTCTACCACTTTACAGATGTTTCGAGTATCTTCCAGAGGCTGTATGGACAACATCAATGTGATAACCAAATTCATCCCAAACTCTTTGCAGCATATTCTTGGTGACAGTTTTCATGGAATTTTTGTTCCTTTCCTTCAATTTTTTGACAACCTTTGATAAAAGTGGAACATAAATCAAATATTTTATGTATCTCCAGAAGAAAAAATCACTGGTTGTGAGGTCTGGAGAATGGGAGAGGGGATAAGCATTTAATATGAGGTCTAGGGGTCCACAGTGACCAATGTGTAATTGAGAGTGTGTCTCCCTGAGGAAACATTGGTCTTCTAGATGCCACCTTTTCCCAGAAATGAAAGAAAGGATCAAAAATGGCAGAAAACTGCCACTGAGGATATGTGGCACAGGGTCTGGTATGAATTTGGTTATCACATTGACATCATCCAGAAGCTCATGGAGGAAGCATAGAACATTATTAATGAAGCCCAACATTCATTTAGAGAGGAAGAGCTTGTTTTTCGATTGTATTTTCACTTTCATGCAGCTACTTTAAAAAAGGAGATAATTTAATTTTCCAACCTGTATCACTTTTATGGTCTGTGTAAAAGCCTTTAAATGGAAACACTGATTAGAGTCAAAAGTGATAACAAACAATCCATAGCTGGTATAAAAATAAAGCCAGATGTAAGACAAGGGTCATCTCTTTATTCCACACTTTTCAATTTGTACAGTCGGGGACAGAATTCGAGAGACCCCTCGCCTTTCGATTATGCTTCGTTCTAGACACGAATACCGCATGGGACAGCATAACTGGTAGGTGGTACACTAAATTCATGATAAAATAGACCTCTCATACCCAGCACTTTACCCAAAAATACAAAAATGAGCCCGCGCAGCAAGAAACTCGCAGACGATCAGAGGGAAAGTTCGGAGTTCTGCAGTAAAAATAATCACGAATATCACCATTTTAGTCACAATAATTATTTAAATAACCAAATTGATTAATTATAGAGAGATGGTAACACTTTTTTCGTAATTTTCATAACCGTTGCGTATTTTTTTTCCCCTCAAATAAACAGTTAACAATTCGCTAGCAAACGCAATTATATGGCGAATACAGAAAAGAATCGCTAAATTACGCACGGAAAACCAATAAGAGAGTTTGAATGGACTTAGTTACACTTTCTAACGCTGCAGCGTTATAGAACTGTGCGTGTGACAAATACACATAAAGGTTAAGGGTAAGTAGAAAGAGCATTCACGAAAGAACTCTAATGGTAAACTAAGTCACGAAATATAAATAAACTATTCCCAGAAAATTAAATGGTGGGGAATATTAACACCTTAATTTTGTTTTCATCATACCATATTTAGAGGGTAAGCTAAACTTGAACGCAGTAGCAACAGTTTTAGTAGTAATGATAATAATTAAGAACAGTAAATAAATAAAAAAAATCCGTCTGCAATTTGAATTAGCGGTTCCACATTTTAAATCTGGAAGATGGAAGTAGTAAAACTATCATCTCTCTCTTTGTTTCTAACTAACACTGATACTTCAATAAAATTTTCTGTCAAGCTTTATTTCCTGCCGTCCAAGCCCGATGGGTTATAGGTAACACTGTTGCCTGGCATTCGGGAGGACGCGAATTCAAACCCCGTCGGGGATCCAGTTTCAGTATTCCATGATTTTCGTAAATATCTCCAGCTGAACTCCAGAAAAGTTCCTTCAAAAAGCGGTGGCAGAAATTATTACCCGATCCTAGTTTCCAATACTATCAGGATTCATATCACATTGCCGCCGAAGATATGACGAACACAAAAAAAAAAAAAAGAATTACGTGGTGGGTATGTGGCATCCGGCTCTCGAGGAGGTCGTGGGTTCGCATACCCATCTAGCCATCCAGGTAAACGTTTTAGATGGTTTCCCCAAATCACTCCAGGCGAATGTCCGGGATTGTTTCCTTCAAAAGACCATGGACGAATTCCTCCCCATTACTTGTCCCCAGTCCTTTCCTGCCTCTAATGACCTCGATTAGATGTAAGCTAGAAGCAAAACATAATTGCTCAAGTAAAAATAATTACATCTCTGTGGTGTGTTTTAGACCTTTTCCTTGTTGGATTTATCTTATTCAACGGCCGAACATGGTAGCGAAGGGACTAGAGTGCTATTTCCACATGTGGAGAGTCTCTAGTTCGGTGTTGTTTTAGGGCTGGTCGACGTGGAAATCATTATAGAGATAAAACTACATTTTCCTTCATTAGAGCCTAGACAAAGCAGTATCAAAATAAAATTTTGTAATTGTAAAAGTTTGACAAGAATACTGCTGGATTAGATTCGTTTACAAAATGATAACTGCAAAGAATTATCTCGTATCGATGTGTGAATAACTTTTAAATACTAGGCGCTGTGACGCGCTGCAGAAAAATTAAACAAGAATCATTTACTACCCCTAATCCTGCCTAAGAAAAGATAATATTTTAAAAAATTTATCCGAAATAAGTTTTCAGATATTGCTGTGATAATATATGCGTCAAATACCTGTCAATACAGAAATATATATATATATATAACTTGTGTATATTTGAAATTTCTATTTTACAGTATTTTGGAATTAAAATTTCACGTCTGAAAACTGCACATCAGTTCTTCTTTTATATACATTAAACATTTTTAATAATTAGGGCTAAACGCCTCGTTACTGTCGAGGTAAATAAATAGGAGAGAACTGTGAACAAAGAACATGAAACAAGTTGATCAATGCCTTCCAGAGGAATCATCCTGGCATTAATCTGCAAAGGTTTTGAGAAAACATGGAAAAAACGAAATTTGATAGCCGACAGGAATTTGAACCGGCGCAATAATTCTTCTCACTTCGGGAGCCACCATGGCATTTTCTACAAGCAAGAATGGTCTTGGAAAAAGACTGCTGTCAGTCTTACAGTTAATGACGTTGGCTAATTCCATATGCAGTGGAGCTTTTTTACTTAAAAAAATTCTTATGCCTGCATTCTGAAGGAAAAGGATGATTGCTTTTCAAACTGGAATACGCTGGATATGTAAAAGTAAAATGATGTTATCTTCGAAAAACTAATTGAAACGTTACATATGTGGTTATAAAAGGGTGTATTATGGTTGTTTCCGGGTTCGTGAAACGAAGTGATTAAGATCTGGCATCTTTATTGATCTAATATTTTTTCGTCTACTACTAGGCTGCAAAAATAGATATATTAAAATGATTCATGGCCGAGTCAGTCTATAATTATTGTTCCTATATATCTATATGTTACGGTCAATTAAAAAATCTGAGCGTAGTGGACGAGCGATAATGTTCTGGCCTGGCATTCGAGAGGATGCGGGTTCAAATCCGCTTCTGGCCATCCAGATTTGGATTTTCTGCAGTTTTTCCAAATCACTGTAAGCGAACGTCGGTATAGTTCACCAAAAAGTCCATATTCCCGTCTCCCATGACCTCAAAGTCGAGATGTCAAGCTGGAAACAAATTTAAAAAAAGTTCAGAAAGTTCCTCGAGGATATACGGTTCTAAACCTGTATAATTCTTTCGTCTGTTATCTGTGTGAGCCTCAGGTAGCAATATAAGCAAGTTAGTTGAACGAGGATGAGGAAAATCTCATGCCTGAAATGTCTGATAATTTCCTTGTTCTGTGGGCCTACGGAATTGTCTTCCGTGTTGGCAAACCACGACCGCAGACACATTCACAAATTCCTTCGCAAGAGTCCCGACCAAGATACTTAAGCTGGCGCTAGCAGTGTAGGGGCTAGAACACTGTCATCGCATTGTAAAGGCCTCCTGCCATATCCCGTATATCCCTTCCAAACCATTACCCTTTCGGATAGGAGCAATACACCCTCCACCACACACTTTTAGTGAATCGCGGAGTAATAATAATAAAGTAAGATCGTAATCTTTCACGGCGTTGTATATTAATAAATTTCTCTCGGGCTTCCAGCCGTGTTAAGATGTTACATTTTTGGGACGTTTCGAAGGCGTCCAACTCTGCCTTAATGATTGATATTTGGTTGAGAATGAAGGCAGAGTGGACGCCTTCGAAACGTCCCACAAATGTAACATCTTAACACGGCTGGAAGCCCGAGAGAAATTTATTAATATACAACGCCGTGAAAGATTACGATCTTACTTTATTATTATTACTCCGCGATTCACTAAAAGTGTGTGGTGGAGGGTGTATTGCTCCTATCCGAAAGGGTAATGGTTTGGAAGGGATATACGGGATATGGCAGGAGGCCTTTACAATGCGATGACAGTGTTCTAGCCCCTACACTGCTAGCGCCAGCTTAAGTATCTTGGTCGGGACTCTTGCGAAGGAATTTGTGAATGTGTCTGCGGTCGTGGTTTGCCAACACGGAAGACAATTCCGTAGGCCCACAGAACAAGGAAATTATCAGACATTTCAGGCATGAGATTTTCCTCATCCTCGTTCAACTAACTTGCTTATATTGCTACCTGAGGCTCACACAGATAACAGACGAAAGAATTATACAGGTTTAGAACCGTATATCCTCGAGGAACTTTCTGAACTTTTTTAAAATTTGTTTCCAGCTTGACATCTCGACTTTGAGGTCATGGGAGACGGGAATATGGACTTTTTGGTGAACTATACCGACGTTCGCTTACAGTGATTTGGAAAAACTGTAGAAAATCCAAATCTGGATGGCCAGAAGCGGATTTGAACCCGCATCCTCTCGAATGCCAGGCCAGAACATTATCGCTCGTCCACTACGCTCAGATTTTTTAATTGACCGTAACATATAGATATATAGGAACAATAATTATAGACTGACTCGGCCATGAATCATTTTAATATATCTATTTTTGCAGCCTAGTAGTAGACGAAAAATATTAGATCAACTAAAGATGCCAGATCTTAATCACATCGTTTCTCACGAACCCGGAAACAACCATAATACACCCTTTTATAACCACATATGTAACGTTTCAATTAGTTTTTCGAAGATAACATCATTTTACTTTTACATATCCAGCGTATTCCAGTTTGAAAAGCAATCATCCTTTTCCTTCAGAATGCAGGCATAAGAATTTTAAAAGCTCCACTGCATATGGAATTAGCCAACGTCATTAACTGTAAGACTGACAGCAGTCTTTTTCCAAGACCATTCTTGCTTGTAGAAAATGCCATGGTGGCTCCCGAAGTGAGAAGTATTATTGCGCCGGTTCAAATTCCTGTCGGCTATCAAATTTCGTTTTTTCCATGTTTTCTCAAAACCTTTGCAGATTAATGCCAGGATGATTCCTCTGGAAGGCATTGATCAACTTGTTTCATGTTCTTTGTTCACAGTTCTCTCCTATATTTATTTACCTCGACAGTAACGAGGCGTTTAGCCCTAATTATTAAAAATGTTTAATGTATTTAAAAGAAGAACTGATGTGCATTTTTCAGACGTGAAATTTTAATTCCAAAATACTGTAAAATAGAAAATTCAAATATACACAAGTTATATATATATATATATATATATATATATATATATTTCTGTATTGACAGGTATTTGACGCATATATTATCACAGCAATATCTGAAAACGTATTTCGGATATTTTTTAAATATTATCTTTTCTTAGGCAGGATTAGGGGTAGTAAATGATTCTTGTTTAATTTTCTGCAGCGCGTCACAGCGCCTAGTATTTAAAAGTTACTCACACATCGATACGAGATAATTCTTTGCAGTTATCATTTTGTAAACGAATCTAATCCAGCAGTATTCTTGTCAAACTTTTACAATTACAAAATTTTATTTTGATACTGCTTTGTCTAGGCTCTAATGAAGGAAATGTAGTTTTATCTCTATAATGATTTCCACGTCGACCAGCCCTAAAACAACACCAAACTAGAGACTCTCCACATGTGGAAATAGCAGTCTAGCCCCTTCGCTACCATGTTCGGCGGCCGTTGAATAAGATAAATCCAACAAGGAAAAGGTCTAAAACACACCACAGAGATGTAATTATTTTACTTGAGCAATTATGTTTTGCTTCTAGCTTTACATCTAATCGAGGTCATTAGAGGCAGGAAAGGACTGGGGACAAGTAATGGGGAGGAATTCGTCCATGGCCTTTTGAAGAAACAATCCCGACATTCGCCTGGATTGATTTGGGGAAACCATCTAAAACGTTTACCTGGATGGCTAGATGGGTATTCGAACCCACGACCTCTCGAGAGCCGGATGCCACATACCCACCACGTAATTCTTTTTTTTTTGTGTTCGTCATATCTTCGGCGGCAATGTGATATGAATCCTGATAGTATTGGAAACTAGGATCGGGTAATAATTTCTGCCACCGCTTTTTGAAGGAACTTTTCTGGAGTTCAGCTGGAGATATTTACGAAAATCATGGAATACTGAAACTGGATCCCCGACGGGGTTTGAATTCGCGTCCTCACCGAATGCCAGGCAACAGTGTTACCTATAACCCATCGGGCTTGGACGGCAAGAAATAAAGCTTGACAGAAAATTTTATTGAAGTATCAGTGTTAGTTAGAAACAAAGAGAGAGATGATAGTTTTACTACTTCCATCTTCCAGATTTAAAATGTGGAACCGCTAATTCAAATTGCAGACGGATTTTTTTATTTATTTACTGTTCTTAATCATTATTATTATTGTTACTACTAAAACTATTGCTACTGCGTTCAAGTTTAGCTTACCCTCTAAATATGGTATGATGAAAACAAAATTAAGGTGTTAATATTCCCACCATTTAATTTTCTGGGAATAGTTTATTTATATTTCGTGACTTAGTTTACCATTAGAGTTCTTTCGTGAATGCTCTTTCTACTTACCCTTAACCTTTATGTGTATTTGTCACACACAGTTCTATAACGCTGCAGCGTTAGAAAGTGTAACTAAGTCCATTCAAACTCTCTTATTGGTTTTCCGTGCGTAATTTAGCGATTCTTTTCTGTATTTGCCATATAATTGCGTTTGCTAGCGAATTGTTAACTGTTTATTTGAGGGAAAAAAAAAATACGCAACGGTTATGAAAATTACGAAAAAAGTGTTACCATCTCTCTATAATTAATCAATTTGGTTATTTAAATAATTATTGTGACTAAAATGGTGATATTCGTGATTATTTTTACTGCAGAACTCCGAACTTTCCCTCTGATCGTCTGCGAGTTTTTTGCTGCGCGGGCTCATTTTTGTAGTCTTGGGTAAAGTGCTGGGTATGAGGGACTATTTTATCATGAATTTAGTGTACCACCTACCAGTTATGCTGTCCCATGCGGTATTCGTGTCTAGAACGAAGCATAATCGAAAGGCGAGGGGTCTCTCGAATTCTGTCCCCGACTGTACAAATTGAAAAGTGTGGAATAAAGAGATGACCCTTGTCTTACATCTGGCTTTATTTTTATACCAGCTATGGATTGTTTGTTATCACTTTTGACTCTAATCAGTGTTTCCATTTAAAGGCTTTTACACAGACCATAAAAGTGATACAGGTTGGAAAATTAAATTATCTCCTTTTTTAAAGTAGCTGCATGAAAGTGAAAATACAATCGAAAAACAAGCTCTTCCTCTCTAAATGAATGTTGGGCTTCATTAATAATGTTCTATGCTTCCTCCATGAGCTTCTGGATGATGTCAATGTGATAACCAAATTCATACCAGACCCTGTGCCACATATCCTCAGTGGCAGTTTTCTGCCATTTTTGATCCTTTCTTTCATTTCTGGGAAAAGGTGGCATCTAGAAGACCAATGTTTCCTCAGGGAGACACACTCTCAATTACACATTGGTCACTGTGGACCCCTAGACCTCATATTAAATGCTTATCCCCTCTCCCATTCTCCAGACCTCACAACCAGTGATTTTTACTTCTGGAGATACATAAAATCTTTGATTTATGTTCCACTTTTATCAAAGGTTGTCAAAAAATTGAAGGAAAGGAACAAAAATTCCATGAAAACTGTCACCAAGGATATGCTGCAAAGAGTTTGGGATGAATTTGGTTATCACATTGATGTTGTCCATACAGCCTCTGGAAGATACTCGAAACATCTGTAAAGTGGTAGAACCTGATTTAATAAAGAACTAATTATACAAAAAATATATGTTTTCTTAACATGTTTCATTTATAAAACATAAAATCTATACTTTATCCATAATAAATGGACTTATGAAAGTCTGTAACCATTTTCAATTGACTGGTAAGCAAATAATTTTACTGCAACACAGTTACTTTTGATGATGTTTTAATGATGTGTAAATTAAAACATAAAAGTTCGAAATGAATTAGTTATTTTTGGAACATCCTGCATTTCGTAGCATATGTTAAGCAGGCGTATTCTCTTTGATTGTCAATGGAAATTAAAGAACCTTTTTCTTAATAAGATTGGGATGACAACTACATCTCCCCAGTTTTCATATAAACTACCAGTTCTTCAGCCTTGAATAAACAATCAAGATTCTTCCATGCAAGGATGGTGGGCCGCACATACCTAATTAATTCTATGTTTATTTAGTCAATTCCATGTAACATTTTATTTTCAAAGCTACTGGGTGCTGTGTGAAGTTCCTCAGTGAATACTGGATCAATACATCATTTTCAGCAAGCATAATCTTCCCTTCAGAATTCCCTGTCCAAAAATCCTTCTATAATACTGTTCCCTCTTTTTATTATATTTATTATGTTTTATTATTGAGATCTTTCACTGCTTTGTTTTCCTTATATTGCCTACCATGTTAAGTCATGTTCAAATCAGAGACATATTTTCCCATTGTTGTAAACTGATTTTCATTTCTGGTACTGTCCTTCTGTTACATTCCATTCTGTTAGCGGGTTCCAGTTAGCCAGAAAACGAAGGTATACCTCTTTTTTTAAAACCGTTCATTCCATAAGCTGAGAATCCTTTTATAATTGTATTTGTATAGAACTTCATTAGCAATTTTTCACAACCTCTAACAAATTTTCATATTCATAGTTACCATTATCATTTACTTCAACATCGCTCATTTGTGTAACAAGCCTGTTGCTGTATAGGTGTTCTATGCAATCTTCTCTAAAGTAAATAAACCTATCTATCTTCACTTGATTTAGTTGTTGTTCAGGCTATTTTCTACCTTGGAATATAAATTTTGTTAGGGTTAAGAAATAATCAGAATTTACACACATTTAAAATCTTTAACTGACTGTAAAACGAAAAGTCTGTTAAATTATTCTCATTCTGATTTGCTGTTGTTTTGCTTCATGTTCCAATAGCATTTTGAATTTGACGATTTCCTTCTCTTCCATTAAGTCTACCTGCTAATATAATGTAATTACTCTTGTTTCATCTATTGCTATCTGTAGAGCCTGATAATATAATTTTGTTTCTTATATTTTCCCCAACCTCTGGAGCATAAATTGACAAGTCTGTCATGCTACATCTACTGAATTATAAATGCAGCATTAGAATTAAATTTTTGGCACCAATAATTACATATTATAATTCTTCATTTTATGTATACAAAGCTACCCAGCTGATGCTCTTCTCTCATTTGATTCCACTATAATACATTATACAGCGAACTAGTTCTTTTGACCCCTGTAGTTTCTTTTCAGTCTTGGATATTGCTGCACTATCTACTCTTCTAGTTTTATTTTTTCTTCAGGCTTTACAATTCATCGATGTGATGAGTTCGTACTGCGTCACCGAACCGGCAACTTCCTGGTTGGCTCAGTGCAGTGCTTCCTCAAGTGAGGTTACGTTGTTTGTCAGTGTAACTTTGTTTGTGGCTGTGTAAAGTTTTCCCCACATAGTGAGTGAAGTGCTGTGAGCCTGCAACATTAACTTTCAATATTTATAATTGTGAATAATTTTGTGACTTTCTTCGTGCTTTTGGTAGTTTCTCATCGAAGTAAACTCATTCATATTCCACTATGTCCAGTGGAATATATGGGGAAGGAGGGAGCAGCCCAAACTTTTCACTGGATGATGAGAAAGTGAATAACCAAGAAGTTAGGCTTGCGGCCGGAGATGTCCTCGTTGCAGCAAATCAGCCTGTTGATGTCCCGGCAGTCATGGACATTGCAGATGATGATATATAGGAAGTAGACAACACCACAAGAATTACTAGAAAACGAGTCTGTGAAACTACATTTGAAGCAGCAGAGAAAAGATTTGTAGTTGAAGATGATGCCACCCGGACCATGGAAACCTCAGAGACTGCAACACTTTATCCTGTTATTGCAATCCCTCGAAAAGCGTCGGCCAAGCAGACGGTGCCAACACCACCCACGAGTAAGCAACCAGTCTTTCCAAGAACAGCAAATCATTACAAGCTATCTGATCCAGGTCCTTATTATGTGCTTGTTGAGAGTAGAGACCGTAACCTAGGTAATTTACACCCACTGAATATTGGTAGGTTTGTACATATTAATATCCCTGAAATAAAAGGCCATCACTTCTGCTGGGAAGAATAGAATTAAAATTGAAGTAGACAGCCCTTCAGTAGCCAATAAGTTAGTTCAGTCTGCTGTATTTATAAGCAGAAATTTAGAAGCTTACATTCCTATGTTTCTAGTTTAAAAGCAGGCTGTCATTCGAGGAATAGATGTGAGCTTAAAGGAAGCAAGATTATGGCCAATACTGTAAGGGGACCAAATAAATCCCCGTAACATTGTGTTAAAGCGGAGTGAATATTCGTCCTCTGCTAGAGGCGCAGAGCGCTGCGGCGTAACGTAATACTACGCCTTCGCTGATAAGCGTCAGCAACTTGTAGCAAGTGCACATGCACTGAGGCAGTGCGCCTCGGGAGTGTGAATGTAACACATCGATGTAACGAGCGTGTCATGATTTACTACCGACATTGTCGCTTTGTACCCCATTTCGGCAAAGGAGTCTAAATTCAAGCTAGCGGGGGTACTGCTAACATATTGCGTGGTGCAGAAATTACGTTCCTGTATTTATGCAACTGTCCGTGTGTATGTTAACGGCGAATAAATTGGAACTAATCTGTAATCTCTGTTTCCGTCAGTAATAAACCTTACTAAACCGTATCAGGCTAACAACACTCAAGCCAAAGAACTCTACGCAGCCTTCAATATAAAACAATTAACATCTTTTATTATACATTAGTTGTTTCGGCAGCTATTGTCCACGCAGTTGTCGATTCTGCGTCATCAACAATCGACTGGTGTCAGAGAAGGCCGTCGTCCTGACAAGAAGAAAAGAAGAACATCAAGAAGATGTTACTATCGGTCAGGTTAGTGATCACACCTCCGATAGTCAACCAGTCATCAATCAATATCCACTCAGCCATCCAAAACGGAACTCTGGCGTCATCTGCGGGACTCAAACCCTGCGCAACACGCACATAAACAGAGCCCACTACAAAAAGTGGCTGTCAGATCGTGGGATTTATTCGATTCGGAAGGTGTTAGAAAGTGAATGTTGGTAGTCGCGAACGTAAAAAATTGTGGAACAGTGCCCGGAAGAAGGAGAACGTCGGTTCGAGCCCAGGAACCAGTGGAGTCAAAAGCAGCCTGTGGAGCCAATCAGCAGACCAACGGCGGTGAGGAACAACGCGGTAGCAGCCTCCAGACAACGGCAGTGGCGTCGGTCGGTGAATTCCAGCGTCGGAAGTTAGTAGTAGGTGAACGGGGATTCGAGCACACCCAGCTGTAACTTCGAAGTTTGGCTAATAGGTGAGTGGAAATCACCATGTCTGTCCTTCTAGAGAATAGAGAAGTCCCTTTGCAAGACGCAATTAACATTTTGAGTCAAAAATTGGCGGAATTTAACCAGCGTAGAGTTGTTGATCCTGAATCGAAGTCTAAAATTAATAATGCAGTTATGAATAGTAATTTAACATTTGGTGGTACAGCTAATGAGTCAATTCAAGAATTTTTTATGAAATTTGAAGATTTTTTGTCATTTAGTGATTTGCAAAGTAGTGAGAAAATGAGGATTCTGAGGACCAAATTGGTCGGTGAAGCATTTAAGTT